>JAZGUH010000052.1:600000-1115240 GCA_037893225.1 Hippasteria phrygiana | reverse complement strand
TATTTCATGAAATTATGAATGAGTAAAGCAAGTCCATACCCAGGGAATTTGACATGCATGGAGCAATAAATAGACGGTAACATGTACACAGATGTTGGCCGAAAGAAAATAAACATTGCGAGGTTTGAATTTTCTCCACAAGTTTTAACTCTAAGAAGCCGCCGATGATTGCAACATGTAGCGCCAGATCTAAGCTATCCATACATGTCAAAATTACTGAATTTGGTTGATATTTCATGAAATTATGAATGAGTAAAGCAAGTCATACCCCAGGGAATTTGACAGGCATGGAGCAATAAATAGAAGGTAATATGCACACAAATGTTGGCCGGAAAGAAAATAAACATTGCGAGGTTTGAATTTTCTCCACAAGTTTTAACTCTAAGAAGCCGCCGATAATTGCAACATGTAGCGCCAGATCTAAGCTATCCATACATGTCAAAATAACTGAATTTGGTTGATATTTCATGCAATTATGAATGAGTAAAGCAAGTCATACCCCAGGGAATTTGACAGGCATGGAGCAATAAATAGAAGGTAATATGCACACAGATGTTGGCCGGAAAGAAAATAAACATTGCGAGGTTTGAATTTTCTCCACAATTTTAACTCTAAGAAGCCGCCGATGATTGCAACATGTAGCGCCAGATCTAAGCTATCCATACATGTCAAAATTACTGAATTTGGTTGATATTTCAGGAAATTTGAATGAGTAAAGCAAGTCCATACCCCAGGGAATTTGACATGCATGGAGCAATAAATAGACGGTAACATGTACACAGATGTTGGCCGGAAAGAAAATAAACATTGCGAGGTTTGAATTTTCTCCACAAGGTTTTAACTCTAAGAAGCCGCCGATGATTGCAACATGTAGCGCCAGATCTAAGCTATCCATACATGTCAAAATTACTGAATTTGGTTGATATTTCATGAAATTATGAATGAGTAAAGCAAGGGTCATACCCAGGGAATTTGACAGGCATGGAGCAATAAATAGAAGGTAACATGTACACAGATGTTGGCCGGGAAAGAAAATAAACATTGCGAGGTTTGAATTTTCTCCACAAGTTTTAACTCTAAGAAGCCGCCGATGATTGCAACATGTAGCGCCAGATCTAAGCTATCCATACATGTCAAAATTACTGAATTTGGTTGATATTTCATGAAATTATGAATGAGTAAAGCAAGTCATACCCAGGGAATTTGACAGGCATGGGAGCAATAAATAGAAGGTAATATGCACACAGATGTTGGCCGGAAAGAAAATAAACATTGCGAGGTTTGAATTTTCTCAACAAGTTTTAACTCTAGAAGCCGCCGATAATTGCAACATGTAGCGCCAGATCTAAGCTATCCATACATGTCAAAATAACTGAATTTGGTTGATATTTCATGCAATTATGAATGAGTAAAGCACGTCCAAACCCCAGGGAATTTGACAGGCATGGAGCAAATAAATAGACGGTAACATGTACACAGATGTTGGCCGGAAAGAAAATAAACATTGCGAGGTTTGAATTTTCTCCACAAGTTTTAACTCTAAGAAGCCGCCGATGATTGCAACATGTAGCGCCAGATCTAAGCTATCCATACATGTCAAAATTACTGAATTTGGTTGATATTTCATGAATTATGAATGAGTAAAGCAAGTCATACCCCAGGGAATTTGACATGCATGGAGCAATAAATAGACGGTAACATGTACACAGATGTTGGCCGGAAAGAAAATAAACATTGCGAGGTTTGAATTTTCTCCACAAGTTTTTAACTCTAAGAAGCCGCCGATGATTGCAACATGTAGCGCCAGATCTAAGCTATCCATACATGTCAAAATTACTGAATTTGGTTGATATTTCATGAAATTATGATGAGTAAAGCAAGTCATACCCCAGGGAATTTGACAGGCATGGAGCAATAAATAGAAGGTAACATGTACACAGATGTTGGCCGGAAAGAAATAAACATTGCGAGGTTTGAATTTTCTCCACAAGTTTTAACTCTAAGAAGCCGCCGATGATTGCAACATGTAGCGCCAGATCTAAGCTATCCATACATGTCAAAATTACTGAATTTGGTTGATATTTCATGAAATTATGAATGAGTAAAGCAAGTCATACCCAGGGAATTTGACAGGCATGGAGCAATAAATAGAAGGTAATATGCACACAGATGTTGGCCGGAAAGAAAATAAACATTGCGAGTTTGAATTTTCTCAACAAGTTTTAACTCTAAGAAGCCGCCGATAATTGCAACATGTAGCGCCAGATCTAAGCTATCCATACATGTCAAAATAACTGAATTTTGGTTGATATTTCATGCAATTATGAATGAGTAAAGCACGTCCAACCCAGGTAATTTGACAGGCATGGAGCAATAAATAGACGGTAACATGTACACAGATGTTGGCCGGAAAGAAAATAAACATTGCGAGGTTTGAATTTTCTCCACAAGTTTTAACTCTAAGAAGCCGCCGATGATTTGCAACATGTAGCGCCAGATCTAAGCTATCCATACATGTCAAAATTACTGAATTTGGTTGATATTTCATGAAATTATGAATGAGTAAAGCAAGTCCATACCCCAGGGAATTTGACATGCATGGAGCAATAAATAGACGTAACATGTACACAGATGTTGCCGGAAAGAAAATAAACAGTTTGCGAGGTTTGAATTTTCTCCACAAGTTTTAACTCTAAGAAGCCGCCGATGATTGCAACATGTAGCGCCAGATCTAAGCTATCCATACATGTCAAAATTACTGAATTTGGTTGATATTTCATGAAATTATGAATGAGTAAAGCAAGTCATACCCCAGGAATTTGACAGGCATGGAGCAATAAATAGAGAGGTAATATGCACACAGATGTTGGCCGGAAAGAAAATAAACATTGCGAGGTTTGAATTTTCTCAACAAGTTTTAACTCTAAGAAGCCGCCGATAATTGCAACATGTAGCGCCAGATCTAAGCTATCCATACATGTCAAAATAACTGAATTTGGTTGATATTTCATGCAATTATGAATGAGTAAAGCACGTCCAAACCCCAGGGAATTTGACAGGCATGGAGCAATAAATAGACGGTAACATGTACACAGATGTTGGCCGGAAAGAAAATAAACATTGCGAGGTTTGAATTTTCTCCACAAGTTTTAACTCTAAGAAGCCGCCGATGATTGCAACATGTAGCGCCAGATCTAAGCTATCCATACATGTCAAAATTACTGAATTTGGTTGATATTTCATGAAATTATGAATGAGTAAAGCAAGTCCATACCCCAGGGAATTTGACATGCATGGAGCAATAAATAGACGGTAACATGTACACAGATGTTGGCCGGAAAGAAAATAAACATTGCGAGGTTTGAATTTTCTCCACAAGTTTTAACTCTAAGAAGCCGCCGATGATTGCAACATGTAGCGCCAGATCTAAGCTATCCATACATGTCAAAATTACTGAATTTGGTTGATATTTCATGAAATTATGAATGAGTAAAGCAAGTCATACCCCAGGGAATTTGACAGGCATGGAGCAATAAATAGAAGGTAATATGCACACAAATGTTGGCCGGAAAGAAAATAAACATTGCGAGGTTTGAATTTTCTCCACAAGTTTTAACTCTAAGAAGCCGCCGATAATTGCAACATGTAGCGCCAGATCTAAGCTATCCATACATGTCAAAATAACTGAATTTGGTTGATATTTCATGCAATTATGAATGAGTAAAGCAAGTCATACCCCAGGGAATTTGACAGGCATGGAGCAATAAATAGAAGGTAATATGCACACAGATGTTGGCCGGAAAGAAAATAAACATTGCGAGGTTTGAATTTTCTCCACAAGTTTTAACTCTAAGAAGCCGCCGATGATTGCAACATGTAGCGCCAGATCTAAGCTATCCATACATGTCAAAATTACTGAATTTGGTTGATATTTCATGAAATTATGAATGAGTAAAGCAAGTCCATACCCCAGGGAATTTGACATGCATGGAGCAATAAATAGACGGTAACATGTACACAGATGTTGGCCGGAAAGAAAATAAACATTGCGAGGTTTGAATTTTCTCCACAAGTTTTAACTCTAAGAAGCCGCCGATGATTGCAACATGTAGCGCCAGATCTAAGCTATCCATACATGTCAAAATTACTGAATTTGGTTGATATTTCATGAAATTATGAATGAGTAAAGCAAGTCATACCCCAGGGAATTTGACAGGCATGGAGCAATAAATAGAAGGTAACATGTACACAGATGTTGGCCGGAAAGAAAATAAACATTGCGAGGTTTGAATTTTCTCCACAAGTTTTAACTCTAAGAAGCCGCCGATGATTGCAACATGTAGCGCCAGATCTAAGCTATCCATACATGTCAAAATTACTGAATTTGGTTGATATTTCATGAAATTATGAATGAGTAAAGCAAGTCATACCCCAGGGAATTTGACAGGCATGGAGCAATAAATAGAAGGTAATATGCACACAGATGTTGGCCGGAAAGAAAATAAACATTGCGAGGTTTGAATTTTCTCAACAAGTTTTAACTCTAAGAAGCCGCCGATAATTGCAACATGTAGCGCCAGATCTAAGCTATCCATACATGTCAAAATAACTGAATTTGGTTGATATTTCATGCAATTATGAATGAGTAAAGCACGTCCAAACCCCAGGGAATTTGACAGGCATGGAGCAATAAATAGACGGTAACATGTACACAGATGTTGGCCGGAAAGAAAATAAACATTGCGAGGTTTGAATTTTCTCCACAAGTTTTAACTCTAAGAAGCCGCCGATGATTGCAACATGTAGCGCCAGATCTAAGCTATCCATACATGTCAAAATTACTGAATTTGGTTGATATTTCATGAAATTATGAATGAGTAAAGCAAGTCCATACCCCAGGGAATTTGACATGCATGGAGCAATAAATAGACGGTAACATGTACACAGATGTTGGCCGGAAAGAAAATAAACATTGCGAGGTTTGAATTTTCTCCACAAGTTTTAACTCTAAGAAGCCGCCGATGATTGCAACATGTAGCGCCAGATCTAAGCTATCCATACATGTCAAAATTACTGAATTTGGTTGATATTTCATGAAATTATGAATGAGTAAAGCAAGTCATACCCCAGGGAATTTGACAGGCATGGAGCAATAAATAGAAGGTAATATGCACACAAATGTTGGCCGGAAAGAAAATAAACATTGCGAGGTTTGAATTTTCTCCACAAGTTTTAACTCTAAGAAGCCGCCGATAATTGCAACATGTAGCGCCAGATCTAAGCTATCCATACATGTCAAAATAACTGAATTTGGTTGATATTTCATGCAATTATGAATGAGTAAAGCAAGTCATACCCCAGGGAATTTGACATGCATGGAGCAATAAATAGAAGGTAATATGCACACAGATGTTGGCCGGAAAGAAAATAAACATTGCGAGGTTTGAATTTTCTCCACAAGTTTTAACTCTAAGAAGCCGCCGATGATTGCAACATGTAGCGCCAGATCTAAGCTATCCATACATGTCAAAATTACTGAATTTGGTTGATATTTCATGAAATTATGAATGAGTAAAGCAAGTCCATACCCCAGGGAATTTGACATGCATGGAGCAATAAATAGACGGTAACATGTACACAGATGTTGGCCGGAAAGAAAATAAACATTGCGAGGTTTGAATTTTCTCCACAAGTTTTAACTCTAAGAAGCCGCCGATGATTGCAACATGTAGCGCCAGATCTAAGCTATCCATACATGTCAAAATTACTGAATTTGGTTGATATTTCATGAAATTATGAATGAGTAAAGCAAGTCATACCCCAGGGAATTTGACAGGCATGGAGCAATAAATAGAAGGTAATATGCACACAGATGTTGGCCGGAAAGAAAATAAACATTGCGAGGTTTGAATTTTCTAAACAAGTTTTAACTCTAAGAAGCCGCCGATAATTGCAACATGTAGCGCCAGATCTAAGCTATCCATACATGTCAAAATTACTGAATTTGGTTGATATTTCATGCAATTATGAATGAGTAAAGCAAGTCCATACCCCAGGGAATTTGACATGCATGGAGCAATAAATAGACGGTAACATGTACACAGATGTTGGCCGGAAAGAAAATAAACATTGCGAGGTTTGAATTTTCTCCACAAGTTTTAACTCTAAGAAGCCGCCGATGATTGCAACATGTAGCGCCAGATCTAAGCTATCCATACATGTCAAAATTACTGAATTTGGTTGATATTTCATGAAATTATGAATGAGTAAAGCAAGTCCATACCCCAGGGAATTTGACATGCATGGAGCAATAAATAGACGGTAACATGTACACAGATGTTGGCCGGAAAGAAAATAAACATTGCGAGGTTTGAATTTTCTCCACAAGTTTTAACTCTAAGAAGCCGCCGATGATTGCAACATGTAGCGCCAGATCTAAGCTATCCATACATGTCAAAATTACTGAATTTGGTTGATATTTCATGAAATTATGAATGAGTAAAGCAAGTCATACCCCAGGGAATTTGACAGGCATGGAGCAATAAATAGAAGGTAATATGCACACAGATGTTGGCCGGAAAGAAAATAAACATTGCGAGGTTTGAATTTTCTCAACAAGTTTTAACTCTAAGAAGCCGCCGATAATTGCAACATGTAGCGCCAGATCTAAGCTATCCATACATGTCAAAATAACTGAATTTGGTTGATATTTCATGCAATTATGAATGAGTAAAGCACGTCCAAACCCCAGGGAATTTGACAGGCATGGAGCAATAAATTAGAGGTAATCTGCACACAGATGTTGGCCGGAAAGAAAATAAACATTGCGAGGTTTGAATTTTCTCCACAAGTTTTAACTCTAAGAAGCCGCCAATGATTGCAACATGTAGCGCCAGATCTAAGCTATCCATACATGTCAAAATTACTGAATTTGGTTGATATTTCATGAAATTATGAATGAGTAAAGCAAGTCATACCCCAGGGAATTTGACAGGCATGGAGCAATAAATAGAAGGTAATATGCACACAGATGTTGGCCGGAAAGAAAATAAACATTGCGAGGTTTGAATTTTCTCCACAAGTTTTAACTCTAAGAAGCCGCCGATGATTGCAACATGTAGCGCCAGATCTAAGCTATCCATACATGTCAAAATAACTGAATTTGGTTGATATTTCATGCAATTATGAATGAGTAAAGCAAGTCCAAACCCCAGGGAATTTGACAGGCATGGAGCAATAAATAAAAGGTAATCTGCACACAGATGGTGGCCGGGAAGAAAATAAACATTGCGAGGTTTGAATTTTCTCCACAAGTTTTAACTCTAAGAAGCCGCCGATGATTGCAACATGTAGCGCCAGATCTAAGCTATCCATACATGTCAAAATTACTGAATTTGGTTGATATTTCATGAAATTATGAATGAGTAAAGCAAGTCATACCCCAGGGAATTTGACAGGCATGGAGCAATAAATAGAAGGTAATATGCACACAGATGTTGGCCGGAAAGAAAATAAACATTGCGAGGTTTGAATTTTCTAAACAAGTTTTAACTCTAAGAAGCCGCCGATAATTGCAACATGTAGCGCCAGATCTAAGCTATCCATACATGTCAAAATTACTGAATTTGGTTGATATTTCATGCAATTATGAATGAGTAAAGCAAGTCCATACCCCAGGGAATTTGACATGCATGGAGCAATAAATAGACGGTAACATGTACACAGATGTTGGCCGGAAAGAAAATAAACATTGCGAGGTTTGAATTTTCTCCACAAGTTTTAACTCTAAGAAGCCGCCGATGATTGCAACATGTAGCGCCAGATCTAAGCTATCCATACATGTCAAAATTACTGAATTTGGTTGATATTTCATGAAATTATGAATGAGTAAAGCAAGTCCATACCCCAGGGAATTTGACATGCATGGAGCAATAAATAGACGGTAACATGTACACAGATGTTGGCCGGAAAGAAAATAAACATTGCGAGGTTTGAATTTTCTCCACAAGTTTTAACTCTAAGAAGCCGCCGATGATTGCAACATGTAGCGCCAGATCTAAGCTATCCATACATGTCAAAATTACTGAATTTGGTTGATATTTCATGAAATTATGAATGAGTAAAGCAAGTCATACCCCAGGGAATTTGACAGGCATGGAGCAATAAATAGACGGTAACATGTACACAGATGTTGGCCGGAAAGAAAATAAACATTGCGAGGTTTGAATTTTCTCCACAAGTTTTAACTCTAAGAAGCCGCCGATGATTGCAACATGTAGCGCCAGATCTAAGCTATCCATACATGTCAAAATTACTGAATTTGGTTGATATTTCATGAAATTATGAATGAGTAAAGCAAGTCCATACCCCAGGGAATTTGACATGCATGGAGCAATAAATAGACGGTAACATGTACACAGATGTTGGCCGGAAAGAAAATAAACATTGCGAGGTTTGAATTTTCTCCACAAGTTTTAACTCTAAGAAGCCGCCGATGATTGCAACATGTAGCGCCAGATCTAAGCTATCCATACATGTCAAAATTACTGAATTTGGTTGATATTTCATGAAATTATGAATGAGTAAAGCAAGTCATACCCCAGGGAATTTGACAGGCATGGAGCAATAAATAGAAGGTAATATGCACACAGATGTTGGCCGGAAAGAAAATAAACATTGCGAGGTTTGAATTTTCTCAACAAGTTTTAACTCTAAGAAGCCGCCGATAATTGCAACATGTAGCGCCAGATCTAAGCTATCCATACATGTCAAAATAACTGAATTTGGTTGATATTTCATGCAATTATGAATGAGTAAAGCACGTCCAAACCCCAGGGAATTTGACAGGCATGGAGCAATAAATTAGAGGTAATCTGCACACAGATGTTGGCCGGAAAGAAAATAAACATTGCGAGGTTTGAATTTTCTCCACAAGTTTTAACTCTAAGAAGCCGCCAATGATTGCAACATGTAGCGCCAGATCTAAGCTATCCATACATGTCAAAATTACTGAATTTGGTTGATATTTCATGAAATTATGAATGAGTAAAGCAAGTCATACCCCAGGGAATTTGACAGGCATGGAGCAATAAATAGAAGGTAATATGCACACAGATGTTGGCCGGAAAGAAAATAAACATTGCGAGGTTTGAATTTTCTCCACAAGTTTTAACTCTAAGAAGCCGCCGATGATTGCAACATGTAGCGCCAGATCTAAGCTATCCATACATGTCAAAATAACTGAATTTGGTTGATATTTCATGCAATTATGAATGAGTAAAGCAAGTCCATACCCCAGGGAATTTGACAGGCATGGAGCAATAAATAGAAGGTAATATGCACACAAATGTTGGCCGGAAAGAAAATAAACATTGCGAGGTTTGAATTTTCTAAACAAGTTTTAACTCTAAGAAGCCGCCGATAATTGCAACATGTAGCGCCAGATCTAAGCTATCCATACATGTCAAAATTACTGAATTTGGTTGATATTTCATGCAATTATGAATGAGTAAAGCAAGTCCATACCCCAGGGAATTTGACATGCATGGAGCAATAAATAGACGGTAACATGTACACAGATGTTGGCCGGAAAGAAAATAAACATTGCGAGGTTTGAATTTTCTCCACAAGTTTTAACTCTAAGAAGCCGCCGATAATTGCAACATGTAGCGCCAGATCTAAGCTATCCATACATGTCAAAATAACTGAATTTGGTTGATATTTCATGCAATTATGAATGAGTAAAGCAAGTCATACCCCAGGGAATTTGACAGGCATGGAGCAATAAATAGAAGGTAATATGCACACAGATGTTGGCCGGAAAGAAAATAAACATTGCGAGGTTTGAATTTTCTCCACAAGTTTTAACTCTAAGAAGCCGCCGATGATTGCAACATGTAGCGCCAGATCTAAGCTATCCATACATGTCAAAATTACTGAATTTGGTTGATATTTCATGAAATTATGAATGAGTAAAGCAAGTCCATACCCCAGGGAATTTGACATGCATGGAGCAATAAATAGACGGTAACATGTACACAGATGTTGGCCGGAAAGAAAATAAACATTGCGAGGTTTGAATTTTCTCCACAAGTTTTAACTCTAAGAAGCCGCCGATGATTGCAACATGTAGCGCCAGATCTAAGCTATCCATACATGTCAAAATTACTGAATTTGGTTGATATTTCATGAAATTATGAATGAGTAAAGCAAGTCATACCCCAGGGAATTTGACAGGCATGGAGCAATAAATAGAAGGTAACATGTACACAGATGTTGGCCGGAAAGAAAATAAACATTGCGAGGTTTGAATTTTCTCCACAAGTTTTAACTCTAAGAAGCCGCCGATGATTGCAACATGTAGCGCCAGATCTAAGCTATCCATACATGTCAAAATTACTGAATTTGGTTGATATTTCATGAAATTATGAATGAGTAAAGCAAGTCATACCCCAGGGAATTTGACAGGCATGGAGCAATAAATAGAAGGTAATATGCACACAGATGTTGGCCGGAAAGAAAATAAACATTGCGAGGTTTGAATTTTCTCAACAAGTTTTAACTCTAAGAAGCCGCCGATAATTGCAACATGTAGCGCCAGATCTAAGCTATCCATACATGTCAAAATAACTGAATTTGGTTGATATTTCATGCAATTATGAATGAGTAAAGCACGTCCAAACCCCAGGGAATTTGACAGGCATGGAGCAATAAATAGACGGTAACATGTACACAGATGTTGGCCGGAAAGAAAATAAACATTGCGAGGTTTGAATTTTCTCCACAAGTTTTAACTCTAAGAAGCCGCCGATGATTGCAACATGTAGCGCCAGATCTAAGCTATCCATACATGTCAAAATTACTGAATTTGGTTGATATTTCATGAAATTATGAATGAGTAAAGCAAGTCCATACCCCAGGGAATTTGACATGCATGGAGCAATAAATAGACGGTAACATGTACACAGATGTTGGCCGGAAAGAAAATAAACATTGCGAGGTTTGAATTTTCTCCACAAGTTTTAACTCTAAGAAGCCGCCGATGATTGCAACATGTAGCGCCAGATCTAAGCTATCCATACATGTCAAAATTACTGAATTTGGTTGATATTTCATGAAATTATGAATGAGTAAAGCAAGTCATACCCCAGGGAATTTGACAGGCATGGAGCAATAAATAGAAGGTAATATGCACACAAATGTTGGCCGGAAAGAAAATAAACATTGCGAGGTTTGAATTTTCTCCACAAGTTTTAACTCTAAGAAGCCGCCGATAATTGCAACATGTAGCGCCAGATCTAAGCTATCCATACATGTCAAAATAACTGAATTTGGTTGATATTTCATGCAATTATGAATGAGTAAAGCAAGTCATACCCCAGGGAATTTGACATGCATGGAGCAATAAATAGAAGGTAATATGCACACAGATGTTGGCCGGAAAGAAAATAAACATTGCGAGGTTTGAATTTTCTCCACAAGTTTTAACTCTAAGAAGCCGCCGATGATTGCAACATGTAGCGCCAGATCTAAGCTATCCATACATGTCAAAATTACTGAATTTGGTTGATATTTCATGAAATTATGAATGAGTAAAGCAAGTCCATACCCCAGGGAATTTGACATGCATGGAGCAATAAATAGACGGTAACATGTACACAGATGTTGGCCGGAAAGAAAATAAACATTGCGAGGTTTGAATTTTCTCCACAAGTTTTAACTCTAAGAAGCCGCCGATGATTGCAACATGTAGCGCCAGATCTAAGCTATCCATACATGTCAAAATTACTGAATTTGGTTGATATTTCATGAAATTATGAATGAGTAAAGCAAGTCATACCCCAGGGAATTTGACAGGCATGGAGCAATAAATAGAAGGTAATATGCACACAGATGTTGGCCGGAAAGAAAATAAACATTGCGAGGTTTGAATTTTCTAAACAAGTTTTAACTCTAAGAAGCCGCCGATAATTGCAACATGTAGCGCCAGATCTAAGCTATCCATACATGTCAAAATTACTGAATTTGGTTGATATTTCATGCAATTATGAATGAGTAAAGCAAGTCCATACCCCAGGGAATTTGACATGCATGGAGCAATAAATAGACGGTAACATGTACACAGATGTTGGCCGGAAAGAAAATAAACATTGCGAGGTTTGAATTTTCTCCACAAGTTTTAACTCTAAGAAGCCGCCGATGATTGCAACATGTAGCGCCAGATCTAAGCTATCCATACATGTCAAAATTACTGAATTTGGTTGATATTTCATGAAATTATGAATGAGTAAAGCAAGTCCATACCCCAGGGAATTTGACATGCATGGAGCAATAAATAGACGGTAACATGTACACAGATGTTGGCCGGAAAGAAAATAAACATTGCGAGGTTTGAATTTTCTCCACAAGTTTTAACTCTAAGAAGCCGCCGATGATTGCAACATGTAGCGCCAGATCTAAGCTATCCATACATGTCAAAATTACTGAATTTGGTTGATATTTCATGAAATTATGAATGAGTAAAGCAAGTCATACCCCAGGGAATTTGACAGGCATGGAGCAATAAATAGAAGGTAATATGCACACAGATGTTGGCCGGAAAGAAAATAAACATTGCGAGGTTTGAATTTTCTCAACAAGTTTTAACTCTAAGAAGCCGCCGATAATTGCAACATGTAGCGCCAGATCTAAGCTATCCATACATGTCAAAATAACTGAATTTGGTTGATATTTCATGCAATTATGAATGAGTAAAGCACGTCCAAACCCCAGGGAATTTGACAGGCATGGAGCAATAAATTAGAGGTAATCTGCACACAGATGTTGGCCGGAAAGAAAATAAACATTGCGAGGTTTGAATTTTCTCCACAAGTTTTAACTCTAAGAAGCCGCCAATGATTGCAACATGTAGCGCCAGATCTAAGCTATCCATACATGTCAAAATTACTGAATTTGGTTGATATTTCATGAAATTATGAATGAGTAAAGCAAGTCATACCCCAGGGAATTTGACAGGCATGGAGCAATAAATAGAAGGTAATATGCACACAGATGTTGGCCGGAAAGAAAATAAACATTGCGAGGTTTGAATTTTCTCCACAAGTTTTAACTCTAAGAAGCCGCCGATGATTGCAACATGTAGCGCCAGATCTAAGCTATCCATACATGTCAAAATAACTGAATTTGGTTGATATTTCATGCAATTATGAATGAGTAAAGCAAGTCCAAACCCCAGGGAATTTGACAGGCATGGAGCAATAAATAAAAGGTAATCTGCACACAGATGGTGGCCGGGAAGAAAATAAACATTGCGAGGTTTGAATTTTCTCCACAAGTTTTAACTCTAAGAAGCCGCCGATGATTGCAACATGTAGCGCCAGATCTAAGCTATCCATACATGTCAAAATTACTGAATTTGGTTGATATTTCATGAAATTATGAATGAGTAAAGCAAGTCATACCCCAGGGAATTTGACAGGCATGGAGCAATAAATAGAAGGTAATATGCACACAGATGTTGGCCGGAAAGAAAATAAACATTGCGAGGTTTGAATTTTCTAAACAAGTTTTAACTCTAAGAAGCCGCCGATAATTGCAACATGTAGCGCCAGATCTAAGCTATCCATACATGTCAAAATTACTGAATTTGGTTGATATTTCATGCAATTATGAATGAGTAAAGCAAGTCCATACCCCAGGGAATTTGACATGCATGGAGCAATAAATAGACGGTAACATGTACACAGATGTTGGCCGGAAAGAAAATAAACATTGCGAGGTTTGAATTTTCTCCACAAGTTTTAACTCTAAGAAGCCGCCGATGATTGCAACATGTAGCGCCAGATCTAAGCTATCCATACATGTCAAAATTACTGAATTTGGTTGATATTTCATGAAATTATGAATGAGTAAAGCAAGTCCATACCCCAGGGAATTTGACATGCATGGAGCAATAAATAGACGGTAACATGTACACAGATGTTGGCCGAAAGAAAATAAACATTGCGAGGTTTGAATTTTCTCCACAAGTTTTAACTCTAAGAAGCCGCCGATGATTGCAACATGTAGCGCCAGATCTAAGCTATCCATACATGTCAAAATTACTGAATTTGGTTGATATTTCATGAAATTATGAATGAGTAAAGCAAGTCATACCCCAGGGAATTTGACAGGCATGGAGCAATAAATAGAAGGTAATATGCACACAAATGTTGGCCGGAAAGAAAATAAACATTGCGAGGTTTGAATTTTCTCCACAAGTTTTAACTCTAAGAAGCCGCCGATAATTGCAACATGTAGCGCCAGATCTAAGCTATCCATACATGTCAAAATAACTGAATTTGGTTGATATTTCATGCAATTATGAATGAGTAAAGCAAGTCATACCCCAGGGAATTTGACAGGCATGGAGCAATAAATAGAAGGTAATATGCACACAGATGTTGGCCGGAAAGAAAATAAACATTGCGAGGTTTGAATTTTCTCCACAAGTTTTAACTCTAAGAAGCCGCCGATGATTGCAACATGTAGCGCCAAATCTAAGCTATCCATACATGTCAAAATTACTGAATTTGGTTGATATTTCATGAAATTATGAATGAGTAAAGCAAGTCCATACCCCAGGGAATTTGACATGCATGGAGCAATAAATAGACGGTAACATGTACACAGATGTTGGCCGGAAAGAAAATAAACATTGCGAGGTTTGAATTTTCTCCACAAGTTTTAACTCTAAGAAGCCGCCGATGATTGCAACATGTAGCGCCAGATCTAAGCTATCCATACATGTCAAAATTACTGAATTTGGTTGATATTTCATGAAATTATGAATGAGTAAAGCAAGTCATACCCCAGGGAATTTGACAGGCATGGAGCAATAAATAGAAGGTAACATGTACACAGATGTTGGCCGGAAAGAAAATAAACATTGCGAGGTTTGAATTTTCTCCACAAGTTTTAACTCTAAGAAGCCGCCGATGATTGCAACATGTAGCGCCAGATCTAAGCTATCCATACATGTCAAAATTACTGAATTTGGTTGATATTTCATGAAATTATGAATGAGTAAAGCAAGTCATACCCCAGGGAATTTGACAGGCATGGAGCAATAAATAGAAGGTAATATGCACACAGATGTTGGCCGGAAAGAAAATAAACATTGCGAGGTTTGAATTTTCTCAACAAGTTTTAACTCTAAGAAGCCGCCGATAATTGCAACATGTAGCGCCAGATCTAAGCTATCCATACATGTCAAAATAACTGAATTTGGTTGATATTTCATGCAATTATGAATGAGTAAAGCACGTCCAAACCCCAGGGAATTTGACAGGCATGGAGCAATAAATTAGAGGTAATCTGCACACAGATGTTGGCCGGAAAGAAAATAAACATTGCGAGGTTTGAATTTTCTCCACAAGTTTTAACTCTAAGAAGCCGCCAATGATTGCAACATGTAGCGCCAGATCTAAGCTATCCATACATGTCAAAATTACTGAATTTGGTTGATATTTCATGAAATTATGAATGAGTAAAGCAAGTCATACCCCAGGGAATTTGACAGGCATGGAGCAATAAATAGAAGGTAATATGCACACAGATGTTGGCCGGAAAGAAAATAAACATTGCGAGGTTTGAATTTTCTCCACAAGTTTTAACTCTAAGAAGCCGCCGATGATTGCAACATGTAGCGCCAGATCTAAGCTATCCATACATGTCAAAATAACTGAATTTGGTTGATATTTCATGCAATTATGAATGAGTAAAGCAAGTCCAAACCCCAGGGAATTTGACAGGCATGGAGCAATAAATAAAAGGTAATCTGCACACAGATGGTGGCCGGGAAGAAAATAAACATTGCGAGGTTTGAATTTTCTCCACAAGTTTTAACTCTAAGAAGCCGCCGATGATTGCAACATGTAGCGCCAGATCTAAGCTATCCATACATGTCAAAATTACTGAATTTGGTTGATATTTCATGAAATTATGAATGAGTAAAGCAAGTCATACCCCAGGGAATTTGACAGGCATGGAGCAATAAATAGAAGGTAATATGCACACAGATGTTGGCCGGAAAGAAAATAAACATTGCGAGGTTTGAATTTTCTAAACAAGTTTTAACTCTAAGAAGCCGCCGATAATTGCAACATGTAGCGCCAGATCTAAGCTATCCATACATGTCAAAATTACTGAATTTGGTTGATATTTCATGCAATTATGAATGAGTAAAGCAAGTCCATACCCCAGGGAATTTGACATGCATGGAGCAATAAATAGACGGTAACATGTACACAGATGTTGGCCGGAAAGAAAATAAACATTGCGAGGTTTGAATTTTCTCCACAAGTTTTAACTCTAAGAAGCCGCCGATGATTGCAACATGTAGCGCCAGATCTAAGCTATCCATACATGTCAAAATTACTGAATTTGGTTGATATTTCATGAAATTATGAATGAGTAAAGCAAGTCCATACCCCAGGGAATTTGACATGCATGGAGCAATAAATAGACGGTAACATGTACACAGATGTTGGCCGGAAAGAAAATAAACATTGCGAGGTTTGAATTTTCTCCACAAGTTTTAACTCTAAGAAGCCGCCGATGATTGCAACATGTAGCGCCAGATCTAAGCTATCCATACATGTCAAAATTACTGAATTTGGTTGATATTTCATGAAATTATGAATGAGTAAAGCAAGTCATACCCCAGGGAATTTGACAGGCATGGAGCAATAAATAGAAGGTAATATGCACACAAATGTTGGCCGGAAAGAAAATAAACATTGCGAGGTTTGAATTTTCTCCACAAGTTTTAACTCTAAGAAGCCGCCGATAATTGCAACATGTAGCGCCAGATCTAAGCTATCCATACATGTCAAAATAACTGAATTTGGTTGATATTTCATGCAATTATGAATGAGTAAAGCAAGTCATACCCCAGGGAATTTGACAGGCATGGAGCAATAAATAGAAGGTAATATGCACACAGATGTTGGCCGGAAAGAAAATAAACATTGCGAGGTTTGAATTTTCTCCACAAGTTTTAACTCTAAGAAGCCGCCGATGATTGCAACATGTAGCGCCAGATCTAAGCTATCCATACATGTCAAAATTACTGAATTTGGTTGATATTTCATGAAATTATGAATGAGTAAAGCAAGTCCATACCCCAGGGAATTTGACATGCATGGAGCAATAAATAGACGGTAACATGTACACAGATGTTGGCCGGAAAGAAAATAAACATTGCGAGGTTTGAATTTTCTCCACAAGTTTTAACTCTAAGAAGCCGCCGATGATTGCAACATGTAGCGCCAGATCTAAGCTATCCATACATGTCAAAATTACTGAATTTGGTTGATATTTCATGAAATTATGAATGAGTAAAGCAAGTCATACCCCAGGGAATTTGACAGGCATGGAGCAATAAATAGAAGGTAATATGCACACAGATGTTGGCCGGAAAGAAAATAAACATTGCGAGGTTTGAATTTCTCCACAAGTTTTAACTCTAAGAAGCCGCCGATGATTGCAACATGTAGCGCCAGATCTAAGCTATCCATACATGTCAAAATAACTGAATTTGGTTGATATTTCATGCAATTATGAATGAGTAAAGCAAGTCCAAACCCCAGGGAATTTGACAGGCATGGAGCAATAAATAAAAGGTAATCTGCACACAGATGGTGGCCGGGAAGAAAATAAACATTGCGAGGTTTGAATTTTCTCCACAAGTTTTAACTCTAAGAAGCCGCCGATGATTGCAACATGTAGCGCCAGATCTAAGCTATCCATACATGTCAAAATTACTGAATTTGGTTGATATTTCATGAAATTATGAATGAGTAAAGCAAGTCCATACCCCAGGGAATTTGACATGCATGGAGCAATAAATAGACGGTAACATGTACACAGATGTTGGCCGGAAAGAAAATAAACATTGCGAGGTTTGAATTTTCTCCACAAGTTTTAACTCTAAGAAGCCGCCGATGATTGCAACATGTAGCGCCAGATCTAAGCTATCCATACATGTCAAAATTACTGAATTTGGTTGATATTTCATGAAATTATGAATGAGTAAAGCAAGTCATACCCCAGGGAATTTGACAGGCATGGAGCAATAAATAGAAGGTAATATGCACACAGATGTTGGCCGGAAAGAAAATAAACATTGCGAGGTTTGAATTTTCTAAACAAGTTTTAACTCTAAGAAGCCGCCGATAATTGCAACATGTAGCGCCAGATCTAAGCTATCCATACATGTCAAAATTACTGAATTTGGTTGATATTTCATGAAATTATGAATGAGTAAAGCAAGTCATACCCCAGGGAATTTGACAGGCATGGAGCAATAAATAGAAGGTAATATGCACACAAATGTTGGCCGGAAAGAAAATAAACATTGCGAGGTTTGAATTTTCTCCACAAGTTTTAACTCTAAGAAGCCGCCGATGATTGCAACATGTAGCGCCAGATCTAAGCTATCCATACATGTCAAAATTACTGAATTTGGTTGATATTTCATGAAATTATGAATGAGTAAAGCAAGTCATACCCCAGGGAATTTGACAGGCATGGAGCAATAAATAGAAGGTAATATGCACACAGATGTTGGCCGGAAAGAAAATAAACATTGCGAGGTTTGAATTTTCTAAACAAGTTTTAACTCTAAGAAGCCGCCGATAATTGCAACATGTAGCGCCAGATCTAAGCTATCCATACATGTCAAAATGACTGAATTTGGTTGATATTTCATGCAATTATGAATGAGTAAAGCAAGTCCATACCCCAGGGAATTTGACATGCATGGAGCAATAAATAGACGGTAACATGTACACAGATGTTGGCCGGAAAGAAAATAAACATTGCGAGGTTTGAATTTTCTCCACAAGTTTTAACTCTAAGAAGCCGCCGATGATTGCAACATGTAGCGCCAGATCTAAGCTATCCATACATGTCAAAATTACTGAATTTGGTTGATATTCATGAAATTATGAATGAGTAAAGCAAGTCCATACCCCAGGGAATTTGACATGCATGGAGCAATAAATAGACGGTAACATGTACACAGATGTTGGCCGGAAAGAAAATAAACATTGCGAGGTTTGAATTTTCTCCACAAGTTTTAACTCTAAGAAGCCGCCGATGATTGCAACATGTAGCGCCAGATCTAAGCTATCCATACATGTCAAATTCCCTGGGTATACTTGCGTTGACTCATTCATGAATTTCATGAAAGAGTCAAGCCAAGATTCCAGGGAATTTTGACATGTATGGATAGCTTAGATCTGGCGCTACATGTTGCAATCATCGGCGGCTTCTTAGAGTTAAAACTTGTGGAGAAAATTCAAACCTCGCAATGTTTATTTTCTTTCCGGCCAACATCTGTGTACATGTTACCGTCTATTTATTGCTCCATGCATGTCAAATCCCTGGGGTATGGACTTGCTTTACTCATTCATAATTTCATGAAATATCAACCAAATTCAGTAATTTTGACATGTATGGATAGCTTAGATCTGGCGCTACATGTTG
The DNA here is from genome assembly GCA_037893225.1 of Hippasteria phrygiana. NCBI lineage: Eukaryota > Metazoa > Echinodermata > Asteroidea > Valvatida > Goniasteridae > Hippasteria > Hippasteria phrygiana. The sequence goes on along the minus strand of JAZGUH010000052.1, from coordinate 1,095,710 downwards.
CAATCATCGGCGGCTTCTTAGAGTTAAAACTTGTGGAGAAAATTCAAACCTCGCAATGTTTATTTTCTTTCCGGCCAACATCTGTGTACATGTTACCGTCTATTTATTGCTCCATGCATGTCAAATTCCCTGGGGTATGGACTTGCTTTACTCATTCATAATTGCATGAAATATCAACCAAATTCAGTCATTTTGACATGTATGGATAGCTTAGATCTGGCGCTACATGTTGCAATTATCGGCGGCTTCTTAGAGTTAAAACTTGTTTAGAAAATTCAAACCTCGCAATGTTTATTTTCTTTCCGGCCAACATCTGTGTGCATATTACCTTCTATTTATTGCTCCATGCCTGTCAAATTCCCTGGGGTATGACTTGCTTTACTCATTCATAATTTCATGAAATATCAACCAAATTCAGTAATTTTGACATGTATGGATAGCTTAGATCTGGCGCTACATGTTGCAATCATCGGCGGCTTCTTAGAGTTAAAACTTGTGGAGAAAATTCAAACCTCGCAATGTTTATTTTCTTTCCGGCCAACATTTGTGTGCATATTACCTTCTATTTATTGCTCCATGCCTGTCAAATTCCCTGGGGTATGACTTGCTTTACTCATTCATAATTTCATGAAATATCAACCAAATTCAGTAATTTTGACATGTATGGATAGCTTAGATCTGGCGCTACATGTTGCAATTATCGGCGGCTTCTTAGAGTTAAAACTTGTTTAGAAAATTCAAACCTCGCAATGTTTATTTTCTTTCCGGCCAACATCTGTGTGCATATTACCTTCTATTTATTGCTCCATGCCTGTCAAATTCCCTGGGGTATGACTTGCTTTACTCATTCATAATTTCATGAAATATCAACCAAATTCAGTAATTTTGACATGTATGGATAGCTTAGATCTGGCGCTACATGTTGCAATCATCGGCGGCTTCTTAGAGTTAAAACTTGTGGAGAAAATTCAAACCTCGCAATGTTTATTTTCTTTCCGGCCAACATCTGTGTACATGTTACCGTCTATTTATTGCTCCATGCATGTCAAATTCCCTGGGGTATGGACTTGCTTTACTCATTCATAATTTCATGAAATATCAACCAAATTCAGTAATTTTGACATGTATGGATAGCTTAGATCTGGCGCTACATGTTGCAATCATCGGCGGCTTCTTAGAGTTAAAACTTGTGGAGAAAATTCAAACCTCGCAATGTTTATTTTCTTCCCGGCCACCATCTGTGTGCAGATTACCTTTTATTTATTGCTCCATGCCTGTCAAATTCCCTGGGGTTTGGACTTGCTTTACTCATTCATAATTGCATGAAATATCAACCAAATTCAGTTATTTTGACATGTATGGATAGCTTAGATCTGGCGCTACATGTTGCAATCATCGGCGGCTTCTTAGAGTTAAAACTTGTGGAGAAAATTCAAACCTCGCAATGTTTATTTTCTTTCCGGCCAACATCTGTGTGCATATTACCTTCTATTTATTGCTCCATGCCTGTCAAATTCCCTGGGGTATGACTTGCTTTACTCATTCATAATTTCATGAAATATCAACCAAATTCAGTAATTTTGACATGTATGGATAGCTTAGATCTGGCGCTACATGTTGCAATCATCGGCGGCTTCTTAGAGTTAAAACTTGTGGAGAAAATTCAAACCTCGCAATGTTTATTTTCTTTCCGCCAACATCTGTGTACATGTTACCGTCTATTTATTGCTCCATGCATGTCAAATTCCCTGGGGTATGGACTTGCTTTACTCATTCATAATTTCATGAAATATCAACCAAATTCAGTAATTTTGACATGTATGGATAGCTTAGATCTGGCGCTACATGTTGCAATCATCGGCGGCTTCTTAGAGTTAAAACTTGTGGAGAAAATTCAAACCTCGCAATGTTTATTTTCTTTCCGGCCAACATCTGTGTGCATATTACCTTCTATTTATTGCTCCATGCCTGTCAAATTCCCTGGGGTATGACTTGCTTTACTCATTCATAATTGCATGAAATATCAACCAAATTCAGTTATTTTGACATGTATGGATAGCTTAGATCTGGCGCTACATGTTGCAATTATCGGCGGCTTCTTAGAGTTAAAACTTGTGGAGAAAATTCAAACCTCGCAATGTTTATTTTCTTTCCGGCCAACATTTGTGTGCATATTACCTTCTATTTATTGCTCCATGCCTGTCAAATTCCCTGGGGTATGACTTGCTTTACTCATTCATAATTTCATGAAATATCAACCAAATTCAGTAATTTTGACATGTATGGATAGCTTAGATCTGGCGCTACATGTTGCAATCATCGGCGGCTTCTTAGAGTTAAAACTTGTGGAGAAAATTCAAACCTCGCAATGTTTATTTTCTTTCCGGCCAACATCTGTGTACATGTTACCGTCTATTTATTGCTCCATGCATGTCAAATTCCCTGGGGTATGGACTTGCTTTACTCATTCATAATTTCATGAAATATCAACCAAATTCAGTAATTTTGACATGTATGGATAGCTTAGATCTGGCGCTACATGTTGCAATCATCGGCGGCTTCTTAGAGTTAAAACTTGTGGAGAAAATTCAAACCTCGCAATGTTTATTTTCTTTCCGGCCAACATCTGTGTACATGTTACCGTCTATTTATTGCTCCATGCATGTCAAATTCCCTGGGGTATGGACTTGCTTTACTCATTCATAATTGCATGAAATATCAACCAAATTCAGTAATTTTGACATGTATGGATAGCTTAGATCTGGCGCTACATGTTGCAATTATCGGCGGCTTCTTAGAGTTAAAACTTGTTTAGAAAATTCAAACCTCGCAATGTTTATTTTCTTTCCGGCCAACATCTGTGTGCATATTACCTTCTATTTATTGCTCCATGCCTGTCAAATTCCCTGGGGTATGACTTGCTTTACTCATTCATAATTTCATGAAATATCAACCAAATTCAGTAATTTTGACATGTATGGATAGCTTAGATCTGGCGCTACATGTTGCAATCATCGGCGGCTTCTTAGAGTTAAAACTTGTGGAGAAAATTCAAACCTCGCAATGTTTATTTTCTTCCCGGCCACCATCTGTGTGCAGATTACCTTTTATTTATTGCTCCATGCCTGTCAAATTCCCTGGGGTTTGGACTTGCTTTACTCATTCATAATTGCATGAAATATCAACCAAATTCAGTTATTTTGACATGTATGGATAGCTTAGATCTGGCGCTACATGTTGCAATCATCGGCGGCTTCTTAGAGTTAAAACTTGTGGAGAAAATTCAAACCTCGCAATGTTTATTTTCTTTCCGGCCAACATCTGTGTGCATATTACCTTCTATTTATTGCTCCATGCCTGTCAAATTCCCTGGGGTATGACTTGCTTTACTCATTCATAATTTCATGAAATATCAACCAAATTCAGTAATTTTGACATGTATGGATAGCTTAGATCTGGCGCTACATGTTGCAATCATTGGCGGCTTCTTAGAGTTAAAACTTGTGGAGAAAATTCAAACCTCGCAATGTTTATTTTCTTTCCGGCCAACATCTGTGTGCAGATTACCTCTAATTTATTGCTCCATGCCTGTCAAATTCCCTGGGGTTTGGACGTGCTTTACTCATTCATAATTGCATGAAATATCAACCAAATTCAGTTATTTTGACATGTATGGATAGCTTAGATCTGGCGCTACATGTTGCAATTATCGGCGGCTTCTTAGAGTTAAAACTTGTTGAGAAAATTCAAACCTCGCAATGTTTATTTTCTTTCCGGCCAACATCTGTGTGCATATTACCTTCTATTTATTGCTCCATGCCTGTCAAATTCCCTGGGGTATGACTTGCTTTACTCATTCATAATTTCATGAAATATCAACCAAATTCAGTAATTTTGACATGTATGGATAGCTTAGATCTGGCGCTACATGTTGCAATCATCGGCGGCTTCTTAGAGTTAAAACTTGTGGAGAAAATTCAAACCTCGCAATGTTTATTTTCTTTCCGGCCAACATCTGTGTACATGTTACCTTCTATTTATTGCTCCATGCCTGTCAAATTCCCTGGGGTATGACTTGCTTTACTCATTCATAATTTCATGAAATATCAACCAAATTCAGTAATTTTGACATGTATGGATAGCTTAGATCTGGCGCTACATGTTGCAATCATCGGCGGCTTCTTAGAGTTAAAACTTGTGGAGAAAATTCAAACCTCGCAATGTTTATTTTCTTTCCGGCCAACATCTGTGTACATGTTACCGTCTATTTATTGCTCCATGCATGTCAAATTCCCTGGGGTATGGACTTGCTTTACTCATTCATAATTTCATGAAATATCAACCAAATTCAGTAATTTTGACATGTATGGATAGCTTAGATTTGGCGCTACATGTTGCAATCATCGGCGGCTTCTTAGAGTTAAAACTTGTGGAGAAAATTCAAACCTCGCAATGTTTATTTTCTTTCCGGCCAACATCTGTGTGCATATTACCTTCTATTTATTGCTCCATGCCTGTCAAATTCCCTGGGGTATGACTTGCTTTACTCATTCATAATTGCATGAAATATCAACCAAATTCAGTTATTTTGACATGTATGGATAGCTTAGATCTGGCGCTACATGTTGCAATTATCGGCGGCTTCTTAGAGTTAAAACTTGTGGAGAAAATTCAAACCTCGCAATGTTTATTTTCTTTCCGGCCAACATTTGTGTGCATATTACCTTCTATTTATTGCTCCATGCCTGTCAAATTCCCTGGGGTATGACTTGCTTTACTCATTCATAATTTCATGAAATATCAACCAAATTCAGTAATTTTGACATGTATGGATAGCTTAGATCTGGCGCTACATGTTGCAATCATCGGCGGCTTCTTAGAGTTAAAACTTGTGGAGAAAATTCAAACCTCGCAATGTTTATTTTCTTTCCGGCCAACATCTGTGTACATGTTACCGTCTATTTATTGCTCCATGCATGTCAAATTCCCTGGGGTATGGACTTGCTTTACTCATTCATAATTTCATGAAATATCAACCAAATTCAGTAATTTTGACATGTATGGATAGCTTAGATCTGGCGCTACATGTTGCAATCATCGGCGGCTTCTTAGAGTTAAAACTTGTGGAGAAAATTCAAACCTCGCAATGTTTATTTTCTTTCCGGCCAACATCTGTGTACATGTTACCGTCTATTTATTGCTCCATGCATGTCAAATTCCCTGGGGTATGGACTTGCTTTACTCATTCATAATTGCATGAAATATCAACCAAATTCAGTAATTTTGACATGTATGGATAGCTTAGATCTGGCGCTACATGTTGCAATTATCGGCGGCTTCTTAGAGTTAAAACTTGTTTAGAAAATTCAAACCTCGCAATGTTTATTTTCTTTCCGGCCAACATCTGTGTGCATATTACCTTCTATTTATTGCTCCATGCCTGTCAAATTCCCTGGGGTATGACTTGCTTTACTCATTCATAATTTCATGAAATATCAACCAAATTCAGTAATTTTGACATGTATGGATAGCTTAGATCTGGCGCTACATGTTGCAATCATCGGCGGCTTCTTAGAGTTAAAACTTGTGGAGAAAATTCAAACCTCGCAATGTTTATTTTCTTCCCGGCCACCATCTGTGTGCAGATTACCTTTTATTTATTGCTCCATGCCTGTCAAATTCCCTGGGGTTTGGACTTGCTTTACTCATTCATAATTGCATGAAATATCAACCAAATTCAGTTATTTTGACATGTATGGATAGCTTAGATCTGGCGCTACATGTTGCAATCATCGGCGGCTTCTTAGAGTTAAAACTTGTGGAGAAAATTCAAACCTCGCAATGTTTATTTTCTTTCCGGCCAACATCTGTGTGCATATTACCTTCTATTTATTGCTCCATGCCTGTCAAATTCCCTGGGGTATGACTTGCTTTACTCATTCATAATTTCATGAAATATCAACCAAATTCAGTAATTTTGACATGTATGGATAGCTTAGATCTGGCGCTACATGTTGCAATCATTGGCGGCTTCTTAGAGTTAAAACTTGTGGAGAAAATTCAAACCTCGCAATGTTTATTTTCTTTCCGGCCAACATCTGTGTGCAGATTACCTCTAATTTATTGCTCCATGCCTGTCAAATTCCCTGGGGTTTGGACGTGCTTTACTCATTCATAATTGCATGAAATATCAACCAAATTCAGTTATTTTGACATGTATGGATAGCTTAGATCTGGCGCTACATGTTGCAATTATCGGCGGCTTCTTAGAGTTAAAACTTGTTGAGAAAATTCAAACCTCGCAATGTTTATTTTCTTTCCGGCCAACATCTGTGTGCATATTACCTTCTATTTATTGCTCCATGCCTGTCAAATTCCCTGGGGTATGACTTGCTTTACTCATTCATAATTTCATGAAATATCAACCAAATTCAGTAATTTTGACATGTATGGATAGCTTAGATCTGGCGCTACATGTTGCAATCATCGGCGGCTTCTTAGAGTTAAAACTTGTGGAGAAAATTCAAACCTCGCAATGTTTATTTTCTTTCCGGCCAACATCTGTGTACATGTTACCGTCTATTTATTGCTCCATGCATGTCAAATTCCCTGGGGTATGGACTTGCTTTACTCATTCATAATTTCATGAAATATCAACCAAATTCAGTAATTTTGACATGTATGGATAGCTTAGATCTGGCGCTACATGTTGCAATCATCGGCGGCTTCTTAGAGTTAAAACTTGTGGAGAAAATTCAAACCTCGCAATGTTTATTTTCTTTCCGGCCAACATCTGTGTACATGTTACCGTCTATTTATTGCTCCATGCATGTCAAATTCCCTGGGGTATGGACTTGCTTTACTCATTCATAATTGCATGAAATATCAACCAAATTCAGTAATTTTGACATGTATGGATAGCTTAGATCTGGCGCTACATGTTGCAATTATCGGCGGCTTCTTAGAGTTAAAACTTGTTTAGAAAATTCAAACCTCGCAATGTTTATTTTCTTTCCGGCCAACATCTGTGTGCATATTACCTTCTATTTATTGCTCCATGCCTGTCAAATTCCCTGGGGTATGACTTGCTTTACTCATTCATAATTTCATGAAATATCAACCAAATTCAGTAATTTTGACATGTATGGATAGCTTAGATCTGGCGCTACATGTTGCAATCATCGGCGGCTTCTTAGAGTTAAAACTTGTGGAGAAAATTCAAACCTCGCAATGTTTATTTTCTTTCCGGCCAACATCTGTGTACATGTTACCGTCTATTTATTGCTCCATGCATGTCAAATTCCCTGGGGTATGGACTTGCTTTACTCATTCATAATTTCATGAAATATCAACCAAATTCAGTAATTTTGACATGTATGGATAGCTTAGATCTGGCGCTACATGTTGCAATCATCGGCGGCTTCTTAGAGTTAAAACTTGTGGAGAAAATTCAAACCTCGCAATGTTTATTTTCTTTCCGGCCAACATCTGTGTGCATATTACCTTCTATTTATTGCTCCATGCATGTCAAATTCCCTGGGGTATGACTTGCTTTACTCATTCATAATTGCATGAAATATCAACCAAATTCAGTTATTTTGACATGTATGGATAGCTTAGATCTGGCGCTACATGTTGCAATTATCGGCGGCTTCTTAGAGTTAAAACTTGTGGAGAAAATTCAAACCTCGCAATGTTTATTTTCTTTCCGGCCAACATTTGTGTGCATATTACCTTCTATTTATTGCTCCATGCCTGTCAAATTCCCTGGGGTATGACTTGCTTTACTCATTCATAATTTCATGAAATATCAACCAAATTCAGTAATTTTGACATGTATGGATAGCTTAGATCTGGCGCTACATGTTGCAATCATCGGCGGCTTCTTAGAGTTAAAACTTGTGGAGAAAATTCAAACCTCGCAATGTTTATTTTCTTTCCGGCCAACATCTGTGTACATGTTACCGTCTATTTATTGCTCCATGCATGTCAAATTCCCTGGGGTATGGACTTGCTTTACTCATTCATAATTTCATGAAATATCAACCAAATTCAGTAATTTTGACATGTATGGATAGCTTAGATCTGGCGCTACATGTTGCAATCATCGGCGGCTTCTTAGAGTTAAAACTTGTGGAGAAAATTCAAACCTCGCAATGTTTATTTTCTTTCCGGCCAACATCTGTGTACATGTTACCGTCTATTTATTGCTCCATGCCTGTCAAATTCCCTGGGGTTTGGACGTGCTTTACTCATTCATAATTGCATGAAATATCAACCAAATTCAGTTATTTTGACATGTATGGATAGCTTAGATCTGGCGCTACATGTTGCAATTATCGGCGGCTTCTTAGAGTTAAAACTTGTTGAGAAAATTCAAACCTCGCAATGTTTATTTTCTTTCCGGCCAACATCTGTGTGCATATTACCTTCTATTTATTGCTCCATGCCTGTCAAATTCCCTGGGGTATGACTTGCTTTACTCATTCATAATTTCATGAAATATCAACCAAATTCAGTAATTTTGACATGTATGGATAGCTTAGATCTGGCGCTACATGTTGCAATCATCGGCGGCTTCTTAGAGTTAAAACTTGTGGAGAAAATTCAAACCTCGCAATGTTTATTTTCTTTCCGGCCAACATCTGTGTACATGTTACCTTCTATTTATTGCTCCATGCCTGTCAAATTCCCTGGGGTATGACTTGCTTTACTCATTCATAATTTCATGAAATATCAACCAAATTCAGTAATTTTGACATGTATGGATAGCTTAGATCTGGCGCTACATGTTGCAATCATCGGCGGCTTCTTAGAGTTAAAACTTGTGGAGAAAATTCAAACCTCGCAATGTTTATTTTCTTTCCGGCCAACATCTGTGTACATGTTACCGTCTATTTATTGCTCCATGCATGTCAAATTCCCTGGGGTATGGACTTGCTTTACTCATTCATAATTTCATGAAATATCAACCAAATTCAGTAATTTTGACATGTATGGATAGCTTAGATCTGGCGCTACATGTTGCAATCATCGGCGGCTTCTTAGAGTTAAAACTTGTGGAGAAAATTCAAACCTCGCAATGTTTATTTTCTTTCCGGCCAACATCTGTGTGCATATTACCTTCTATTTATTGCTCCATGCCTGTCAAATTCCCTGGGGTATGACTTGCTTTACTCATTCATAATTGCATGAAATATCAACCAAATTCAGTTATTTTGACATGTATGGATAGCTTAGATCTGGCGCTACATGTTGCAATTATCGGCGGCTTCTTAGAGTTAAAACTTGTGGAGAAAATTCAAACCTCGCAATGTTTATTTTCTTTCCGGCCAACATCTGTGTACATGTTACCGTCTATTTATTGCTCCATGCATGTCAAATTCCCTGGGGTATGGACTTGCTTTACTCATTCATAATTGCATGAAATATCAACCAAATTCAGTAATTTTGACATGTATGGATAGCTTAGATCTGGCGCTACATGTTGCAATTATCGGCGGCTTCTTAGAGTTAAAACTTGTTTAGAAAATTCAAACCTCGCAATGTTTATTTTCTTTCCGGCCAACATTTGTGTGCATATTACCTTCTATTTATTGCTCCATGCCTGTCAAATTCCCTGGGGTATGGACTTGCTTTACTCATTCATAATTGCATGAAATATCAACCAAATTCAGTTATTTTGACATGTATGGATAGCTTAGATCTGGCGCTACATGTTGCAATCATCGGCGGCTTCTTAGAGTTAAAACTTGTGGAGAAAATTCAAACCTCGCAATGTTTATTTTCTTTCCGGCCAACATCTGTGTGCATATTACCTTCTATTTATTGCTCCATGCCTGTCAAATTCCCTGGGGTATGACTTGCTTTACTCATTCATAATTTCATGAAATATCAACCAAATTCAGTAATTTTGACATGTATGGATAGCTTAGATCTGGCGCTACATGTTGCAATCATTGGCGGCTTCTTAGAGTTAAAACTTGTGGAGAAAATTCAAACCTCGCAATGTTTATTTTCTTTCCGGCCAACATCTGTGTGCAGATTACCTCTAATTTATTGCTCCATGCCTGTCAAATTCCCTGGGGTTTGGACGTGCTTTACTCATTCATAATTGCATGAAATATCAACCAAATTCAGTTATTTTGACATGTATGGATAGCTTAGATCTGGCGCTACATGTTGCAATTATCGGCGGCTTCTTAGAGTTAAAACTTGTTGAGAAAATTCAAACCTCGCAATGTTTATTTTCTTTCCGGCCAACATCTGTGTGCATATTACCTTCTATTTATTGCTCCATGCCTGTCAAATTCCCTGGGGTATGACTTGCTTTACTCATTCATAATTTCATGAAATATCAACCAAATTCAGTAATTTTGACATGTATGGATAGCTTAGATCTGGCGCTACATGTTGCAATCATCGGCGGCTTCTTAGAGTTAAAACTTGTGGAGAAAATTCAAACCTCGCAATGTTTATTTTCTTTCCGGCCAACATCTGTGTACATGTTACCGTCTATTTATTGCTCCATGCATGTCAAATTCCCTGGGGTATGGACTTGCTTTACTCATTCATAATTTCATGAAATATCAACCAAATTCAGTAATTTTGACATGTATGGATAGCTTAGATCTGGCGCTACATGTTGCAATCATCGGCGGCTTCTTAGAGTTAAAACTTGTGGAGAAAATTCAAACCTCGCAATGTTTATTTTCTTTCCGGCCAACATCTGTGTACATGTTACCGTCTATTTATTGCTCCATGCCTGTCAAATTCCCTGGGGTATGACTTGCTTTACTCATTCATAATTTCATGAAATATCAACCAAATTCAGTAATTTTGACATGTATGGATAGCTTAGATCTGGCGCTACATGTTGCAATCATCGGCGGCTTCTTAGAGTTAAAACTTGTGGAGAAAATTCAAACCTCGCAATGTTTATTTTCTTTCCGGCCAACATCTGTGTACATGTTACCGTCTATTTATTGCTCCATGCATGTCAAATTCCCTGGGGTATGGACTTGCTTTACTCATTCATAATTTCATGAAATATCAACCAAATTCAGTAATTTTGACATGTATGGATAGCTTAGATCTGGCGCTACATGTTGCAATCATCGGCGGCTTCTTAGAGTTAAAACTTGTGGAGAAAATTCAAACCTCGCAATGTTTATTTTCTTTCCGGCCAACATCTGTGTACATGTTACCGTCTATTTATTGCTCCATGCATGTCAAATTCCCTGGGGTATGGACTTGCTTTACTCATTCATAATTGCATGAAATATCAACCAAATTCAGTAATTTTGACATGTATGGATAGCTTAGATCTGGCGCTACATGTTGCAATTATCGGCGGCTTCTTAGAGTTAAAACTTGTTTAGAAAATTCAAACCTCGCAATGTTTATTTTCTTTCCGGCCAACATCTGTGTGCATATTACCTTCTATTTATTGCTCCATGCCTGTCAAATTCCCTGGGGTATGACTTGCTTTACTCATTCATAATTTCATGAAATATCAACCAAATTCAGTAATTTTGACATGTATGGATAGCTTAGATCTGGCGCTACATGTTGCAATCATCGGCGGCTTCTTAGAGTTAAAACTTGTGGAGAAAATTCAAACCTCGCAATGTTTATTTTCTTCCCGGCCACCATCTGTGTGCAGATTACCTTTTATTTATTGCTCCATGCCTGTCAAATTCCCTGGGGTTTGGACTTGCTTTACTCATTCATAATTGCATGAAATATCAACCAAATTCAGTTATTTTGACATGTATGGATAGCTTAGATCTGGCGCTACATGTTGCAATCATCGGCGGCTTCTTAGAGTTAAAACTTGTGGAGAAAATTCAAACCTCGCAATGTTTATTTTCTTTCCGGCCAACATCTGTGTGCATATTACCTTCTATTTATTGCTCCATGCCTGTCAAATTCCCTGGGGTATGACTTGCTTTACTCATTCATAATTTCATGAAATATCAACCAAATTCAGTAATTTTGACATGTATGGATAGCTTAGATCTGGCGCTACATGTTGCAATCATTGGCGGCTTCTTAGAGTTAAAACTTGTGGAGAAAATTCAAACCTCGCAATGTTTATTTTCTTTCCGGCCAACATCTGTGTGCAGATTACCTCTAATTTATTGCTCCATGCCTGTCAAATTCCCTGGGGTTTGGACGTGCTTTACTCATTCATAATTGCATGAAATATCAACCAAATTCAGTTATTTTGACATGTATGGATAGCTTAGATCTGGCGCTACATGTTGCAATTATCGGCGGCTTCTTAGAGTTAAAACTTGTTGAGAAAATTCAAACCTCGCAATGTTTATTTTCTTTCCGGCCAACATCTGTGTGCATATTACCTTCTATTTATTGCTCCATGCCTGTCAAATTCCCTGGGGTATGACTTGCTTTACTCATTCATAATTTCATGAAATATCAACCAAATTCAGTAATTTTGACATGTATGGATAGCTTAGATCTGGCGCTACATGTTGCAATCATCGGCGGCTTCTTAGAGTTAAAACTTGTGGAGAAAATTCAAACCTCGCAATGTTTATTTTCTTTCCGGCCAACATCTGTGTACATGTTACCGTCTATTTATTGCTCCATGCATGTCAAATTCCCTGGGGTATGGACTTGCTTTACTCATTCATAATTTCATGAAATATCAACCAAATTCAGTAATTTTGACATGTATGGATAGCTTAGATCTGGCGCTACATGTTGCAATCATCGGCGGCTTCTTAGAGTTAAAACTTGTGGAGAAAATTCAAACCTCGCAATGTTTATTTTCTTTCCGGCCAACATCTGTGTACATGTTACCGTCTATTTATTGCTCCATGCATGTCAAATTCCCTGGGGTATGGACTTGCTTTACTCATTCATAATTGCATGAAATATCAACCAAATTCAGTAATTTTGACATGTATGGATAGCTTAGATCTGGCGCTACATGTTGCAATTATCGGCGGCTTCTTAGAGTTAAAACTTGTTTAGAAAATTCAAACCTCGCAATGTTTATTTTCTTTCCGGCCAACATCTGTGTGCATATTACCTTCTATTTATTGCTCCATGCCTGTCAAATTCCCTGGGGTATGACTTGCTTTACTCATTCATAATTTCATGAAATATCAACCAAATTCAGTAATTTTGACATGTATGGATAGCTTAGATCTGGCGCTACATGTTGCAATCATCGGCGGCTTCTTAGAGTTAAAACTTGTGGAGAAAATTCAAACCTCGCAATGTTTATTTTCTTTCCGGCCAACATCTGTGTACATGTTACCGTCTATTTATTGCTCCATGCATGTCAAATTCCCTGGGGTATGGACTTGCTTTACTCATTCATAATTTCATGAAATATCAACCAAATTCAGTAATTTTGACATGTATGGATAGCTTAGATCTGGCGCTACATGTTGCAATCATCGGCGGCTTCTTAGAGTTAAAACTTGTGGAGAAAATTCAAACCTCGCAATGTTTATTTTCTTTCCGGCCAACATCTGTGTGCATATTACCTTCTATTTATTGCTCCATGCATGTCAAATTCCCTGGGGTATGACTTGCTTTACTCATTCATAATTGCATGAAATATCAACCAAATTCAGTTATTTTGACATGTATGGATAGCTTAGATCTGGCGCTACATGTTGCAATTATCGGCGGCTTCTTAGAGTTAAAACTTGTGGAGAAAATTCAAACCTCGCAATGTTTATTTTCTTTCCGGCCAACATTTGTGTGCATATTACCTTCTATTTATTGCTCCATGCCTGTCAAATTCCCTGGGGTATGACTTGCTTTACTCATTCATAATTTCATGAAATATCAACCAAATTCAGTAATTTTGACATGTATGGATAGCTTAGATCTGGCGCTACATGTTGCAATCATCGGCGGCTTCTTAGAGTTAAAACTTGTGGAGAAAATTCAAACCTCGCAATGTTTATTTTCTTTCCGGCCAACATCTGTGTACATGTTACCGTCTATTTATTGCTCCATGCATGTCAAATTCCCTGGGGTATGGACTTGCTTTACTCATTCATAATTTCATGAAATATCAACCAAATTCAGTAATTTTGACATGTATGGATAGCTTAGATCTGGCGCTACATGTTGCAATCATCGGCGGCTTCTTAGAGTTAAAACTTGTGGAGAAAATTCAAACCTCGCAATGTTTATTTTCTTTCCGGCCAACATCTGTGTACATGTTACCGTCTATTTATTGCTCCATGCCTGTCAAATTCCCTGGGGTTTGGACGTGCTTTACTCATTCATAATTGCATGAAATATCAACCAAATTCAGTTATTTTGACATGTATGGATAGCTTAGATCTGGCGCTACATGTTGCAATTATCGGCGGCTTCTTAGAGTTAAAACTTGTTGAGAAAATTCAAACCTCGCAATGTTTATTTTCTTTCCGGCCAACATCTGTGTGCATATTACCTTCTATTTATTGCTCCATGCCTGTCAAATTCCCTGGGGTATGACTTGCTTTACTCATTCATAATTTCATGAAATATCAACCAAATTCAGTAATTTTGACATGTATGGATAGCTTAGATCTGGCGCTACATGTTGCAATCATCGGCGGCTTCTTAGAGTTAAAACTTGTGGAGAAAATTCAAACCTCGCAATGTTTATTTTCTTTCCGGCCAACATCTGTGTACATGTTACCTTCTATTTATTGCTCCATGCCTGTCAAATTCCCTGGGGTATGACTTGCTTTACTCATTCATAATTTCATGAAATATCAACCAAATTCAGTAATTTTGACATGTATGGATAGCTTAGATCTGGCGCTACATGTTGCAATCATCGGCGGCTTCTTAGAGTTAAAACTTGTGGAGAAAATTCAAACCTCGCAATGTTTATTTTCTTTCCGGCCAACATCTGTGTACATGTTACCGTCTATTTATTGCTCCATGCATGTCAAATTCCCTGGGGTATGGACTTGCTTTACTCATTCATAATTTCATGAAATATCAACCAAATTCAGTAATTTTGACATGTATGGATAGCTTAGATCTGGCGCTACATGTTGCAATCATCGGCGGCTTCTTAGAGTTAAAACTTGTGGAGAAAATTCAAACCTCGCAATGTTTATTTTCTTTCCGGCCAACATCTGTGTGCATATTACCTTCTATTTATTGCTCCATGCCTGTCAAATTCCCTGGGGTATGACTTGCTTTACTCATTCATAATTGCATGAAATATCAACCAAATTCAGTTATTTTGACATGTATGGATAGCTTAGATCTGGCGCTACATGTTGCAATTATCGGCGGCTTCTTAGAGTTAAAACTTGTGGAGAAAATTCAAACCTCGCAATGTTTATTTTCTTTCCGGCCAACATTTGTGTGCATATTACCTTCTATTTATTGCTCCATGCCTGTCAAATTCCCTGGGGTATGACTTGCTTTACTCATTCATAATTTCATGAAATATCAACCAAATTCAGTAATTTTGACATGTATGGATAGCTTAGATCTGGCGCTACATGTTGCAATCATCGGCGGCTTCTTAGAGTTAAAACTTGTGGAGAAAATTCAAACCTCGCAATGTTTATTTTCTTTCCGGCCAACATCTGTGTACATGTTACCGTCTATTTATTGCTCCATGCATGTCAAATTCCCTGGGGTATGGACTTGCTTTACTCATTCATAATTTCATGAAATATCAACCAAATTCAGTAATTTTGACATGTATGGATAGCTTAGATCTGGCGCTACATGTTGCAATCATCGGCGGCTTCTTAGAGTTAAAACTTGTGGAGAAAATTCAAACCTCGCAATGTTTATTTTCTTTCCGGCCAACATCTGTGTACATGTTACCGTCTATTTATTGCTCCATGCCTGTCAAATTCCCTGGGGTTTGGACGTGCTTTACTCATTCATAATTGCATGAAATATCAACCAAATTCAGTTATTTTGACATGTATGGATAGCTTAGATCTGGCGCTACATGTTGCAATTATCGGCGGCTTCTTAGAGTTAAAACTTGTTGAGAAAATTCAAACCTCGCAATGTTTATTTTCTTTCCGGCCAACATCTGTGTGCATATTACCTTCTATTTATTGCTCCATGCCTGTCAAATTCCCTGGGGTATGACTTGCTTTACTCATTCATAATTTCATGAAATATCAACCAAATTCAGTAATTTTGACATGTATGGATAGCTTAGATCTGGCGCTACATGTTGCAATCATCGGCGGCTTCTTAGAGTTAAAACTTGTGGAGAAAATTCAAACCTCGCAATGTTTATTTTCTTTCCGGCCAACATCTGTGTACATGTTACCGTCTATTTATTGCTCCATGCATGTCAAATTCCCTGGGGTATGGACTTGCTTTACTCATTCATAATTTCATGAAATATCAACCAAATTCAGTAATTTTGACATGTATGGATAGCTTAGATCTGGCGCTACATGTTGCAATCATCGGCGGCTTCTTAGAGTTAAAACTTGTGGAGAAAATTCAAACCTCGCAATGTTTATTTTCTTTCCGGCCAACATCTGTGTACATGTTACCGTCTATTTATTGCTCCATGCCTGTCAAATTCCCTGGGGTTTGGACGTGCTTTACTCATTCATAATTGCATGAAATATCAACCAAATTCAGTTATTTTGACATGTATGGATAGCTTAGATCTGGCGCTACATGTTGCAATTATCGGCGGCTTCTTAGAGTTAAAACTTGTTGAGAAAATTCAAACCTCGCAATGTTTATTTTCTTTCCGGCCAACATCTGTGTGCATATTACCTTCTATTTATTGCTCCATGCCTGTCAAATTCCCTGGGGTATGACTTGCTTTACTCATTCATAATTTCATGAAATATCAACCAAATTCAGTAATTTTGACATGTATGGATAGCTTAGATCTGGCGCTACATGTTGCAATCATCGGCGGCTTCTTAGAGTTAAAACTTGTGGAGAAAATTCAAACCTCGCAATGTTTATTTTCTTTCCGGCCAACATCTGTGTACATGTTACCTTCTATTTATTGCTCCATGCCTGTCAAATTCCCTGGGGTATGACTTGCTTTACTCATTCATAATTTCATGAAATATCAACCAAATTCAGTAATTTTGACATGTATGGATAGCTTAGATCTGGCGCTACATGTTGCAATCATCGGCGGCTTCTTAGAGTTAAAACTTGTGGAGAAAATTCAAACCTCGCAATGTTTATTTTCTTTCCGGCCAACATCTGTGTACATGTTACCGTCTATTTATTGCTCCATGCATGTCAAATTCCCTGGGGTATGGACTTGCTTTACTCATTCATAATTTCATGAAATATCAACCAAATTCAGTAATTTTGACATGTATGGATAGCTTAGATCTGGCGCTACATGTTGCAATCATCGGCGGCTTCTTAGAGTTAAAACTTGTGGAGAAAATTCAAACCTCGCAATGTTTATTTTCTTTCCGGCCAACATCTGTGTACATGTTACCGTCTATTTATTGCTCCATGCCTGTCAAATTCCCTGGGGTTTGGACGTGCTTTACTCATTCATAATTGCATGAAATATCAACCAAATTCAGTTATTTTGACATGTATGGATAGCTTAGATCTGGCGCTACATGTTGCAATTATCGGCGGCTTCTTAGAGTTAAAACTTGTTGAGAAAATTCAAACCTCGCAATGTTTATTTTCTTTCCGGCCAACATCTGTGTGCATATTACCTTCTATTTATTGCTCCATGCCTGTCAAATTCCCTGGGGTATGACTTGCTTTACTCATTCATAATTTCATGAAATATCAACCAAATTCAGTAATTTTGACATGTATGGATAGCTTAGATCTGGCGCTACATGTTGCAATCATCGGCGGCTTCTTAGAGTTAAAACTTGTGGAGAAAATTCAAACCTCGCAATGTTTATTTTCTTTCCGGCCAACATCTGTGTACATGTTACCTTCTATTTATTGCTCCATGCCTGTCAAATTCCCTGGGGTATGACTTGCTTTACTCATTCATAATTTCATGAAATATCAACCAAATTCAGTAATTTTGACATGTATGGATAGCTTAGATCTGGCGCTACATGTTGCAATCATCGGCGGCTTCTTAGAGTTAAAACTTGTGGAGAAAATTCAAACCTCGCAATGTTTATTTTCTTTCCGGCCAACATCTGTGTACATGTTACCGTCTATTTATTGCTCCATGCATGTCAAATTCCCTGGGGTATGGACTTGCTTTACTCATTCATAATTTCATGAAATATCAACCAAATTCAGTAATTTTGACATGTATGGATAGCTTAGATCTGGCGCTACATGTTGCAATCATCGGCGGCTTCTTAGAGTTAAAACTTGTGGAGAAAATTCAAACCTCGCAATGTTTATTTTCTTTCCGGCCAACATCTGTGTGCATATTACCTTCTATTTATTGCTCCATGCCTGTCAAATTCCCTGGGGTATGACTTGCTTTACTCATTCATAATTGCATGAAATATCAACCAAATTCAGTTATTTTGACATGTATGGATAGCTTAGATCTGGCGCTACATGTTGCAATTATCGGCGGCTTCTTAGAGTTAAAACTTGTGGAGAAAATTCAAACCTCGCAATGTTTATTTTCTTTCCGGCCAACATTTGTGTGCATATTACCTTCTATTTATTGCTCCATGCCTGTCAAATTCCCTGGGGTATGACTTGCTTTACTCATTCATAATTTCATGAAATATCAACCAAATTCAGTAATTTTGACATGTATGGATAGCTTAGATCTGGCGCTACATGTTGCAATCATCGGCGGCTTCTTAGAGTTAAAACTTGTGGAGAAAATTCAAACCTCGCAATGTTTATTTTCTTTCCGGCCAACATCTGTGTACATGTTACCGTCTATTTATTGCTCCATGCATGTCAAATTCCCTGGGGTATGGACTTGCTTTACTCATTCATAATTTCATGAAATATCAACCAAATTCAGTAATTTTGACATGTATGGATAGCTTAGATCTGGCGCTACATGTTGCAATCATCGGCGGCTTCTTAGAGTTAAAACTTGTGGAGAAAATTCAAACCTCGCAATGTTTATTTTCTTTCCGGCCAACATCTGTGTACATGTTACCGTCTATTTATTGCTCCATGCCTGTCAAATTCCCTGGGGTTTGGACGTGCTTTACTCATTCATAATTGCATGAAATATCAACCAAATTCAGTTATTTTGACATGTATGGATAGCTTAGATCTGGCGCTACATGTTGCAATTATCGGCGGCTTCTTAGAGTTAAAACTTGTTGAGAAAATTCAAACCTCGCAATGTTTATTTTCTTTCCGGCCAACATCTGTGTGCATATTACCTTCTATTTATTGCTCCATGCCTGTCAAATTCCCTGGGGTATGACTTGCTTTACTCATTCATAATTTCATGAAATATCAACCAAATTCAGTAATTTTGACATGTATGGATAGCTTAGATCTGGCGCTACATGTTGCAATCATCGGCGGCTTCTTAGAGTTAAAACTTGTGGAGAAAATTCAAACCTCGCAATGTTTATTTTCTTTCCGGCCAACATCTGTGTACATGTTACCTTCTATTTATTGCTCCATGCCTGTCAAATTCCCTGGGGTATGACTTGCTTTACTCATTCATAATTTCATGAAATATCAACCAAATTCAGTAATTTTGACATGTATGGATAGCTTAGATCTGGCGCTACATGTTGCAATCATCGGCGGCTTCTTAGAGTTAAAACTTGGGGAGAAAATTCAAACCTCGCAATGTTTATTTTCTTTCCGGCCAACATCTGTGTACATGTTACCGTCTATTTATTGCTCCATGCATGTCAAATTCCCTGGGGTATGGACTTGCTTTACTCATTCATAATTTCATGAAATATCAACCAAATTCAGTAATTTTGACATGTATGGATAGCTTAGATCTGGCGCTACATGTTGCAATCATCGGCGGCTTCTTAGAGTTAAAACTTGTGGAGAAAATTCAAACCTCGCAATGTTTATTTTCTTTCCGGCCAACATCTGTGTGCATATTACCTTCTATTTATTGCTCCATGCCTGTCAAATTCCCTGGGGTATGACTTGCTTTACTCATTCATAATTGCATGAAATATCAACCAAATTCAGTTATTTTGACATGTATGGATAGCTTAGATCTGGCGCTACATGTTGCAATTATCGGCGGCTTCTTAGAGTTAAAACTTGTGGAGAAAATTCAAACCTCGCAATGTTTATTTTCTTTCCGGCCAACATTTGTGTGCATATTACCTTCTATTTATTGCTCCATGCCTGTCAAATTCCCTGGGGTATGACTTGCTTTACTCATTCATAATTTCATGAAATATCAACCAAATTCAGTAATTTTGACATGTATGGATAGCTTAGATCTGGCGCTACATGTTGCAATCATCGGCGGCTTCTTAGAGTTAAAACTTGTGGAGAAAATTCAAACCTCGCAATGTTTATTTTCTTTCCGGCCAACATCTGTGTACATGTTACCGTCTATTTATTGCTCCATGCATGTCAAATTCCCTGGGGTATGGACTTGCTTTACTCATTCATAATTGCATGAAATATCAACCAAATTCAGTAATTTTGACATGTATGGATAGCTTAGATCTGGCGCTACATGTTGCAATTATCGGCGGCTTCTTAGAGTTAAAACTTGTTTAGAAAATTCAAACCTCGCAATGTTTATTTTCTTTCCGGCCAACATCTGTGTGCATATTACCTTCTATTTATTGCTCCATGCCTGTCAAATTCCCTGGGGTATGACTTGCTTTACTCATTCATAATTTCATGAAATATCAACCAAATTCAGTAATTTTGACATGTATGGATAGCTTAGATCTGGCGCTACATGTTGCAATCATCGGCGGCTTCTTAGAGTTAAAACTTGTGGAGAAAATTCAAACCTCGCAATGTTTATTTTCTTCCCGGCCACCATCTGTGTGCAGATTACCTTTTATTTATTGCTCCATGCCTGTCAAATTCCCTGGGGTTTGGACTTGCTTTACTCATTCATAATTGCATGAAATATCAACCAAATTCAGTTATTTTGACATGTATGGATAGCTTAGATCTGGCGCTACATGTTGCAATCATCGGCGGCTTCTTAGAGTTAAAACTTGTGGAGAAAATTCAAACCTCGCAATGTTTATTTTCTTTCCGGCCAACATCTGTGTGCATATTACCTTCTATTTATTGCTCCATGCCTGTCAAATTCCCTGGGGTATGACTTGCTTTACTCATTCATAATTTCATGAAATATCAACCAAATTCAGTAATTTTGACATGTATGGATAGCTTAGATCTGGCGCTACATGTTGCAATCATTGGCGGCTTCTTAGAGTTAAAACTTGTGGAGAAAATTCAAACCTCGCAATGTTTATTTTCTTTCCGGCCAACATCTGTGTGCAGATTACCTCTAATTTATTGCTCCATGCCTGTCAAATTCCCTGGGGTTTGGACGTGCTTTACTCATTCATAATTGCATGAAATATCAACCAAATTCAGTTATTTTGACATGTATGGATAGCTTAGATCTGGCGCTACATGTTGCAATTATCGGCGGCTTCTTAGAGTTAAAACTTGTTGAGAAAATTCAAACCTCGCAATGTTTATTTTCTTTCTGGCCAACATCTGTGTGCATATTACCTTCTATTTATTGCTCCATGCCTGTCAAATTCCCTGGGGTATGACTTGCTTTACTCATTCATAATTTCATGAAATATCAACCAAATTCAGTAATTTTGACATGTATGGATAGCTTAGATCTGGCGCTACATGTTGCAATCATCGGCGGCTTCTTAGAGTTAAAACTTGTGGAGAAAATTCAAACCTCGCAATGTTTATTTTCTTTCCGGCCAACATCTGTGTACATGTTACCGTCTATTTATTGCTCCATGCATGTCAAATTCCCTTGGGTATGGACTTGCTTTACTCATTCATAATTTCATGAAATATCAACCAAATTCAGTAATTTTGACATGTATGGATAGCTTAGATCTGGCGCTACATGTTGCAATCATCGGCGGCTTCTTAGAGTTAAAACTTGTGGAGAAAATTCAAACCTCGCAATGTTTATTTTCTTTCCGGCCAACATCTGTGTACATGTTACCGTCTATTTATTGCTCCATGCATGTCAAATTCCCTCGGGTATGGACTTGCTTTACTCATTCATAATTGCATGAAATATCAACCAAATTCAGTAATTTTGACATGTATGGATAGCTTAGATCTGGCGCTACATGTTGCAATTATCGGCGGCTTCTTAGAGTTAAAACTTGTTGAGAAAATTCAAACCTCGCAATGTTTATTTTCTTTCCGGCCAACATCTGTGTGCATATTACCTTCTATTTATTGCTCCATGCCTGTCAAATTCCCTGGGGTATGACTTGCTTTACTCATTCATAATTTCATGAAATATCAACCAAATTCAGTAATTTTGACATGTATGGATAGCTTAGATCTGGCGCTACATGTTGCAATCATCGGCGGCTTCTTAGAGTTAAAACTTGTGGAGAAAATTCAAACCTCGCAATGTTTATTTTCTTTCCGGCCAACATCTGTGTACATGTTACCGTCTATTTATTGCTCCATGCATGTCAAATTCCCTGGGGTATGGACTTGCTTTACTCATTCATAATTTCATGAAATATCAACCAAATTCAGTAATTTTGACATGTATGGATAGCTTAGATCTGGCGCTACATGTTGCAATCATCGGCGGCTTCTTAGAGTTAAAACTTGTGGAGAAAATTCAAACCTCGCAATGTTTATTTTCTTTCCGGCCAACATCTGTGTACATGTTACCGTCTATTTATTGCTCCATGCATGTCAAATTCCCTGGGGTATGGACTTGCTTTACTCATTCATAATTGCATGAAATATCAACCAAATTCAGTAATTTTGACATGTATGGATAGCTTAGATCTGGCGCTACATGTTGCAATTATCGGCGGCTTCTTAGAGTTAAAACTTGTTTAGAAAATTCAAACCTCGCAATGTTTATTTTCTTTCCGGCCAACATCTGTGTGCATATTACCTTCTATTTATTGCTCCATGCCTGTCAAATTCCCTGGGGTATGACTTGCTTTACTCATTCATAATTTCATGAAATATCAACCAAATTCAGTAATTTTGACATGTATGGATAGCTTAGATCTGGCGCTACATGTTGCAATCATCGGCGGCTTCTTAGAGTTAAAACTTGTGGAGAAAATTCAAACCTCGCAATGTTTATTTTCTTTCCGGCCAACATCTGTGTACATGTTACCGTCTATTTATTGCTCCATGCATGTCAAATTCCCTGGGGTATGGACTTGCTTTACTCATTCATAATTTCATGAAATATCAACCAAATTCAGTAATTTTGACATGTATGGATAGCTTAGATCTGGCGCTACATGTTGCAATCATCGGCGGCTTCTTAGAGTTAAAACTTGTGGAGAAAATTCAAACCTCGCAATGTTTATTTTCTTTCCGGCCAACATCTGTGTACATGTTACCGTCTATTTATTGCTCCATGCATGTCAAATTCCCTGGGGTATGGACTTGCTTTACTCATTCATAATTGCATGAAATATCAACCAAATTCAGTACTTTTGACATGTATGGATAGCTTAGATCTGGCGCTACATGTTGCAATTATCGGCGGCTTCTTAGAGTTAAAACTTGTTTAGAAAATTCAAACCTCGCAATGTTTATTTTCTTTCCGGCCAACATCTGTGTGCATATTACCTTCTATTTATTGCTCCATGCCTGTCAAATTCCCTGGGGTATGACTTGCTTTACTCATTCATAATTTCATGAAATATCAACCAAATTCAGTAATTTTGACATGTATGGATAGCTTAGATCTGGCGCTACATGTTGCAATCATCGGCGGCTTCTTAGAGTTAAAACTTGTGGAGAAAATTCAAACCTCGCAATGTTTATTTTCTTCCCGGCCACCATCTGTGTGCAGATTACCTTTTATTTATTGCTCCATGCCTGTCAAATTCCCTGGGGTTTGGACTTGCTTTACTCATTCATAATTGCATGAAATATCAACCAAATTCAGTTATTTTGACATGTATGGATAGCTTAGATCTGGCGCTACATGTTGCAATCATCGGCGGCTTCTTAGAGTTAAAACTTGTGGAGAAAATTCAAACCTCGCAATGTTTATTTTCTTTCCGGCCAACATCTGTGTGCATATTACCTTCTATTTATTGCTCCATGCCTGTCAAATTCCCTGGGATATGACTTGCTTTACTCATTCATAATTTCATGAAATATCAACCAAATTCAGTAATTTTGACATGTATGGATAGCTTAGATCTGGCGCTACATGTTGCAATCATCGGCGGCTTCTTAGAGTTAAAACTTGTGGAGAAAATTCAAACCTCGCAATGTTTATTTTCTTTCCGGCCAACATCTGTGTACATGTTACCGTCTATTTATTGCTCCATGCATGTCAAATTCCCTGGGGTATGGACTTGCTTTACTCATTCATAATTGCATGAAATATCAACCAAATTCAGTAATTTTGACATGTATGGATAGCTTAGATCTGGCGCTACATGTTGAAATTATCGGCGGCTTCTTAGAGTTAAAACTTGTTTAGAAAATTCAAACCTCGCAATGTTTATTTTCTTTCCGGCCAACATCTGTGTGCATATTACCTTCTATTTATTGCTCCATGCCTGTCAAATTCCCTGGGGTATGACTTGCTTTACTCATTCATAATTTCATGAAATATCAACCAAATTCAGTAATTTTGACATGTATGGATAGCTTAGATCTGGCGCTACATGTTGCAATCATCGGCGGCTTCTTAGAGTTAAAACTTGTGGAGAAAATTCAAACCTCGCAATGTTTATTTTCTTCCCGGCCACCATCTGTGTGCAGATTACCTTTTATTTATTGCTCCATGCCTGTCAAATTCCCTGGGGTTTGGACTTGCTTTACTCATTCATAATTGCATGAAATATCAACCAAATTCAGTTATTTTGACATGTATGGATAGCTTAGATCTGGCGCTACATGTTGCAATCATCGGCGGCTTCTTAGAGTTAAAACTTGTGGAGAAAATTCAAACCTCGCAATGTTTATTTTCTTTCCGGCCAACATCTGTGTGCATATTACCTTCTATTTATTGCTCCATGCCTGTCAAATTCCCTGGGGTATGACTTGCTTTACTCATTCATAATTTCATGAAATATCAACCAAATTCAGTAATTTTGACATGTATGGATAGCTTAGATCTGGCGCTACATGTTGCAATCATCGGCGGCTTCTTAGAGTTAAAACTTGTGGAGAAAATTCAAACCTCGCAATGTTTATTTTCTTTCCGGCCAACATCTGTGTACATGTTACCGTCTATTTATTGCTCCATGCATGTCAAATTCCCTGGGGTATGGACTTGCTTTACTCATTCATAATTTCATGAAATATCAACCAAATTCAGTAATTTTGACATGTATGGATAGCTTAGATCTGGCGCTACATGTTGCAATCATCGGCGGCTTCTTAGAGTTAAAACTTGTGGAGAAAATTCAAACCTCGCAATGTTTATTTTCTTTCCGGCCAACATCTGTGTACATGTTACCGTCTATTTATTGCTCCATGCATGTCAAATTCCCTGGGGTATGGACTTGCTTTACTCATTCATAATTTCATGAAATATCAACCAAATTCAGTAATTTTGACATGTATGGATAGCTTAGATCTGGCGCTACATGTTGCAATCATCGGCGGCTTCTTAGAGTTAAAACTTGTGGAGAAAATTCAAACCTCGCAATGTTTATTTTCTTTCCGGCCAACATCTGTGTACATGTTACCGTCTATTTATTGCTCCATGCATGTCAAATTCCCTGGGGTATGGACTTGCTTTACTCATTCATAATTGCATGAAATATCAACCAAATTCAGTAATTTT
The DNA here is from genome assembly GCA_037893225.1 of Hippasteria phrygiana. Taxonomy (NCBI): domain Eukaryota; kingdom Metazoa; phylum Echinodermata; class Asteroidea; order Valvatida; family Goniasteridae; genus Hippasteria; species Hippasteria phrygiana. The sequence goes on along the minus strand of JAZGUH010000052.1, from coordinate 1,069,819 downwards.
GACATGTATGGATAGCTTAGATCTGGCGCTACATGTTGCAATTATCGGCGGCTTCTTAGAGTTAAAACTTGTTTAGAAAATTCAAACCTCGCAATGTTTATTTTCTTTCCGGCCAACATCTGTGTGCATATTACCTTCTATTTATTGCTCCATGCCTGTCAAATTCCCTGGGGTATGACTTGCTTTACTCATTCATAATTTCATGAAATATCAACCAAATTCAGTAATTTTGACATGTATGGATAGCTTAGATCTGGCGCTACATGTTGCAATCATCGGCGGCTTCTTAGAGTTAAAACTTGTGGAGAAAATTCAAACCTCGCAATGTTTATTTTCTTCCCGGCCACCATCTGTGTGCAGATTACCTTTTATTTATTGCTCCATGCCTGTCAAATTCCCTGGGGTTTGGACTTGCTTTACTCATTCATAATTGCATGAAATATCAACCAAATTCAGTTATTTTGACATGTATGGATAGCTTAGATCTGGCGCTACATGTTGCAATCATCGGCGGCTTCTTAGAGTTAAAACTTGTGGAGAAAATTCAAACCTCGCAATGTTTATTTTCTTTCCGGCCAACATCTGTGTGCATATTACCTTCTATTTATTGCTCCATGCCTGTCAAATTCCCTGGGGTATGACTTGCTTTACTCATTCATAATTTCATGAAATATCAACCAAATTCAGTAATTTTGACATGTATGGATAGCTTAGATCTGGCGCTACATGTTGCAATCATCGGCGGCTTCTTAGAGTTAAAACTTGTGGAGAAAATTCAAACCTCGCAATGTTTATTTTCTTTCCGGCCAACATCTGTGTACATGTTACCGTCTATTTATTGCTCCATGCATGTCAAATTCCCTGGGGTATGGACTTGCTTTACTCATTCATAATTTCATGAAATATCAACCAAATTCAGTTATTTTGACATGTATGGATAGCTTAGATCTGGCGCTACATGTTGCAATCATCGGCGGCTTCTTAGAGTTAAAACTTGTGGAGAAAATTCAAACCTCGCAATGTTTATTTTCTTTCCGGCCAACATCTGTGTGCATATTACCTTCTATTTATTGCTCCATGCCTGTCAAATTCCCTGGGATATGACTTGCTTTACTCATTCATAATTTCATGAAATATCAACCAAATTCAGTAATTTTGACATGTATGGATAGCTTAGATCTGGCGCTACATGTTGCAATCATCGGCGGCTTCTTAGAGTTAAAACTTGTGGAGAAAATTCAAACCTCGCAATGTTTATTTTCTTTCCGGCCAACATCTGTGTACATGTTACCGTCTATTTATTGCTCCATGCATGTCAAATTCCCTGGGGTATGGACTTGCTTTACTCATTCATAATTGCATGAAATATCAACCAAATTCAGTAATTTTGACATGTATGGATAGCTTAGATCTGGCGCTACATGTTGAAATTATCGGCGGCTTCTTAGAGTTAAAACTTGTTTAGAAAATTCAAACCTCGCAATGTTTATTTTCTTTCCGGCCAACATCTGTGTGCATATTACCTTCTATTTATTGCTCCATGCCTGTCAAATTCCCTGGGGTATGACTTGCTTTACTCATTCATAATTTCATGAAATATCAACCAAATTCAGTAATTTTGACATGTATGGATAGCTTAGATCTGGCGCTACATGTTGCAATCATCGGCGGCTTCTTAGAGTTAAAACTTGTGGAGAAAATTCAAACCTCGCAATGTTTATTTTCTTCCCGGCCACCATCTGTGTGCAGATTACCTTTTATTTATTGCTCCATGCCTGTCAAATTCCCTGGGGTTTGGACTTGCTTTACTCATTCATAATTGCATGAAATATCAACCAAATTCAGTTATTTTGACATGTATGGATAGCTTAGATCTGGCGCTACATGTTGCAATCATCGGCGGCTTCTTAGAGTTAAAACTTGTGGAGAAAATTCAAACCTCGCAATGTTTATTTTCTTTCCGGCCAACATCTGTGTGCATATTACCTTCTATTTATTGCTCCATGCCTGTCAAATTCCCTGGGGTATGACTTGCTTTACTCATTCATAATTTCATGAAATATCAACCAAATTCAGTAATTTTGACATGTATGGATAGCTTAGATCTGGCGCTACATGTTGCAATCATCGGCGGCTTCTTAGAGTTAAAACTTGTGGAGAAAATTCAAACCTCGCAATGTTTATTTTCTTTCCGGCCAACATCTGTGTACATGTTACCGTCTATTTATTGCTCCATGCATGTCAAATTCCCTGGGGTATGGACTTGCTTTACTCATTCATAATTTCATGAAATATCAACCAAATTCAGTAATTTTGACATGTATGGATAGCTTAGATCTGGCGCTACATGTTGCAATCATCGGCGGCTTCTTAGAGTTAAAACTTGTGGAGAAAATTCAAACCTCGCAATGTTTATTTTCTTTCCGGCCAACATCTGTGTACATGTTACCGTCTATTTATTGCTCCATGCATGTCAAATTCCCTGGGGTATGGACTTGCTTTACTCATTCATAATTTCATGAAATATCAACCAAATTCAGTAATTTTGACATGTATGGATAGCTTAGATCTGGCGCTACATGTTGCAATCATCGGCGGCTTCTTAGAGTTAAAACTTGTGGAGAAAATTCAAACCTCGCAATGTTTATTTTCTTTCCGGCCAACATCTGTGTACATGTTACCGTCTATTTATTGCTCCATGCATGTCAAATTCCCTGGGGTATGGACTTGCTTTACTCATTCATAATTGCATGAAATATCAACCAAATTCAGTAATTTTGACATGTATGGATAGCTTAGATCTGGCGCTACATGTTGCAATTATCGGCGGCTTCTTAGAGTTAAAACTTGTTTAGAAAATTCAAACCTCGCAATGTTTATTTTCTTTCCGGCCAACATCTGTGTGCATATTACCTTCTATTTATTGCTCCATGCCTGTCAAATTCCCTGGGGTATGACTTGCTTTACTCATTCATAATTTCATGAAATATCAACCAAATTCAGTAATTTTGACATGTATGGATAGCTTAGATCTGGCGCTACATGTTGCAATCATCGGCGGCTTCTTAGAGTTAAAACTTGTGGAGAAAATTCAAACCTCGCAATGTTTATTTTCTTCCCGGCCACCATCTGTGTGCAGATTACCTTTTATTTATTGCTCCATGCCTGTCAAATTCCCTGGGGTTTGGACTTGCTTTACTCATTCATAATTGCATGAAATATCAACCAAATTCAGTTATTTTGACATGTATGGATAGCTTAGATCTGGCGCTACATGTTGCAATCATCGGCGGCTTCTTAGAGTTAAAACTTGTGGAGAAAATTCAAACCTCGCAATGTTTATTTTCTTTCCGGCCAACATCTGTGTGCATATTACCTTCTATTTATTGCTCCATGCCTGTCAAATTCCCTGGGGTATGACTTGCTTTACTCATTCATAATTTCATGAAATATCAACCAAATTCAGTAATTTTGACATGTATGGATAGCTTAGATCTGGCGCTACATGTTGCAATCATCGGCGGCTTCTTAGAGTTAAAACTTGTGGAGAAAATTCAAACCTCGCAATGTTTATTTTCTTTCCGGCCAACATCTGTGTACATGTTACCGTCTATTTATTGCTCCATGCATGTCAAATTCCCTGGGGTATGGACTTGCTTTACTCATTCATAATTTCATGAAATATCAACCAAATTCAGTAATTTTGACATGTATGGATAGCTTAGATCTGGCGCTACATGTTGCAATCATCGGCGGCTTCTTAGAGTTAAAACTTGTGGAGAAAATTCAAACCTCGCAATGTTTATTTTCTTTCCGGCCAACATCTGTGTGCATATTACCTTCTATTTATTGCTCCATGCCTGTCAAATTCCCTGGGGTATGACTTGCTTTACTCATTCATAATTGCATGAAATATCAACCAAATTCAGTTATTTTGACATGTATGGATAGCTTAGATCTGGCGCTACATGTTGCAATTATCGGCGGCTTCTTAGAGTTAAAACTTGTGGAGAAAATTCAAACCTCGCAATGTTTATTTTCTTTCCGGCCAACATTTGTGTGCATATTACCTTCTATTTATTGCTCCATGCCTGTCAAATTCCCTGGGGTATGACTTGCTTTACTCATTCATAATTTCATGAAATATCAACCAAATTCAGTAATTTTGACATGTATGGATAGCTTAGATCTGGCGCTACATGTTGCAATCATCGGCGGCTTCTTAGAGTTAAAACTTGTGGAGAAAATTCAAACCTCGCAATGTTTATTTTCTTTCCGGCCAACATCTGTGTACATGTTACCGTCTATTTATTGCTCCATGCATGTCAAATTCCCTGGGGTATGGACTTGCTTTACTCATTCATAATTGCATGAAATATCAACCAAATTCAGTAATTTTGACATGTATGGATAGCTTAGATCTGGCGCTACATGTTGCAATTATCGGCGGCTTCTTAGAGTTAAAACTTGTTTAGAAAAGTCAAACCTCGCAATGTTTATTTTCTTTCCGGCCAACATCTGTGTGCATATTACCTTCTATTTATTGCTCCATGCCTGTCAAATTCCCTGGGGTATGACTTGCTTTACTCATTCATAATTTCATGAAATATCAACCAAATTCAGTAATTTTGACATGTATGGATAGCTTAGATCTGGCGCTACATGTTGCAATCATCGGCGGCTTCTTAGAGTTAAAACTTGTGGAGAAAATTCAAACCTCGCAATGTTTATTTTCTTCCCGGCCACCATCTGTGTGCAGATTACCTTTTATTTATTGCTCCATGCCTGTCAAATTCCCTGGGGTTTGGACTTGCTTTACTCATTCATAATTGCATGAAATATCAACCAAATTCAGTTATTTTGACATGTATGGATAGCTTAGATCTGGCGCTACATGTTGCAATCATCGGCGGCTTCTTAGAGTTAAAACTTGTGGAGAAAATTCAAACCTCGCAATGTTTATTTTCTTTCCGGCCAACATCTGTGTGCATATTACCTTCTATTTATTGCTCCATGCCTGTCAAATTCCCTGGGGTATGACTTGCTTTACTCATTCATAATTTCATGAAATATCAACCAAATTCAGTAATTTTGACATGTATGGATAGCTTAGATCTGGCGCTACATGTTGCAATCATCGGCGGCTTCTTAGAGTTAAAACTTGTGGAGAAAATTCAAACCTCGCAATGTTTATTTTCTTTCCGGCCAACATCTGTGTACATGTTACCGTCTATTTATTGCTCCATGCATGTCAAATTCCCTGGGGTATGGACTTGCTTTACTCATTCATAATTTCATGAAATATCAACCAAATTCAGTAATTTTGACATGTATGGATAGCTTAGATCTGGCGCTACATGTTGCAATCATCGGCGGCTTCTTAGAGTTAAAACTTGTGGAGAAAATTCAAACCTCGCAATGTTTATTTTCTTTCCGGCCAACATCTGTGTACATGTTACCGTCTATTTATTGCTCCATGCATGTCAAATTCCCTGGGGTATGGACTTGCTTTACTCATTCATAATTTCATGAAATATCAACCAAATTCAGTAATTTTGACATGTATGGATAGCTTAGATCTGGCGCTACATGTTGCAATCATCGGCGGCTTCTTAGAGTTAAAACTTGTGGAGAAAATTCAAACCTCGCAATGTTTATTTTCTTTCCGGCCAACATCTGTGTACATGTTACCGTCTATTTATTGCTCCATGCATGTCAAATTCCCTGGGGTATGGACTTGCTTTACTCATTCATAATTGCATGAAATATCAACCAAATTCAGTAATTTTGACATGTATGGATAGCTTAGATCTGGCGCTACATGTTGCAATTATCGGCGGCTTCTTAGAGTTAAAACTTGTTTAGAAAATTCAAACCTCGCAATGTTTATTTTCTTTCCGGCCAACATCTGTGTGCATATTACCTTCTATTTATTGCTCCATGCCTGTCAAATTCCCTGGGGTATGACTTGCTTTACTCATTCATAATTTCATGAAATATCAACCAAATTCAGTAATTTTGACATGTATGGATAGCTTAGATCTGGCGCTACATGTTGCAATCATCGGCGGCTTCTTAGAGTTAAAACTTGTGGAGAAAATTCAAACCTCGCAATGTTTATTTTCTTCCCGGCCACCATCTGTGTGCAGATTACCTTTTATTTATTGCTCCATGCCTGTCAAATTCCCTGGGGTTTGGACTTGCTTTACTCATTCATAATTGCATGAAATATCAACCAAATTCAGTTATTTTGACATGTATGGATAGCTTAGATCTGGCGCTACATGTTGCAATCATCGGCGGCTTCTTAGAGTTAAAACTTGTGGAGAAAATTCAAACCTCGCAATGTTTATTTTCTTTCCGGCCAACATCTGTGTGCATATTACCTTCTATTTATTGCTCCATGCCTGTCAAATTCCCTGGGGTATGACTTGCTTTACTCATTCATAATTTCATGAAATATCAACCAAATTCAGTAATTTTGACATGTATGGATAGCTTAGATCTGGCGCTACATGTTGCAATCATCGGCGGCTTCTTAGAGTTAAAACTTGTGGAGAAAATTCAAACCTCGCAATGTTTATTTTCTTTCCGGCCAACATCTGTGTACATGTTACCGTCTATTTATTGCTCCATGCATGTCAAATTCCCTGGGGTATGGACTTGCTTTACTCATTCATAATTTCATGAAATATCAACCAAATTCAGTAATTTTGACATGTATGGATAGCTTAGATCTGGCGCTACATGTTGCAATCATCGGCGGCTTCTTAGAGTTAAAACTTGTGGAGAAAATTCAAACCTCGCAATGTTTATTTTCTTTCCGGCCAACATCTGTGTGCATATTACCTTCTATTTATTGCTCCATGCCTGTCAAATTCCCTGGGGTATGACTTGCTTTACTCATTCATAATTGCATGAAATATCAACCAAATTCAGTTATTTTGACATGTATGGATAGCTTAGATCTGGCGCTACATGTTGCAATTATCGGCGGCTTCTTAGAGTTAAAACTTGTGGAGAAAATTCAAACCTCGCAATGTTTATTTTCTTTCCGGCCAACATTTGTGTGCATATTACCTTCTATTTATTGCTCCATGCCTGTCAAATTCCCTGGGGTATGACTTGCTTTACTCATTCATAATTTCATGAAATATCAACCAAATTCAGTAATTTTGACATGTATGGATAGCTTAGATCTGGCGCTACATGTTGCAATCATCGGCGGCTTCTTAGAGTTAAAACTTGTGGAGAAAATTCAAACCTCGCAATGTTTATTTTCTTTCCGGCCAACATCTGTGTACATGTTACCGTCTATTTATTGCTCCATGCATGTCAAATTCCCTGGGGTATGGACTTGCTTTACTCATTCATAATTTCATGAAATATCAACCAAATTCAGTAATTTTGACATGTATGGATAGCTTAGATCTGGCGCTACATGTTGCAATCATCGGCGGCTTCTTAGAGTTAAAACTTGTGGAGAAAATTCAAACCTCGCAATGTTTATTTTCTTTCCGGCCAACATCTGTGTACATGTTACCGTCTATTTATTGCTCCATGCATGTCAAATTCCCTGGGGTATGGACTTGCTTTACTCATTCATAATTGCATGAAATATCAACCAAATTCAGTAATTTTGACATGTATGGATAGCTTAGATCTGGCGCTACATGTTGCAATCATCGGCGGCTTCTTAGAGTTAAAACTTGTGGAGAAAATTCAAACCTCGCAATGTTTATTTTCTTCCCGGCCACCATCTGTGTGCAGATTACCTTTTATTTATTGCTCCATGCCTGTCAAATTCCCTGGGGTTTGGACTTGCTTTACTCATTCATAATTGCATGAAATATCAACCAAATTCAGTTATTTTGACATGTATGGATAGCTTAGATCTGGCGCTACATGTTGCAATCATCGGCGGCTTCTTAGAGTTAAAACTTGTGGAGAAAATTCAAACCTCGCAATGTTTATTTTCTTTCCGGCCAACATCTGTGTGCATATTACCTTCTATTTATTGCTCCATGCCTGTCAAATTCCCTGGGGTATGACTTGCTTTACTCATTCATAATTTCATGAAATATCAACCAAATTCAGTAATTCTGACATGTATGGATAGCTTAGATCTGGCGCTACATGTTGCAATCATCGGCGGCTTCTTAGAGTTAAAACTTGTGGAGAAAATTCAAACCTCGCAATGTTTATTTTCTTTCCGGCCAACATCTGTGTACATGTTACCGTCTATTTATTGCTCCATGCATGTCAAATTCCCTGGGGTATGGACTTGCTTTACTCATTCATAATTGCATGAAATATCAACCAAATTCAGTTATTTTGACATGTATGGATAGCTTAGATCTGGCGCTACATGTTGCAATTATCGGCGGCTTCTTAGAGTTAAAACTTGTGGAGAAAATTCAAACCTCGCAATGTTTATTTTCTTTCCGGCCAACATCTGTGTACATGTTACCGTCTATTTATTGCTCCATGCATGTCAAATTCCCTGGGGTATGGACTTGCTTTACTCATTCATAATTGCATGAAATATCAACCAAATTCAGTAATTTTGACATGTATGGATAGCTTAGATCTGGCGCTACATGTTGCAATTATCGGCGGCTTCTTAGAGTTAAAACTTGTTTAGAAAATTCAAACCTCGCAATGTTTATTTTCTTTCCGGCCACCATCTGTGTGCAGATTACCTTTTATTTATTGCTCCATGCCTGTCAAATTCCCTGGGGTTTGGACTTGCTTTACTCATTCATAATTGCATGAAATATCAACCAAATTCAGTTATTTTGACATGTATGGATAGCTTAGATCTGGCGCTACATGTTGCAATCATCGGCGGCTTCTTAGAGTTAAAACTTGTGGAGAAAATTCAAACCTCGCAATGTTTATTTTCTTTCCGGCCAACATCTGTGTGCATATTACCTTCTATTTATTGCTCCATGCCTGTCAAATTCCCTGGGGTATGACTTGCTTTACTCATTCATAATTTCATGAAATATCAACCAAATTCAGTAATTTTGACATGTATGGATAGCTTAGATCTGGCGCTACATGTTGCAATCATCGGCGGCTTCTTAGAGTTAACACTTGTGGAGAAAATTCAAACCTCGCAATGTTTATTTTCTTTCCGGCCAACATCTGTGTGCATATTACCTTCTATTTATTGCTCCATGCCTGTCAAATTCCCTGGGGTATGACTTGCTTTACTCATTCATAATTGCATGAAATATCAACCAAATTCAGTTATTTTGACATGTATGGATAGCTTAGATCTGGCGCTACATGTTGCAATTATCGGCGGCTTCTTAGAGTTAAAACTTGTGGAGAAAATTCAAACCTCGCAATGTTTATTTTCTTTCCGGCCAACATTTGTGTGCATATTACCTTCTATTTATTGCTCCATGCCTGTCAAATTCCCTGGGGTATGACTTGCTTTACTCATTCATAATTTCATGAAATATCAACCAAATTCAGTAATTTTGACATGTATGGATAGCTTAGATCTGGCGCTACATGTTGCAATCATCGGCGGCTTCTTAGAGTTAAAACTTGTGGAGAAAATTCAAACCTCGCAATGTTTATTTTCTTTCCGGCCAACATCTGTGTACATGTTACCGTCTATTTATTGCTCCATGCATGTCAAATTCCCTGGGGTATGGACTTGCTTTACTCATTCATAATTGCATGAAATATCAACCAAATTCAGTAATTTTGACATGTATGGATAGCTTAGATCTGGCGCTACATGTTGCAATCATCGGCGGCTTCTTAGAGTTAAAACTTGTGGAGAAAATTCAAACCTCGCAATGTTTATTTTCTTCCCGGCCACCATCTGTGTGCAGATTACCTTTTATTTATTGCTCCATGCCTGTCAAATTCCCTGGGGTTTGGACTTGCTTTACTCATTCATAATTGCATGAAATATCAACCAAATTCAGTTATTTTGACATGTATGGATAGCTTAGATCTGGCGCTACATGTTGCAATCATCGGCGGCTTCTTAGAGTTAAAACTTGTGGAGAAAATTCAAACCTCGCAATGTTTATTTTCTTTCCGGCCAACATCTGTGTGCATATTACCTTCTATTTATTGCTCCATGCCTGTCAAATTCCCTGGGGTATGACTTGCTTTACTCATTCATAATTTCATGAAATATCAACCAAATTCAGTAATTTTGACATGTATGGATAGCTTAGATCTGGCGCTACATGTTGCAATCATCGGCGGCTTCTTAGAGTTAAAACTTGTGGAGAAAATTCAAACCTCGCAATGTTTATTTTCTTTCCGGCCAACATCTGTGTACATGTTACCGTCTATTTATTGCTCCATGCATGTCAAATTCCCTGGGGTATGGACTTGCTTTACTCATTCATAATTGCATGAAATATCAACCAAATTCAGTTATTTTGACATGTATGGATAGCTTAGATCTGGCGCTACATGTTGCAATTATCGGCGGCTTCTTAGAGTTAAAACTTGTGGAGAAAATTCAAACCTCGCAATGTTTATTTTCTTTCCGGCCAACATCTGTGTACATGTTACCGTCTATTTATTGCTCCATGCATGTCAAATTCCCTGGGGTATGGACTTGCTTTACTCATTCATAATTGCATGAAATATCAACCAAATTCAGTAATTTTGACATGTATGGATAGCTTAGATCTGGCGCTACATGTTGCAATTATCGGCGGCTTCTTAGAGTTAAAACTTGTTTAGAAAATTCAAACCTCGCAATGTTTATTTTCTTTCCGGCCACCATCTGTGTGCAGATTACCTTTTATTTATTGCTCCATGCCTGTCAAATTCCCTGGGGTTTGGACTTGCTTTACTCATTCATAATTGCATGAAATATCAACCAAATTCAGTTATTTTGACATGTATGGATAGCTTAGATCTGGCGCTACATGTTGCAATCATCGGCGGCTTCTTAGAGTTAAAACTTGTGGAGAAAATTCAAACCTCGCAATGTTTATTTTCTTTCCGGCCAACATCTGTGTGCATATTACCTTCTATTTATTGCTCCATGCCTGTCAAATTCCCTGGGGTATGACTTGCTTTACTCATTCATAATTTCATGAAATATCAACCAAATTCAGTAATTTTGACATGTATGGATAGCTTAGATCTGGCGCTACATGTTGCAATCATCGGCGGCTTCTTAGAGTTAACACTTGTGGAGAAAATTCAAACCTCGCAATGTTTATTTTCTTTCCGGCCAACATCTGTGTACATGTTACCGTCTATTTATTGCTCCATGCATGTCAAATTCCCTGGGGTATGGACTTGCTTTACTCATTCATAATTTCATGAAATATCAACCAAATTCAGTAATTTTGACATGTATGGATAGCTTAGATCTGGCGCTACATGTTGCAATCATCGGCGGCTTCTTAGAGTTAAAACTTGTGGAGAAAATTCAAACCTCGCAATGTTTATTTTCTTTCCGGCCAACATCTGTGTGCATATTACCTTCTATTTATTGCTCCATGCCTGTCAAATTCCCTGGGGTATGACTTGCTTTACTCATTCATAATTGCATGAAATATCAACCAAATTCAGTTATTTTGACATGTATGGATAGCTTAGATCTGGCGCTACATGTTGCAATTATCGGCGGCTTCTTAGAGTTAAAACTTGTGGAGAAAATTCAAACCTCGCAATGTTTATTTTCTTTCCGGCCAACATTTGTGTGCATATTACCTTCTATTTATTGCTCCATGCCTGTCAAATTCCCTGGGGTATGACTTGCTTTACTCATTCATAATTTCATGAAATATCAACCAAATTCAGTAATTTTGACATGTATGGATAGCTTAGATCTGGCGCTACATGTTGCAATCATCGGCGGCTTCTTAGAGTTAAAACTTGTGGAGAAAATTCAAACCTCGCAATGTTTATTTTCTTTCCGGCCAACATCTGTGTACATGTTACCGTCTATTTATTGCTCCATGCATGTCAAATTCCCTGGGGTATGGACTTGCTTTACTCATTCATAATTTCATGAAATATCAACCAAATTCAGTAATTTTGACATGTATGGATAGCTTAGATCTGGCGCTACATGTTGCAATCATCGGCGGCTTCTTAGAGTTAAAACTTGTGGAGAAAATTCAAACCTCGCAATGTTTATTTTCTTTCCGGCCAACATCTGTGTACATGTTACCGTCTATTTATTGCTCCATGCATGTCAAATTCCCTGGGGTATGGACTTGCTTTACTCATTCATAATTGCATGAAATATCAACCAAATTCAGTAATTTTGACATGTATGGATAGCTTAGATCTGGCGCTACATGTTGCAATCATCGGCGGCTTCTTAGAGTTAAAACTTGTGGAGAAAATTCAAACCTCGCAATGTTTATTTTCTTCCCGGCCACCATCTGTGTGCAGATTACCTTTTATTTATTGCTCCATGCCTGTCAAATTCCCTGGGGTTTGGACTTGCTTTACTCATTCATAATTGCATGAAATATCAACCAAATTCAGTTATTTTGACATGTATGGATAGCTTAGATCTGGCGCTACATGTTGCAATCATCGGCGGCTTCTTAGAGTTAAAACTTGTGGAGAAAATTCAAACCTCGCAATGTTTATTTTCTTTCCGGCCAACATCTGTGTGCATATTACCTTCTATTTATTGCTCCATGCCTGTCAAATTCCCTGGGGTATGACTTGCTTTACTCATTCATAATTTCATGAAATATCAACCAAATTCAGTAATTTTGACATGTATGGATAGCTTAGATCTGGCGCTACATGTTGCAATCATCGGCGGCTTCTTAGAGTTAAAACTTGTGGAGAAAATTCAAACCTCGCAATGTTTATTTTCTTTCCGGCCAACATCTGTGTACATGTTACCGTCTATTTATTGCTCCATGCATGTCAAATTCCCTGGGGTATGGACTTGCTTTACTCATTCATAATTTCATGAAATATCAACCAAATTCAGTAATTTTGACATATATGGATAGCTTAGATCTGGCGCTACATGTTGCAATCATCGGCGGCTTCTTAGAGTTAAAACTTGTGGAGAAAATTCAAACCTCGCAATGTTTATTTTCTTTCCGGCCAACATCTGTGTACATGTTACCGTCTATTTATTGCTCCATGCATGTCAAATTCCCTGGGGTATGGACTTGCTTTACTCATTCATAATTGCATGAAATATCAACCAAATTCAGTAATTTTGACATGTATGGATAGCTTAGATCTGGCGCTACATGTTGCAATTATCGGCGGCTTCTTAGAGTTAAAACTTGTTTAGAAAATTCAAACCTCGCAATGTTTATTTTCTTTCCGGCCAACATCTGTGTACATGTTACCGTCTATTTATTGCTCCATGCATGTCAAATTCCCTGGGGTATGGACTTGCTTTACTCATTCATAATTGCATGAAATATCAACCAAATTCAGTAATTTTGACATGTATGGATAGCTTAGATCTGGCGCTACATGTTGCAATCATCGGCGGCTTCTTAGAGTTAAAACTTGTGGAGAAAATTCAAACCTCGCAATGTTTATTTTCTTCCCGGCCACCATCTGTGTGCAGATTACCTTTTATTTATTGCTCCATGCCTGTCAAATTCCCTGGGGTTTGGACTTGCTTTACTCATTCATAATTGCATGAAATATCAACCAAATTCAGTTATTTTGACATGTATGGATAGCTTAGATCTGGCGCTACATGTTGCAATCATCGGCGGCTTCTTAGAGTTAAAACTTGTGGAGAAAATTCAAACCTCGCAATGTTTATTTTCTTTCCGGCCAACATCTGTGTGCATATTACCTTCTATTTATTGCTCCATGCCTGTCAAATTCCCTGGGGTATGACTTGCTTTACTCATTCATAATTTCATGAAATATCAACCAAATTCAGTAATTTTGACATGTATGGATAGCTTAGATCTGGCGCTACATGTTGCAATCATCGGCGGCTTCTTAGAGTTAACACTTGTGGAGAAAATTCAAACCTCGCAATGTTTATTTTCTTTCCGGCCAACATCTGTGTACATGTTACCGTCTATTTATTGCTCCATGCATGTCAAATTCCCTGGGGTATGGACTTGCTTTACTCATTCATAATTTCATGAAATATCAACCAAATTCAGTAATTTTGACATGTATGGATAGCTTAGATCTGGCGCTACATGTTGCAATCATCGGCGGCTTCTTAGAGTTAAAACTTGTGGAGAAAATTCAAACCTCGCAATGTTTATTTTCTTTCCGGCCAACATCTGTGTACATGTTACCGTCTATTTATTGCTCCATGCATGTCAAATTCCCTGGGGTATGGACTTGCTTTACTCATTCATAATTGCATGAAATATCAACCAAATTCAGTAATTTTGACATGTATGGATAGCTTAGATCTGGCGCTACATGTTGCAATCATCGGCGGCTTCTTAGAGTTAAAACTTGTGGAGAAAATTCAAACCTCGCAATGTTTATTTTCTTTCCGGCCAACATCTGTGTACATGTTACCGTCTATTTATTGCTCCATGCATGTCAAATTCCCTGGGGTATGGACTTGCTTTACTCATTCATAATTGCATGAAATATCAACCAAATTCAGTAATTTTGACATGTATGGATAGCTTAGATCTGGCGCTACATGTTGCAATTATCGGCGGCTTCTTAGAGTTAAAACTTGTTTAGAAAATTCAAACCTCGCAATGTTTATTTTCTTTCCGGCCAACATCTGTGTGCATATTACCTTCTATTTATTGCTCCATGCATGTCAAATTCCCTGGGGTATGACTTGCTTTACTCATTCATAATTGCATGAAATATCAACCAAATTCAGTTATTTTGACATGTATGGATAGCTTAGATCTGGCGCTACATGTTGCAATTATCGGCGGCTTCTTAGAGTTAAAACTTGTGGAGAAAATTCAAACCTCGCAATGTTTATTTTCTTTCCGGCCAACATTTGTGTGCATATTACCTTCTATTTATTGCTCCATGCCTGTCAAATTCCCTGGGGTATGACTTGCTTTACTCATTCATAATTTCATGAAATATCAACCAAATTCAGTAATTTTGACATGTATGGATAGCTTAGATCTGGCGCTACATGTTGCAATCATCGGCGGCTTCTTAGAGTTAAAACTTGTGGAGAAAATTCAAACCTCGCAATGTTTATTTTCTTTCCGGCCAACATCTGTGTACATGTTACCGTCTATTTATTGCTCCATGCATGTCAAATTCCCTGGGGTATGGACTTGCTTTACTCATTCATAATTTCATGAAATATCAACCAAATTCAGTAATTTTGACATGTATGGATAGCTTAGATCTGGCGCTACATGTTGCAATCATCGGCGGCTTCTTAGAGTTAAAACTTGTGGAGAAAATTCAAACCTCGCAATGTTTATTTTCTTTCCGGCCAACATCTGTGTACATGTTACCGTCTATTTATTGCTCCATGCATGTCAAATTCCCTGGGGTATGGACTTGCTTTACTCATTCATAATTTCATGAAATATCAACCAAATTCAGTAATTTTGACATGTATGGATAGCTTAGATCTGGCGCTACATGTTGCAATCATCGGCGGCTTCTTAGAGTTAAAACTTGTGGAGAAAATTCAAACCTCGCAATGTTTATTTTCTTTCCGGCCAACATCTGTGTGCATATTACCTTCTATTTATTGCTCCATGCATGTCAAATTCCCTGGGGTATGACTTGCTTTACTCATTCATAATTGCATGAAATATCAACCAAATTCAGTTATTTTGACATGTATGGATAGCTTAGATCTGGCGCTACATGTTGCAATTATCGGCGGCTTCTTAGAGTTAAAACTTGTGGAGAAAATTCAAACCTCGCAATGTTTATTTTCTTTCCGGCCAACATTTGTGTGCATATTACCTTCTATTTATTGCTCCATGCCTGTCAAATTCCCTGGGGTATGACTTGCTTTACTCATTCATAATTTCATGAAATATCAACCAAATTCAGTAATTTTGACATGTATGGATAGCTTAGATCTGGCGCTACATGTTGCAATCATCGGCGGCTTCTTAGAGTTAAAACTTGTGGAGAAAATTCAAACCTCGCAATGTTTATTTTCTTTCCGGCCAACATCTGTGTACATGTTACCGTCTATTTATTGCTCCATGCATGTCAAATTCCCTGGGGTATGGACTTGCTTTACTCATTCATAATTTCATGAAATATCAACCAAATTCAGTAATTTTGACATGTATGGATAGCTTAGATCTGGCGCTACATGTTGCAATCATCGGCGGCTTCTTAGAGTTAAAACTTGTGGAGAAAATTCAAACCTCGCAATGTTTATTTTCTTTCCGGCCAACATCTGTGTACATGTTACCGTCTATTTATTGCTCCATGCATGTCAAATTCCCTGGGGTATGGACTTGCTTTACTCATTCATAATTGCATGAAATATCAACCAAATTCAGTAATTTTGACATGTATGGATAGCTTAGATCTGGCGCTACATGTTGCAATTATCGGCGGCTTCTTAGAGTTAAAACTTGTTTAGAAAATTCAAACCTCGCAATGTTTATTTTCTTTCCGGCCAACATCTGTGTGCATATTACCTTCTATTTATTGCTCCATGCCTGTCAAATTCCCTGGGGTATGACTTGCTTTACTCATTCATAATTTCATGAAATATCAACCAAATTCAGTAATTTTGACATGTATGGATAGCTTAGATCTGGCGCTACATGTTGCAATCATCGGCGGCTTCTTAGAGTTAAAACTTGTGGAGAAAATTCAAACCTCGCAATGTTTATTTTCTTTCCGGCCAACATCTGTGTACATGTTACCGTCTATTTATTGCTCCATGCATGTCAAATTCCCTGGGGTATGGACTTGCTTTACTCATTCATAATTTCATGAAATATCAACCAAATTCAGTAATTTTGACATGTATGGATAGCTTAGATCTGGCGCTACATGTTGCAATCATCGGCGGCTTCTTAGAGTTAAAACTTGTGGAGAAAATTCAAACCTCGCAATGTTTATTTTCTTTCCGGCCAACATCTGTGTACATGTTACCGTCTATTTATTGCTCCATGCATGTCAAATTCCCTGGGGTATGGACTTGCTTTACTCATTCATAATTTCATGAAATATCAACCAAATTCAGTAATTTTGACATGTATGGATAGCTTAGATCTGGCGCTACATGTTGCAATCATCGGCGGCTTCTTAGAGTTAAAACTTGTGGAGAAAATTCAAACCTCGCAATGTTTATTTTCTTTCCGGCCAACATCTGTGTACATGTTACCGTCTATTTATTGCTCCATGCATGTCAAATTCCCTGGGGTATGGACTTGCTTTACTCATTCATAATTGCATGAAATATCAACCAAATTCAGTAATTTTGACATGTATGGATAGCTTAGATCTGGCGCTACATGTTGCAATTATCGGCGGCTTCTTAGAGTTAAAACTTGTTTAGAAAATTCAAACCTCGCAATGTTTATTTTCTTTCCGGCCAACATCTGTGTGCATATTACCTTCTATTTATTGCTCCATGCATGTCAAATTCCCTGGGGTATGACTTGCTTTACTCATTCATAATTGCATGAAATATCAACCAAATTCAGTTATTTTGACATGTATGGATAGCTTAGATCTGGCGCTACATGTTGCAATTATCGGCGGCTTCTTAGAGTTAAAACTTGTGGAGAAAATTCAAACCTCGCAATGTTTATTTTCTTTCCGGCCAACATTTGTGTGCATATTACCTTCTATTTATTGCTCCATGCCTGTCAAATTCCCTGGGGTATGACTTGCTTTACTCATTCATAATTTCATGAAATATCAACCAAATTCAGTAATTTTGACATGTATGGATAGCTTAGATCTGGCGCTACATGTTGCAATCATCGGCGGCTTCTTAGAGTTAAAACTTGTGGAGAAAATTCAAACCTCGCAATGTTTATTTTCTTTCCGGCCAACATCTGTGTACATGTTACCGTCTATTTATTGCTCCATGCATGTCAAATTCCCTGGGGTATGGACTTGCTTTACTCATTCATAATTTCATGAAATATCAACCAAATTCAGTAATTTTGACATGTATGGATAGCTTAGATCTGGCGCTACATGTTGCAATCATCGGCGGCTTCTTAGAGTTAAAACTTGTGGAGAAAATTCAAACCTCGCAATGTTTATTTTCTTTCCGGCCAACATCTGTGTACATGTTACCGTCTATTTATTGCTCCATGCATGTCAAATTCCCTGGGGTATGGACTTGCTTTACTCATTCATAATTGCATGAAATATCAACCAAATTCAGTAATTTTGACATGTATGGATAGCTTAGATCTGGCGCTACATGTTGCAATTATCGGCGGCTTCTTAGAGTTAAAACTTGTTTAGAAAATTCAAACCTCGCAATGTTTATTTTCTTTCCGGCCAACATCTGTGTGCATATTACCTTCTATTTATTGCTCCATGCCTGTCAAATTCCCTGGGGTATGACTTGCTTTACTCATTCATAATTTCATGAAATATCAACCAAATTCAGTAATTTTGACATGTATGGATAGCTTAGATCTGGCGCTACATGTTGCAATCATCGGCGGCTTCTTAGAGTTAAAACTTGTGGAGAAAATTCAAACCTCGCAATGTTTATTTTCTTCCCGGCCACCATCTGTGTGCAGATTACCTTTTATTTATTGCTCCATGCCTGTCAAATTCCCTGGGGTTTGGACTTGCTTTACTCATTCATAATTGCATGAAATATCAACCAAATTCAGTTATTTTGACATGTATGGATAGCTTAGATCTGGCGCTACATGTTGCAATTATCGGCGGCTTCTTAGAGTTAAAACTTGTGGAGAAAATTCAAACCTCGCAATGTTTATTTTCTTTCCGGCCAACATTTGTGTGCATATTACCTTCTATTTATTGCTCCATGCCTGTCAAATTCCCTGGGGTATGACTTGCTTTACTCATTCATAATTTCATGAAATATCAACCAAATTCAGTAATTTTGACATGTATGGATAGCTTAGATCTGGCGCTACATGTTGCAATCATCGGCGGCTTCTTAGAGTTAAAACTTGTGGAGAAAATTCAAACCTCGCAATGTTTATTTTCTTTCCGGCCAACATCTGTGTACATGTTACCGTCTATTTATTGCTCCATGCATGTCAAATTCCCTGGGGTATGGACTTGCTTTACTCATTCATAATTTCATGAAATATCAACCAAATTCAGTAATTTTGACATGTATGGATAGCTTAGATCTGGCGCTACATGTTGCAATCATCGGCGGCTTCTTAGAGTTAAAACTTGTGGAGAAAATTCAAACCTCGCAATGTTTATTTTCTTTCCGGCCAACATCTGTGTACATGTTACCGTCTATTTATTGCTCCATGCATGTCAAATTCCCTGGGGTATGGACTTGCTTTACTCATTCATAATTGCATGAAATATCAACCAAATTCAGTAATTTTGACATGTATGGATAGCTTAGATCTGGCGCTACATGTTGCAATTATCGGCGGCTTCTTAGAGTTAAAACTTGTTTAGAAAATTCAAACCTCGCAATGTTTATTTTCTTTCCGGCCAACATCTGTGTGCATATTACCTTCTATTTATTGCTCCATGCCTGTCAAATTCCCTGGGGTATGACTTGCTTTACTCATTCATAATTTCATGAAATATCAACCAAATTCAGTAATTTTGACATGTATGGATAGCTTAGATCTGGCGCTACATGTTGCAATCATCGGCGGCTTCTTAGAGTTAAAACTTGTGGAGAAAATTCAAACCTCGCAATGTTTATTTTCTTCCCGGCCACCATCTGTGTGCAGATTACCTTTTATTTATTGCTCCATGCCTGTCAAATTCCCTGGGGTTTGGACTTGCTTTACTCATTCATAATTGCATGAAATATCAACCAAATTCAGTTATTTTGACATGTATGGATAGCTTAGATCTGGCGCTACATGTTGCAATCATCGGCGGCTTCTTAGAGTTAAAACTTGTGGAGAAAATTCAAACCTCGCAATGTTTATTTTCTTTCCGGCCAACATCTGTGTGCATATTACCTTCTATTTATTGCTCCATGCCTGTCAAATTCCCTGGGGTATGACTTGCTTTACTCATTCATAATTTCATGAAATATCAACCAAATTCAGTAATTTTGACATGTATGGATAGCTTAGATCTGGCGCTACATGTTGCAATCATCGGCGGCTTCTTAGAGTTAAAACTTGTGGAGAAAATTCAAACCTCGCAATGTTTATTTTCTTTCCGGCCAACATCTGTGTACATGTTACCGTCTATTTATTGCTCCATGCATGTCAAATTCCCTGGGGTATGGACTTGCTTTACTCATTCATAATTTCATGAAATATCAACCAAATTCAGTAATTTTGACATGTATGGATAGCTTAGATCTGGCGCTACATGTTGCAATCATCGGCGGCTTCTTAGAGTTAAAACTTGTGGAGAAAATTCAAACCTCGCAATGTTTATTTTCTTTCCGGCCAACATCTGTGTGCATATTACCTTCTATTTATTGCTCCATGCCTGTCAAATTCCCTGGGGTATGACTTGCTTTACTCATTCATAATTGCATGAAATATCAACCAAATTCAGTAATTTTGACATGTATGGATAGCTTAGATCTGGCGCTACATGTTGCAATTATCGGCGGCTTCTTAGAGTTAAAACTTGTTTAGAAAATTCAAACCTCGCAATGTTTATTTTCTTTCCGGCCAACATTTGTGTGCATATTACCTTCTATTTATTGCTCCATGCCTGTCAAATTCCCTGGGGTATGACTTGCTTTACTCATTCATAATTGCATGAAATATCAACCAAATTCAGTAATTTTGACATGTATGGATAGCTTAGATCTGGCGCTACATGTTGCAATTATCGGCGGCTTCTTAGAGTTAAAACTTGTGGAGAAAATTCAAACCTCGCAATGTTTATTTTCTTTCCGGCCAACATTTGTGTGCATATTACCTTCTATTTATTGCTCCATGCCTGTCAAATTCCCTGGGGTATGACTTGCTTTACTCATTCATAATTTCATGAAATATCAACCAAATTCAGTAATTTTGACATGTATGGATAGCTTAGATCTGGCGCTACATGTTGCAATCATCGGCGGCTTCTTAGAGTTAAAACTTGTGGAGAAAATTCAAACCTCGCAATGTTTATTTTCTTTCCGGCCAACATCTGTGTACATGTTACCGTCTATTTATTGCTCCATGCATGTCAAATTCCCTGGGGTATGGACTTGCTTTACTCATTCATAATTTCATGAAATATCAACCAAATTCAGTAATTTTGACATGTATGGATAGCTTAGATCTGGCGCTACATGTTGCAATCATCGGCGGCTTCTTAGAGTTAAAACTTGTGGAGAAAATTCAAACCTCGCAATGTTTATTTTCTTTCCGGCCAACATCTGTGTACATGTTACCGTCTATTTATTGCTCCATGCATGTCAAATTCCCTGGGGTATGGACTTGCTTTACTCATTCATAATTGCATGAAATATCAACCAAATTCAGTAATTTTGACATGTATGGATAGCTTAGATCTGGCGCTACATGTTGCAATTATCGGCGGCTTCTTAGAGTTAAAACTTGTTTAGAAAATTCAAACCTCGCAATGTTTATTTTCTTTCCGGCCAACATCTGTGTGCATATTACCTTCTATTTATTGCTCCATGCCTGTCAAATTCCCTGGGGTATGACTTGCTTTACTCATTCATAATTTCATGAAATATCAACCAAATTCAGTAATTTTGACATGTATGGATAGCTTAGATCTGGCGCTACATGTTGCAATCATCGGCGGCTTCTTAGAGTTAAAACTTGTGGAGAAAATTCAAACCTCGCAATGTTTATTTTCTTCCCGGCCACCATCTGTGTGCAGATTACCTTTTATTTATTGCTCCATGCCTGTCAAATTCCCTGGGGTTTGGACTTGCTTTACTCATTCATAATTGCATGAAATATCAACCAAATTCAGTTATTTTGACATGTATGGATAGCTTAGATCTGGCGCTACATGTTGCAATTATCGGCGGCTTCTTAGAGTTAAAACTTGTGGAGAAAATTCAAACCTCGCAATGTTTATTTTCTTTCCGGCCAACATTTGTGTGCATATTACCTTCTATTTATTGCTCCATGCCTGTCAAATTCCCTGGGGTATGACTTGCTTTACTCATTCATAATTTCATGAAATATCAACCAAATTCAGTAATTTTGACATGTATGGATAGCTTAGATCTGGCGCTACATGTTGCAATCATCGGCGGCTTCTTAGAGTTAAAACTTGTGGAGAAAATTCAAACCTCGCAATGTTTATTTTCTTTCCGGCCAACATCTGTGTACATGTTACCGTCTATTTATTGCTCCATGCATGTCAAATTCCCTGGGGTATGGACTTGCTTTACTCATTCATAATTTCATGAAATATCAACCAAATTCAGTAATTTTGACATGTATGGATAGCTTAGATCTGGCGCTACATGTTGCAATCATCGGCGGCTTCTTAGAGTTAAAACTTGTGGAGAAAATTCAAACCTCGCAATGTTTATTTTCTTTCCGGCCAACATCTGTGTACATGTTACCGTCTATTTATTGCTCCATGCATGTCAAATTCCCTGGGGTATGGACTTGCTTTACTCATTCATAATTGCATGAAATATCAACCAAATTCAGTAATTTTGACATGTATGGATAGCTTAGATCTGGCGCTACATGTTGCAATTATCGGCGGCTTCTTAGAGTTAAAACTTGTTTAGAAAATTCAAACCTCGCAATGTTTATTTTCTTTCCGGCCAACATCTGTGTGCATATTACCTTCTATTTATTGCTCCATGCCTGTCAAATTCCCTGGGGTATGACTTGCTTTACTCATTCATAATTTCATGAAATATCAACCAAATTCAGTAATTTTGACATGTATGGATAGCTTAGATCTGGCGCTACATGTTGCAATCATCGGCGGCTTCTTAGAGTTAAAACTTGTGGAGAAAATTCAAACCTCGCAATGTTTATTTTCTTCCCGGCCACCATCTGTGTGCAGATTACCTTTTATTTATTGCTCCATGCCTGTCAAATTCCCTGGGGTTTGGACTTGCTTTACTCATTCATAATTGCATGAAATATCAACCAAATTCAGTTATTTTGACATGTATGGATAGCTTAGATCTGGCGCTACATGTTGCAATCATCGGCGGCTTCTTAGAGTTAAAACTTGTGGAGAAAATTCAAACCTCGCAATGTTTATTTTCTTTCCGGCCAACATCTGTGTGCATATTACCTTCTATTTATTGCTCCATGCCTGTCAAATTCCCTGGGGTATGACTTGCTTTACTCATTCATAATTTCATGAAATATCAACCAAATTCAGTAATTTTGACATGTATGGATAGCTTAGATCTGGCGCTACATGTTGCAATCATCGGCGGCTTCTTAGAGTTAAAACTTGTGGAGAAAATTCAAACCTCGCAATGTTTATTTTCTTTCCGGCCAACATCTGTGTACATGTTACCGTCTATTTATTGCTCCATGCCTGTCAAATTCCCTGGGGTATGACTTGCTTTACTCATTCATAATTGCATGAAATATCAACCAAATTCAGTAATTTTGACATGTATGGATAGCTTAGATCTGGCGCTACATGTTGCAATTATCGGCGGCTTCTTAGAGTTAAAACTTGTTTAGAAAATTCAAACCTCGCAATGTTTATTTTCTTTCCGGCCAACATCTGTGTGCATATTACCTTCTATTTATTGCTCCATGCCTGTCAAATTCCCTGGGGTATGACTTGCTTTACTCATTCATAATTTCATGAAATATCAACCAAATTCAGTAATTTTGACATGTATGGATAGCTTAGATCTGGCGCTACATGTTGCAATCATCGGCGGCTTCTTAGAGTTAAAACTTGTGGAGAAAATTCAAACCTCGCAATGTTTATTTTCTTCCCGGCCACCATCTGTGTGCAGATTACCTTTTATTTATTGCTCCATGCCTGTCAAATTCCCTGGGGTTTGGACTTGCTTTACTCATTCATAATTGCATGAAATATCAACCAAATTCAGTTATTTTGACATGTATGGATAGCTTAGATCTGGCGCTACATGTTGCAATCATCGGCGGCTTCTTAGAGTTAAAACTTGTGGAGAAAATTCAAACCTCGCAATGTTTATTTTCTTTCCGGCCAACATCTGTGTGCATATTACCTTCTATTTATTGCTCCATGCCTGTCAAATTCCCTGGGGTATGACTTGCTTTACTCATTCATAATTTCATGAAATATCAACCAAATTCAGTAATTTTGACATGTATGGATAGCTTAGATCTGGCGCTACATGTTGCAATCATCGGCGGCTTCTTAGAGTTAAAACTTGTGGAGAAAATTCAAACCTCGCAATGTTTATTTTCTTTCCGGCCAACATCTGTGTACATGTTACCGTCTATTTATTGCTCCATGCATGTCAAATTCCCTGGGGTATGGACTTGCTTTACTCATTCATAATTTCATGAAATATCAACCAAATTCAGTAATTTTGACATGTATGGATAGCTTAGATCTGGCGCTACATGTTGCAATCATCGGCGGCTTCTTAGAGTTAAAACTTGTGGAGAAAATTCAAACCTCGCAATGTTTATTTTCTTTCCGGCCAACATCTGTGTGCATATTACCTTCTATTTATTGCTCCATGCCTGTCAAATTCCCTGGGGTATGACTTGCTTTACTCATTCATAATTGCATGAAATATCAACCAAATTCAGTTATTTTGACATGTATGGATAGCTTAGATCTGGCGCTACATGTTGCAATTATCGGCGGCTTCTTAGAGTTAAAACTTGTTTAGAAAATTCAAACCTCGCAATGTTTATTTTCTTTCCGGCCAACATCTGTGTGCATATTACCTTCTATTTATTGCTCCATGCCTGTCAAATTCCCTGGGGTATGACTTGCTTTACTCATTCATAATTTCATGAAATATCAACCAAATTCAGTAATTTTGACATGTATGGATAGCTTAGATCTGGCGCTACATGTTGCAATCATCGGCGGCTTCTTAGAGTTAAAACTTGTGGAGAAAATTCAAACCTCGCAATGTTTATTTTCTTCCCGGCCACCATCTGTGTGCAGATTACCTTTTATTTATTGCTCCATGCCTGTCAAATTCCCTGGGGTTTGGACTTGCTTTACTCATTCATAATTGCATGAAATATCAACCAAATTCAGTTATTTTGACATGTATGGATAGCTTAGATCTGGCGCTACATGTTGCAATCATCGGCGGCTTCTTAGAGTTAAAACTTGTGGAGAAAATTCAAACCTCGCAATGTTTATTTTCTTTCCGGCCAACATCTGTGTACATGTTACCGTCTATTTATTGCTCCATGCATGTCAAATTCCCTGGGGTATGGACTTGCTTTACTCATTCATAATTTCATGAAATATCAACCAAATTCAGTAATTTTGACATGTATGGATAGCTTAGATCTGGCGCTACATGTTGCAATCATCGGCGGCTTCTTAGAGTTAAAACTTGTGGAGAAAATTCAAACCTCGCAATGTTTATTTTCTTTCCGGCCAACATCTGTGTGCATATTACCTTCTATTTATTGCTCCATGCCTGTCAAATTCCCTGGGGTATGACTTGCTTTACTCATTCATAATTGCATGAAATATCAACCAAATTCAGTTATTTTGACATGTATGGATAGCTTAGATCTGGCGCTACATGTTGCAATTATCGGCGGCTTCTTAGAGTTAAAACTTGTTTAGAAAATTCAAACCTCGCAATGTTTATTTTCTTTCCGGCCAACATCTGTGTGCATATTACCTTCTATTTATTGCTCCATGCCTGTCAAATTCCCTGGGGTATGACTTGCTTTACTCATTCATAATTTCATGAAATATCAACCAAATTCAGTAATTTTGACATGTATGGATAGCTTAGATCTGGCGCTACATGTTGCAATCATCGGCGGCTTCTTAGAGTTAAAACTTGTGGAGAAAATTCAAACCTCGCAATGTTTATTTTCTTCCCGGCCACCATCTGTGTGCAGATTACCTTTTATTTATTGCTCCATGCCTGTCAAATTCCCTGGGGTTTGGACTTGCTTTACTCATTCATAATTGCATGAAATATCAACCAAATTCAGTTATTTTGACATGTATGGATAGCTTAGATCTGGCGCTACATGTTGCAATCATCGGCGGCTTCTTAGAGTTAAAACTTGTGGAGAAAATTCAAACCTCGCAATGTTTATTTTCTTTCCGGCCAACATCTGTGTGCATATTACCTTCTATTTATTGCTCCATGCCTGTCAAATTCCCTGGGGTATGACTTGCTTTACTCATTCATAATTTCATGAAATATCAACCAAATTCAGTAATTTTGACATGTATGGATAGCTTAGATCTGGCGCTACATGTTGCAATCATCGGCGGCTTCTTAGAGTTAAAACTTGTGGAGAAAATTCAAACCTCGCAATGTTTATTTTCTTTCCGGCCAACATCTGTGTACATGTTACCGTCTATTTATTGCTCCATGCATGTCAAATTCCCTGGGGTATGGACTTGCTTTACTCATTCATAATTTCATGAAATATCAACCAAATTCAGTAATTTTGACATGTATGGATAGCTTAGATCTGGCGCTACATGTTGCAATCATCGGCGGCTTCTTAGAGTTAAAACTTGTGGAGAAAATTCAAACCTCGCAATGTTTATTTTCTTTCCGGCCAACATCTGTGTGCATATTACCTTCTATTTATTGCTCCATGCCTGTCAAATTCCCCGGGGTATGACTTGCTTTACTCATTCATAATTGCATGAAATATCAACCAAATTCAGTTATTTTGACATGTATGGATAGCTTAGATCTGGCGCTACATGTTGCAATTATCGGCGGCTTCTTAGAGTTAAAACTTGTGGAGAAAATTCAAACCTCGCAATGTTTATTTTCTTCCCGGCCACCATCTGTGTGCAGATTACCTTTTATTTATTGCTCCATGCCTGTCAAATTCCCTGGGGTTTGGACTTGCTTTACTCATTCATAATTGCATGAAATATCAACCAAATTCAGTTATTTTGACATGTATGGATAGCTTAGATCTGGCGCTACATGTTGCAATCATCGGCGGCTTCTTAGAGTTAAAACTTGTGGAGAAAATTCAAACCTCGCAATGTTTATTTTCTTTCCGGCCAACATCTGTGTGCATATTACCTTCTATTTATTGCTCCATGCCTGTCAAATTCCCTGGGGTATGACTTGCTTTACTCATTCATAATTTCATGAAATATCAACCAAATTCAGTAATTTTGACATGTATGGATAGCTTAGATCTGGCGCTACATGTTGCAATCATCGGCGGCTTCTTAGAGTTAAAACTTGTGGAGAAAATTCAAACCTCGCAATGTTTATTTTCTTTCCGGCCAACATCTGTGTACATGTTACCGTCTATTTATTGCTCCATGCATGTCAAATTCCCTGGGGTATGGACTTGCTTTACTCATTCATAATTTCATGAAATATCAACCAAATTCAGTAATTTTGACATGTATGGATAGCTTAGATCTGGCGCTACATGTTGCAATCATCGGCGGCTTCTTAGAGTTAAAACTTGTGGAGAAAATTCAAACCTCGCAATGT
Source organism: Hippasteria phrygiana (assembly GCA_037893225.1). Lineage (NCBI taxonomy): Eukaryota > Metazoa > Echinodermata > Asteroidea > Valvatida > Goniasteridae > Hippasteria > Hippasteria phrygiana. The sequence continues at coordinate 1,042,167 of JAZGUH010000052.1, read as the reverse complement.
TTATTTTCTTTCCGGCCAACATCTGTGTACATGTTACCGTCTTTTTATTGCTCCATGCATGTCAAATTCCCTGGGGTATGGACTTGCTTTACTCATTCATAATTGCATGAAATATCAACCAAATTCAGTAATTTTGACATGTATGGATAGCTTAGATCTGGCGCTACATGTTGCAATCATCGGCGGCTTCTTAGAGTTAAAACTTGTGGAGAAAATTCAAACCTCGCAATGTTTATTTTCTTCCCGGCCAACATCTGTGTGCAGATTACCTTTTATTTATTGCTCCATGCCTGTCAAATTCCCTGGGGTTTGGACTTGCTTTACTCATTCATAATTGCATGAAATATCAACCAAATTCAGTTATTTTGACATGTATGGATAGCTTAGATCTGGCGCTACATGTTGCAATCATCGGCGGCTTCTTAGAGTTAAAACTTGTGGAGAAAATTCAAACCTCGCAATGTTTATTTTCTTTCCGGCCAACATCTGTGTGCATATTACCTTCTATTTATTGCTCCATGCCTGTCAAATTCCCTGGGGTATGACTTGCTTTACTCATTCATAATTTCATGAAATATCAACCAAATTCAGTAATTTTGACATGTATGGATAGCTTAGATCTGGCGCTACATGTTGCAATCATCGGCGGCTTCTTAGAGTTAAAACTTGTGGAGAAAATTCAAACCTCGCAATGTTTATTTTCTTTCCGGCCAACATCTGTGTACATGTTACCGTCTATTTATTGCTCCATGCATGTCAAATTCCCTGGGGTATGGACTTGCTTTACTCATTCATAATTGCATGAAATATCAACCAAATTCAGTTATTTTGACATGTATGGATAGCTTAGATCTGGCGCTACATGTTGCAATTATCGGCGGCTTCTTAGAGTTAAAACTTGTGGAGAAAATTCAAACCTCGCAATGTTTATTTTCTTTCCGGCCAACATCTGTGTACATGTTACCGTCTATTTATTGCTCCATGCATGTCAAATTCCCTGGGGTATGGACTTGCTTTACTCATTCATAATTGCATGAAATATCAACCAAATTCAGTAATTTTGACATGTATGGATAGCTTAGATCTGGCGCTACATGTTGCAATTATCGGCGGCTTCTTAGAGTTAAAACTTGTTTAGAAAATTCAAACCTCGCAATGTTTATTTTCTTTCCGGCCACCATCTGTGTGCAGATTACCTTTTATTTATTGCTCCATGCCTGTCAAATTCCCTGGGGTTTGGACTTGCTTTACTCATTCATAATTGCATGAAATATCAACCAAATTCAGTTATTTTGACATGTATGGATAGCTTAGATCTGGCGCTACATGTTGCAATCATCGGCGGCTTCTTAGAGTTAAAACTTGTGGAGAAAATTCAAACCTCGCAATGTTTATTTTCTTTCCGGCCAACATCTGTGTGCATATTACCTTCTATTTATTGCTCCATGCCTGTCAAATTCCCTGGGGTATGACTTGCTTTACTCATTCATAATTTCATGAAATATCAACCAAATTCAGTAATTTTGACATGTATGGATAGCTTAGATCTGGCGCTACATGTTGCAATCATCGGCGGCTTCTTAGAGTTAAAACTTGTGGAGAAAATTCAAACCTCGCAATGTTTATTTTCTTTCCGGCCAACATCTGTGTACATGTTACCGTCTATTTATTGCTCCATGCATGTCAAATTCCCTGGGGTATGGACTTGCTTTACTCATTCATAATTTCATGAAATATCAACCAAATTCAGTAATTTTGACATGTATGGATAGCTTAGATCTGGCGCTACATGTTGCAATCATCGGCGGCTTCTTAGAGTTAAAACTTGTGGAGAAAATTCAAACCTCGCAATGTTTATTTTCTTTCCGGCCAACATCTGTGTGCATATTACCTTCTATTTATTGCTCCATGCCTGTCAAATTCCCTGGGGTATGACTTGCTTTACTCATTCATAATTGCATGAAATATCAACCAAATTCAGTTATTTTGACATGTATGGATAGCTTAGATCTGGCGCTACATGTTGCAATTATCGGCGGCTTCTTAGAGTTAAAACTTGTGGAGAAAATTCAAACCTCGCAATGTTTATTTTCTTCCCGGCCACCATCTGTGTGCAGATTACCTTTTATTTATTGCTCCATGCCTGTCAAATTCCCTGGGGTTTGGACTTGCTTTACTCATTCATAATTGCATGAAATATCAACCAAATTCAGTTATTTTGACATGTATGGATAGCTTAGATCTGGCGCTACATGTTGCAATCATCGGCGGCTTCTTAGAGTTAAAACTTGTGGAGAAAATTCAAACCTCGCAATGTTTATTTTCTTTCCGGCCAACATCTGTGTGCATATTACCTTCTATTTATTGCTCCATGCCTGTCAAATTCCCTGGGGTATGACTTGCTTTACTCATTCATAATTTCATGAAATATCAACCAAATTCAGTAATTTTGACATGTATGGATAGCTTAGATCTGGCGCTACATGTTGCAATCATCGGCGGCTTCTTAGAGTTAAAACTTGTGGAGAAAATTCAAACCTCGCAATGTTTATTTTCTTTCCGGCCAACATCTGTGTACATGTTACCGTCTATTTATTGCTCCATGCATGTCAAATTCCCTGGGGTATGGACTTGCTTTACTCATTCATAATTTCATGAAATATCAACCAAATTCAGTAATTTTGACATGTATGGATAGCTTAGATCTGGCGCTACATGTTGCAATCATCGGCGGCTTCTTAGAGTTAAAACTTGTGGAGAAAATTCAAACCTCGCAATGTTTATTTTCTTTCCGGCCAACATCTGTGTACATGTTACCGTCTTTTTATTGCTCCATGCATGTCAAATTCCCTGGGGTATGGACTTGCTTTACTCATTCATAATTGCATGAAATATCAACCAAATTCAGTAATTTTGACATGTATGGATAGCTTAGATCTGGCGCTACATGTTGCAATCATCGGCGGCTTCTTAGAGTTAAAACTTGTGGAGAAAATTCAAACCTCGCAATGTTTATTTTCTTCCCGGCCACCATCTGTGTGCAGATTACCTTTTATTTATTGCTCCATGCCTGTCAAATTCCCTGGGGTTTGGACTTGCTTTACTCATTCATAATTGCATGAAATATCAACCAAATTCAGTTATTTTGACATGTATGGATAGCTTAGATCTGGCGCTACATGTTGCAATCATCGGCGGCTTCTTAGAGTTAAAACTTGTGGAGAAAATTCAAACCTCGCAATGTTTATTTTCTTTCCGGCCAACATCTGTGTGCATATTACCTTCTATTTATTGCTCCATGCCTGTCAAATTCCCTGGGGTATGACTTGCTTTACTCATTCATAATTTCATGAAATATCAACCAAATTCAGTAATTTTGACATGTATGGATAGCTTAGATCTGGCGCTACATGTTGCAATCATCGGCGGCTTCTTAGAGTTAAAACTTGTGGAGAAAATTCAAACCTCGCAATGTTTATTTTCTTTCCGGCCAACATCTGTGTACATGTTACCGTCTATTTATTGCTCCATGCATGTCAAATTCCCTGGGGTATGGACTTGCTTTACTCATTCATAATTGCATGAAATATCAACCAAATTCAGTTATTTTGACATGTATGGATAGCTTAGATCTGGCGCTACATGTTGCAATTATCGGCGGCTTCTTAGAGTTAAAACTTGTGGAGAAAATTCAAACCTCGCAATGTTTATTTTCTTTCCGGCCAACATCTGTGTACATGTTACCGTCTATTTATTGCTCCATGCATGTCAAATTCCCTGGGGTATGGACTTGCTTTACTCATTCATAATTGCATGAAATATCAACCAAATTCAGTAATTTTGACATGTATGGATAGCTTAGATCTGGCGCTACATGTTGCAATTATCGGCGGCTTCTTAGAGTTAAAACTTGTTTAGAAAATTCAAACCTCGCAATGTTTATTTTCTTTCCGGCCACCATCTGTGTGCAGATTACCTTTTATTTATTGCTCCATGCCTGTCAAATTCCCTGGGGTTTGGACTTGCTTTACTCATTCATAATTGCATGAAATATCAACCAAATTCAGTTATTTTGACATGTATGGATAGCTTAGATCTGGCGCTACATGTTGCAATCATCGGCGGCTTCTTAGAGTTAAAACTTGTGGAGAAAATTCAAACCTCGCAATGTTTATTTTCTTTCCGGCCAACATCTGTGTGCATATTACCTTCTATTTATTGCTCCATGCCTGTCAAATTCCCTGGGGTATGACTTGCTTTACTCATTCATAATTTCATGAAATATCAACCAAATTCAGTAATTTTGACATGTATGGATAGCTTAGATCTGGCGCTACATGTTGCAATCATCGGCGGCTTCTTAGAGTTAACACTTGTGGAGAAAATTCAAACCTCGCAATGTTTATTTTCTTTCCGGCCAACATCTGTGTGCATATTACCTTCTATTTATTGCTCCATGCCTGTCAAATTCCCTGGGGTATGACTTGCTTTACTCATTCATAATTGCATGAAATATCAACCAAATTCAGTTATTTTGACATGTATGGATAGCTTAGATCTGGCGCTACATGTTGCAATTATCGGCGGCTTCTTAGAGTTAAAACTTGTGGAGAAAATTCAAACCTCGCAATGTTTATTTTCTTTCCGGCCAACATTTGTGTGCATATTACCTTCTATTTATTGCTCCATGCCTGTCAAATTCCCTGGGGTATGACTTGCTTTACTCATTCATAATTTCATGAAATATCAACCAAATTCAGTAATTTTGACATGTATGGATAGCTTAGATCTGGCGCTACATGTTGCAATCATCGGCGGCTTCTTAGAGTTAAAACTTGTGGAGAAAATTCAAACCTCGCAATGTTTATTTTCTTTCCGGCCAACATCTGTGTACATGTTACCGTCTATTTATTGCTCCATGCATGTCAAATTCCCTGGGGTATGGACTTGCTTTACTCATTCATAATTTCATGAAATATCAACCAAATTCAGTAATTTTGACATGTATGGATAGCTTAGATCTGGCGCTACATGTTGCAATCATCGGCGGCTTCTTAGAGTTAAAACTTGTGGAGAAAATTCAAACCTCGCAATGTTTATTTTCTTTCCGGCCAACATCTGTGTACATGTTACCGTCTATTTATTGCTCCATGCATGTCAAATTCCCTGGGGTATGGACTTGCTTTACTCATTCATAATTGCATGAAATATCAACCAAATTCAGTAATTTTGACATGTATGGATAGCTTAGATCTGGCGCTACATGTTGCAATCATCGGCGGCTTCTTAGAGTTAAAACTTGTGGAGAAAATTCAAACCTCGCAATGTTTATTTTCTTCCCGGCCACCATCTGTGTGCAGATTACCTTTTATTTATTGCTCCATGCCTGTCAAATTCCCTGGGGTTTGGACTTGCTTTACTCATTCATAATTGCATGAAATATCAACCAAATTCAGTTATTTTGACATGTATGGATAGCTTAGATCTGGCGCTACATGTTGCAATCATCGGCGGCTTCTTAGAGTTAAAACTTGTGGAGAAAATTCAAACCTCGCAATGTTTATTTTCTTTCCGGCCAACATCTGTGTGCATATTACCTTCTATTTATTGCTCCATGCCTGTCAAATTCCCTGGGGTATGACTTGCTTTACTCATTCATAATTTCATGAAATATCAACCAAATTCAGTAATTTTGACATGTATGGATAGCTTAGATCTGGCGCTACATGTTGCAATCATCGGCGGCTTCTTAGAGTTAAAACTTGTGGAGAAAATTCAAACCTCGCAATGTTTATTTTCTTTCCGGCCAACATCTGTGTACATGTTACCGTCTATTTATTGCTCCATGCCTGTCAAATTCCCTGGGGTATGACTTGCTTTACTCATTCATAATTTCATGAAATATCAACCAAATTCAGTAATTTTGACATGTATGGATAGCTTAGATCTGGCGCTACATGTTGCAATCATCGGCGGCTTCTTAGAGTTAAAACTTGTGGAGAAAATTCAAACCTCGCAATGTTTATTTTCTTTCCGGCCAACATCTGTGTACATGTTACCGTCTATTTATTGCTCCATGCATGTCAAATTCCCTGGGGTATGGACTTGCTTTACTCATTCATAATTTCATGAAATATCAACCAAATTCAGTAATTTTGACATGTATGGATAGCTTAGATCTGGCGCTACATGTTGCAATCATCGGCGGCTTCTTAGAGTTAAAACTTGTGGAGAAAATTCAAACCTCGCAATGTTTATTTTCTTTCCGGCCAACATCTGTGTACATGTTACCGTCTATTTATTGCTCCATGCATGTCAAATTCCCTGGGGTATGGACTTGCTTTACTCATTCATAATTGCATGAAATATCAACCAAATTCAGTAATTTTGACATGTATGGATAGCTTAGATCTGGCGCTACATGTTGCAATCATCGGCGGCTTCTTAGAGTTAAAACTTGTGGAGAAAATTCAAACCTCGCAATGTTTATTTTCTTTCCGGCCAACATCTGTGTGCATATTACCTTCTATTTATTGCTCCATGCCTGTCAAATTCCCTGGGGTATGACTTGCTTTACTCATTCATAATTTCATGAAATATCAACCAAATTCAGTAATTTTGACATGTATGGATAGCTTAGATCTGGCGCTACATGTTGCAATCATCGGCGGCTTCTTAGAGTTAAAACTTGTGGAGAAAATTCAAACCTCGCAATGTTTATTTTCTTTCCGGCCAACATCTGTGTACATGTTACCGTCTATTTATTGCTCCATGCATGTCAAATTCCCTGGGGTATGGACTTGCTTTACTCATTCATAATTGCATGAAATATCAACCAAATTCAGTTATTTTGACATGTATGGATAGCTTAGATCTGGCGCTACATGTTGCAATTATCGGCGGCTTCTTAGAGTTAAAACTTGTGGAGAAAATTCAAACCTCGCAATGTTTATTTTCTTTCCGGCCAACATCTGTGTACATGTTACCGTCTATTTATTGCTCCATGCATGTCAAATTCCCTGGGGTATGGACTTGCTTTACTCATTCATAATTGCATGAAATATCAACCAAATTCAGTTATTTTGACATGTATGGATAGCTTAGATCTGGCGCTACATGTTGCAATCATCGGCGGCTTCTTAGAGTTAAAACTTGTGGAGAAAATTCAAACCTCGCAATGTTTATTTTCTTTCCGGCCAACATCTGTGTGCATATTACCTTCTATTTATTGCTCCATGCCTGTCAAATTCCCTGGGGTATGACTTGCTTTACTCATTCATAATTTCATGAAATATCAACCAAATTCAGTAATTTTGACATGTATGGATAGCTTAGATCTGGCGCTACATGTTGCAATCATCGGCGGCTTCTTAGAGTTAAAACTTGTGGAGAAAATTCAAACCTCGCAATGTTTATTTTCTTTCCGGCCAACATCTGTGTGCATATTACCTTCTATTTATTGCTCCATGCCTGTCAAATTCCCTGGGGTATGACTTGCTTTACTCATTCATAATTTCATGAAATATCAACCAAATTCAGTAATTTTGACATGTATGGATAGCTTAGATCTGGCGCTACATGTTGCAATCATCGGCGGCTTCTTAGAGTTAAAACTTGTGGAGAAAATTCAAACCTCGCAATGTTTATTTTCTTTCCGGCCAACATCTGTGTACATGTTACCGTCTATTTATTGCTCCATGCATGTCAAATTCCCTGGGGTATGGACTTGCTTTACTCATTCATAATTGCATGAAATATCAACCAAATTCAGTTATTTTGACATGTATGGATAGCTTAGATCTGGCGCTACATGTTGCAATTATCGGCGGCTTCTTAGAGTTAAAACTTGTGGAGAAAATTCAAACCTCGCAATGTTTATTTTCTTTCCGGCCAACATCTGTGTACATGTTACCGTCTATTTATTGCTCCATGCATGTCAAATTCCCTGGGGTATGGACTTGCTTTACTCATTCATAATTGCATGAAATATCAACCAAATTCAGTTATTTTGACATGTATGGATAGCTTAGATCTGGCGCTACATGTTGCAATCATCGGCGGCTTCTTAGAGTTAAAACTTGTGGAGAAAATTCAAACCTCGCAATGTTTATTTTCTTTCCGGCCAACATCTGTGTGCATATTACCTTCTATTTATTGCTCCATGCCTGTCAAATTCCCTGGGGTATGACTTGCTTTACTCATTCATAATTTCATGAAATATCAACCAAATTCAGTAATTTTGACATGTATGGATAGCTTAGATCTGGCGCTACATGTTGCAATCATCGGCGGCTTCTTAGAGTTAACACTTGTGGAGAAAATTCAAACCTCGCAATGTTTATTTTCTTTCCGGCCAACATCTGTGTACATGTTACCGTCTATTTATTGCTCCATGCATGTCAAATTCCCTGGGGTATGGACTTGCTTTACTCATTCATAATTTCATGAAATATCAACCAAATTCAGTAATTTTGACATGTATGGATAGCTTAGATCTGGCGCTACATGTTGCAATCATCGGCGGCTTCTTAGAGTTAAAACTTGTGGAGAAAATTCAAACCTCGCAATGTTTATTTTCTTTCCGGCCAACATCTGTGTACATGTTACCGTCTTTTTATTGCTCCATGCATGTCAAATTCCCTGGGGTATGGACTTGCTTTACTCATTCATAATTGCATGAAATATCAACCAAATTCAGTAATTTTGACATGTATGGATAGCTTAGATCTGGCGCTACATGTTGCAATCATCGGCGGCTTCTTAGAGTTAAAACTTGTGGAGAAAATTCAAACCTCGCAATGTTTATTTTCTTCCCGGCCACCATCTGTGTGCAGATTACCTTTTATTTATTGCTCCATGCCTGTCAAATTCCCTGGGGTTTGGACTTGCTTTACTCATTCATAATTGCATGAAATATCAACCAAATTCAGTTATTTTGACATGTATGGATAGCTTAGATCTGGCGCTACATGTTGCAATCATCGGCGGCTTCTTAGAGTTAAAACTTGTGGAGAAAATTCAAACCTCGCAATGTTTATTTTCTTTCCGGCCAACATCTGTGTGCATATTACCTTCTATTTATTGCTCCATGCCTGTCAAATTCCCTGGGGTATGACTTGCTTTACTCATTCATAATTTCATGAAATATCAACCAAATTCAGTAATTTTGACATGTATGGATAGCTTAGATCTGGCGCTACATGTTGCAATCATCGGCGGCTTCTTAGAGTTAAAACTTGTGGAGAAAATTCAAACCTCGCAATGTTTATTTTCTTTCCGGCCAACATCTGTGTACATGTTACCGTCTATTTATTGCTCCATGCATGTCAAATTCCCTGGGGTATGGACTTGCTTTACTCATTCATAATTGCATGAAATATCAACCAAATTCAGTTATTTTGACATGTATGGATAGCTTAGATCTGGCGCTACATGTTGCAATTATCGGCGGCTTCTTAGAGTTAAAACTTGTGGAGAAAATTCAAACCTCGCAATGTTTATTTTCTTTCCGGCCAACATCTGTGTACATGTTACCGTCTATTTATTGCTCCATGCATGTCAAATTCCCTGGGGTATGGACTTGCTTTACTCATTCATAATTGCATGAAATATCAACCAAATTCAGTAATTTTGACATGTATGGATAGCTTAGATCTGGCGCTACATGTTGCAATTATCGGCGGCTTCTTAGAGTTAAAACTTGTTTAGAAAATTCAAACCTCGCAATGTTTATTTTCTTTCCGGCCACCATCTGTGTGCAGATTACCTTTTATTTATTGCTCCATGCCTGTCAAATTCCCTGGGGTTTGGACTTGCTTTACTCATTCATAATTGCATGAAATATCAACCAAATTCAGTTATTTTGACATGTATGGATAGCTTAGATCTGGCGCTACATGTTGCAATCATCGGCGGCTTCTTAGAGTTAAAACTTGTGGAGAAAATTCAAACCTCGCAATGTTTATTTTCTTTCCGGCCAACATCTGTGTGCATATTACCTTCTATTTATTGCTCCATGCCTGTCAAATTCCCTGGGGTATGACTTGCTTTACTCATTCATAATTTCATGAAATATCAACCAAATTCAGTAATTTTGACATGTATGGATAGCTTAGATCTGGCGCTACATGTTGCAATCATCGGCGGCTTCTTAGAGTTAACACTTGTGGAGAAAATTCAAACCTCGCAATGTTTATTTTCTTTCCGGCCAACATCTGTGTGCATATTACCTTCTATTTATTGCTCCATGCCTGTCAAATTCCCTGGGGTATGACTTGCTTTACTCATTCATAATTGCATGAAATATCAACCAAATTCAGTTATTTTGACATGTATGGATAGCTTAGATCTGGCGCTACATGTTGCAATTATCGGCGGCTTCTTAGAGTTAAAACTTGTGGAGAAAATTCAAACCTCGCAATGTTTATTTTCTTTCCGGCCAACATTTGTGTGCATATTACCTTCTATTTATTGCTCCATGCCTGTCAAATTCCCTGGGGTATGACTTGCTTTACTCATTCATAATTTCATGAAATATCAACCAAATTCAGTCATTTTGACATGTATGGATAGCTTAGATCTGGCGCTACATGTTGCAATCATCGGCGGCTTCTTAGAGTTAAAACTTGTGGAGAAAATTCAAACCTCGCAATGTTTATTTTCTTTCCGGCCAACATCTGTGTACATGTTACCGTCTATTTATTGCTCCATGCATGTCAAATTCCCTGGGGTATGGACTTGCTTTACTCATTCATAATTGCATGAAATATCAACCAAATTCAGTAATTTTGACATGTATGGATAGCTTAGATCTGGCGCTACATGTTGCAATCATCGGCGGCTTCTTAGAGTTAAAACTTGTGGAGAAAATTCAAACCTCGCAATGTTTATTTTCTTCCCGGCCACCATCTGTGTGCAGATTACCTTTTATTTATTGCTCCATGCCTGTCAAATTCCCTGGGGTTTGGACTTGCTTTACTCATTCATAATTGCATGAAATATCAACCAAATTCAGTTATTTTGACATGTATGGATAGCTTAGATCTGGCGCTACATGTTGCAATCATCGGCGGCTTCTTAGAGTTAAAACTTGTGGAGAAAATTCAAACCTCGCAATGTTTATTTTCTTTCCGGCCAACATCTGTGTGCATATTACCTTCTATTTATTGCTCCATGCCTGTCAAATTCCCTGGGGTATGACTTGCTTTACTCATTCATAATTTCATGAAATATCAACCAAATTCAGTAATTTTGACATGTATGGATAGCTTAGATCTGGCGCTACATGTTGCAATCATCGGCGGCTTCTTAGAGTTAAAACTTGTGGAGAAAATTCAAACCTCGCAATGTTTATTTTCTTTCCGGCCAACATCTGTGTACATGTTACCGTCTATTTATTGCTCCATGCCTGTCAAATTCCCTGGGGTATGACTTGCTTTACTCATTCATAATTTCATGAAATATCAACCAAATTCAGTAATTTTGACATGTATGGATAGCTTAGATCTGGCGCTACATGTTGCAATCATCGGCGGCTTCTTAGAGTTAAAACTTGTGGAGAAAATTCAAACCTCGCAATGTTTATTTTCTTTCCGGCCAACATCTGTGTACATGTTACCGTCTATTTATTGCTCCATGCATGTCAAATTCCCTGGGGTATGGACTTGCTTTACTCATTCATAATTTCATGAAATATCAACCAAATTCAGTAATTTTGACATGTATGGATAGCTTAGATCTGGCGCTACATGTTGCAATCATCGGCGGCTTCTTAGAGTTAAAACTTGTGGAGAAAATTCAAACCTCGCAATGTTTATTTTCTTTCCGGCCAACATCTGTGTACATGTTACCGTCTATTTATTGCTCCATGCATGTCAAATTCCCTGGGGTATGGACTTGCTTTACTCATTCATAATTGCATGAAATATCAACCAAATTCAGTAATTTTGACATGTATGGATAGCTTAGATCTGGCGCTACATGTTGCAATCATCGGCGGCTTCTTAGAGTTAAAACTTGTGGAGAAAATTCAAACCTCGCAATGTTTATTTTCTTTCCGGCCAACATCTGTGTGCATATTACCTTCTATTTATTGCTCCATGCATGTCAAATTCCCTGGGGTATGACTTGCTTTACTCATTCATAATTTCATGAAATATCAACCAAATTCAGTAATTTTGACATGTATGGATAGCTTAGATCTGGCGCTACATGTTGCAATCATCGGCGGCTTCTTAGAGTTAAAACTTGTGGAGAAAATTCAAACCTCGCACTGTTTATTTTCTTTCCGGCCAACATCTGTGTACATGTTACCGTCTATTTATTGCTCCATGCATGTCAAATTCCCTGGGGTATGGACTTGCTTTACTCATTCATAATTGCATGAAATATCAACCAAATTCAGTTATTTTGACATGTATGGATAGCTTAGATCTGGCGCTACATGTTGCAATTATCGGCGGCTTCTTAGAGTTAAAACTTGTGGAGAAAATTCAAACCTCGCAATGTTTATTTTCTTTCCGGCCAACATCTGTGTACATGTTACCGTCTATTTATTGCTCCATGCATGTCAAATTCCCTGGGGTATGGACTTGCTTTACTCATTCATAATTGCATGAAATATCAACCAAATTCAGTAATTTTGACATGTATGGATAGCTTAGATCTGGCGCTACATGTTGCAATCATCGGCGGCTTCTTAGAGTTAAAACTTGTGGAGAAAATTCAAACCTCGCAATGTTTATTTTCTTCCCGGCCACCATCTGTGTGCAGATTACCTTTTATTTATTGCTCCATGCCTGTCAAATTCCCTGGGGTTTGGACTTGCTTTACTCATTCATAATTGCATGAAATATCAACCAAATTCAGTTATTTTGACATGTATGGATAGCTTAGATCTGGCGCTACATGTTGCAATCATCGGCGGCTTCTTAGAGTTAAAACTTGTGGAGAAAATTCAAACCTCGCAATGTTTATTTTCTTTCCGGCCAACATCTGTGTGCATATTACCTTCTATTTATTGCTCCATGCCTGTCAAATTCCCTGGGGTATGACTTGCTTTACTCATTCATAATTTCATGAAATATCAACCAAATTCAGTAATTTTGACATGTATGGATAGCTTAGATCTGGCGCTACATGTTGCAATCATCGGCGGCTTCTTAGAGTTAAAACTTGTGGAGAAAATTCAAACCTCGCAATGTTTATTTTCTTTCCGGCCAACATCTGTGTACATGTTACCGTCTATTTATTGCTCCATGCCTGTCAAATTCCCTGGGGTATGACTTGCTTTACTCATTCATAATTTCATGAAATATCAACCAAATTCAGTAATTTTGACATGTATGGATAGCTTAGATCTGGCGCTACATGTTGCAATCATCGGCGGCTTCTTAGAGTTAAAACTTGTGGAGAAAATTCAAACCTCGCAATGTTTATTTTCTTTCCGGCCAACATCTGTGTACATGTTACCGTCTATTTATTGCTCCATGCATGTCAAATTCCCTGGGGTATGGACTTGCTTTACTCATTCATAATTTCATGAAATATCAACCAAATTCAGTAATTTTGACATGTATGGATAGCTTAGATCTGGCGCTACATGTTGCAATCATCGGCGGCTTCTTAGAGTTAAAACTTGTGGAGAAAATTCAAACCTCGCAATGTTTATTTTCTTTCCGGCCAACATCTGTGTACATGTTACCGTCTATTTATTGCTCCATGCATGTCAAATTCCCTGGGGTATGGACTTGCTTTACTCATTCATAATTGCATGAAATATCAACCAAATTCAGTAATTTTGACATGTATGGATAGCTTAGATCTGGCGCTACATGTTGCAATCATCGGCGGCTTCTTAGAGTTAAAACTTGTGGAGAAAATTCAAACCTCGCAATGTTTATTTTCTTTCCGGCCAACATCTGTGTGCATATTACCTTCTATTTATTGCTCCATGCCTGTCAAATTCCCTGGGGTATGACTTGCTTTACTCATTCATAATTTCATGAAATATCAACCAAATTCAGTAATTTTGACATGTATGGATAGCTTAGATCTGGCGCTACATGTTGCAATCATCGGCGGCTTCTTAGAGTTAAAACTTGTGGAGAAAATTCAAACCTCGCAATGTTTATTTTCTTTCCGGCCAACATCTGTGTACATGTTACCGTCTATTTATTGCTCCATGCATGTCAAATTCCCTGGGGTATGGACTTGCTTTACTCATTCATAATTGCATGAAATATCAACCAAATTCAGTTATTTTGACATGTATGGATAGCTTAGATCTGGCGCTACATGTTGCAATTATCGGCGGCTTCTTAGAGTTAAAACTTGTGGAGAAAATTCAAACCTCGCAATGTTTATTTTCTTTCCGGCCAACATCTGTGTACATGTTACCGTCTATTTATTGCTCCATGCATGTCAAATTCCCTGGGGTATGGACTTGCTTTACTCATTCATAATTGCATGAAATATCAACCAAATTCAGTTATTTTGACATGTATGGATAGCTTAGATCTGGCGCTACATGTTGCAATCATCGGCGGCTTCTTAGAGTTAAAACTTGTGGAGAAAATTCAAACCTCGCAATGTTTATTTTCTTTCCGGCCAACATCTGTGTGCATATTACCTTCTATTTATTGCTCCATGCCTGTCAAATTCCCTGGGGTATGACTTGCTTTACTCATTCATAATTTCATGAAATATCAACCAAATTCAGTAATTTTGACATGTATGGATAGCTTAGATCTGGCGCTACATGTTGCAATCATCGGCGGCTTCTTAGAGTTAAAACTTGTGGAGAAAATTCAAACCTCGCAATGTTTATTTTCTTTCCGGCCAACATCTGTGTGCATATTACCTTCTATTTATTGCTCCATGCCTGTCAAATTCCCTGGGGTATGACTTGCTTTACTCATTCATAATTTCATGAAATATCAACCAAATTCAGTAATTTTGACATGTATGGATAGCTTAGATCTGGCGCTACATGTTGCAATCATCGGCGGCTTCTTAGAGTTAAAACTTGTGGAGAAAATTCAAACCTCGCAATGTTTATTTTCTTTCCGGCCAACATCTGTGTACATGTTACCGTCTATTTATTGCTCCATGCATGTCAAATTCCCTGGGGTATGGACTTGCTTTACTCATTCATAATTGCATGAAATATCAACCAAATTCAGTTATTTTGACATGTATGGATAGCTTAGATCTGGCGCTACATGTTGCAATTATCGGCGGCTTCTTAGAGTTAAAACTTGTGGAGAAAATTCAAACCTCGCAATGTTTATTTTCTTTCCGGCCAACATCTGTGTACATGTTACCGTCTATTTATTGCTCCATGCATGTCAAATTCCCTGGGGTATGGACTTGCTTTACTCATTCATAATTGCATGAAATATCAACCAAATTCAGTTATTTTGACATGTATGGATAGCTTAGATCTGGCGCTACATGTTGCAATCATCGGCGGCTTCTTAGAGTTAAAACTTGTGGAGAAAATTCAAACCTCGCAATGTTTATTTTCTTTCCGGCCAACATCTGTGTGCATATTACCTTCTATTTATTGCTCCATGCCTGTCAAATTCCCTGGGGTATGACTTGCTTTACTCATTCATAATTTCATGAAATATCAACCAAATTCAGTAATTTTGACATGTATGGATAGCTTAGATCTGGCGCTACATGTTGCAATCATCGGCGGCTTCTTAGAGTTAACACTTGTGGAGAAAATTCAAACCTCGCAATGTTTATTTTCTTTCCGGCCAACATCTGTGTACATGTTACCGTCTATTTATTGCTCCATGCATGTCAAATTCCCTGGGGTATGGACTTGCTTTACTCATTCATAATTTCATGAAATATCAACCAAATTCAGTAATTTTGACATGTATGGATAGCTTAGATCTGGCGCTACATGTTGCAATCATCGGCGGCTTCTTAGAGTTAAAACTTGTGGAGAAAATTCAAACCTCGCAATGTTTATTTTCTTTCCGGCCAACATCTGTGTACATGTTACCGTCTTTTTATTGCTCCATGCATGTCAAATTCCCTGGGGTATGGACTTGCTTTACTCATTCATAATTGCATGAAATATCAACCAAATTCAGTAATTTTGACATGTATGGATAGCTTAGATCTGGCGCTACATGTTGCAATCATCGGCGGCTTCTTAGAGTTAAAACTTGTGGAGAAAATTCAAACCTCGCAATGTTTATTTTCTTCCCGGCCACCATCTGTGTGCAGATTACCTTTTATTTATTGCTCCATGCCTGTCAAATTCCCTGGGGTTTGGACTTGCTTTACTCATTCATAATTGCATGAAATATCAACCAAATTCAGTTATTTTGACATGTATGGATAGCTTAGATCTGGCGCTACATGTTGCAATCATCGGCGGCTTCTTAGAGTTAAAACTTGTGGAGAAAATTCAAACCTCGCAATGTTTATTTTCTTTCCGGCCAACATCTGTGTGCATATTACCTTCTATTTATTGCTCCATGCCTGTCAAATTCCCTGGGGTATGACTTGCTTTACTCATTCATAATTTCATGAAATATCAACCAAATTCAGTAATTTTGACATGTATGGATAGCTTAGATCTGGCGCTACATGTTGCAATCATCGGCGGCTTCTTAGAGTTAAAACTTGTGGAGAAAATTCAAACCTCGCAATGTTTATTTTCTTTCCGGCCAACATCTGTGTACATGTTACCGTCTATTTATTGCTCCATGCATGTCAAATTCCCTGGGGTATGGACTTGCTTTACTCATTCATAATTGCATGAAATATCAACCAAATTCAGTTATTTTGACATGTATGGATAGCTTAGATCTGGCGCTACATGTTGCAATTATCGGCGGCTTCTTAGAGTTAAAACTTGTGGAGAAAATTCAAACCTCGCAATGTTTATTTTCTTTCCGGCCAACATCTGTGTACATGTTACCGTCTATTTATTGCTCCATGCATGTCAAATTCCCTGGGGTATGGACTTGCTTTACTCATTCATAATTGCATGAAATATCAACCAAATTCAGTAATTTTGACATGTATGGATAGCTTAGATCTGGCGCTACATGTTGCAATTATCGGCGGCTTCTTAGAGTTAAAACTTGTTTAGAAAATTCAAACCTCGCAATGTTTATTTTCTTTCCGGCCACCATCTGTGTGCAGATTACCTTTTATTTATTGCTCCATGCCTGTCAAATTCCCTGGGGTTTGGACTTGCTTTACTCATTCATAATTGCATGAAATATCAACCAAATTCAGTTATTTTGACATGTATGGATAGCTTAGATCTGGCGCTACATGTTGCAATCATCGGCGGCTTCTTAGAGTTAAAACTTGTGGAGAAAATTCAAACCTCGCAATGTTTATTTTCTTTCCGGCCAACATCTGTGTGCATATTACCTTCTATTTATTGCTCCATGCCTGTCAAATTCCCTGGGGTATGACTTGCTTTACTCATTCATAATTTCATGAAATATCAACCAAATTCAGTAATTTTGACATGTATGGATAGCTTAGATCTGGCGCTACATGTTGCAATCATCGGCGGCTTCTTAGAGTTAACACTTGTGGAGAAAATTCAAACCTCGCAATGTTTATTTTCTTTCCGGCCAACATCTGTGTGCATATTACCTTCTATTTATTGCTCCATGCCTGTCAAATTCCCTGGGGTATGACTTGCTTTACTCATTCATAATTGCATGAAATATCAACCAAATTCAGTTATTTTGACATGTATGGATAGCTTAGATCTGGCGCTACATGTTGCAATTATCGGCGGCTTCTTAGAGTTAAAACTTGTGGAGAAAATTCAAACCTCGCAATGTTTATTTTCTTTCCGGCCAACATTTGTGTGCATATTACCTTCTATTTATTGCTCCATGCCTGTCAAATTCCCTGGGGTATGACTTGCTTTACTCATTCATAATTTCATGAAATATCAACCAAATTCAGTCATTTTGACATGTATGGATAGCTTAGATCTGGCGCTACATGTTGCAATCATCGGCGGCTTCTTAGAGTTAAAACTTGTGGAGAAAATTCAAACCTCGCAATGTTTATTTTCTTTCCGGCCAACATCTGTGTACATGTTACCGTCTATTTATTGCTCCATGCATGTCAAATTCCCTGGGGTATGGACTTGCTTTACTCATTCATAATTGCATGAAATATCAACCAAATTCAGTAATTTTGACATGTATGGATAGCTTAGATCTGGCGCTACATGTTGCAATCATCGGCGGCTTCTTAGAGTTAAAACTTGTGGAGAAAATTCAAACCTCGCAATGTTTATTTTCTTCCCGGCCACCATCTGTGTGCAGATTACCTTTTATTTATTGCTCCATGCCTGTCAAATTCCCTGGGGTTTGGACTTGCTTTACTCATTCATAATTGCATGAAATATCAACCAAATTCAGTTATTTTGACATGTATGGATAGCTTAGATCTGGCGCTACATGTTGCAATCATCGGCGGCTTCTTAGAGTTAAAACTTGTGGAGAAAATTCAAACCTCGCAATGTTTATTTTCTTTCCGGCCAACATCTGTGTGCATATTACCTTCTATTTATTGCTCCATGCCTGTCAAATTCCCTGGGGTATGACTTGCTTTACTCATTCATAATTTCATGAAATATCAACCAAATTCAGTAATTTTGACATGTATGGATAGCTTAGATCTGGCGCTACATGTTGCAATCATCGGCGGCTTCTTAGAGTTAAAACTTGTGGAGAAAATTCAAACCTCGCAATGTTTATTTTCTTTCCGGCCAACATCTGTGTACATGTTACCGTCTATTTATTGCTCCATGCCTGTCAAATTCCCTGGGGTATGACTTGCTTTACTCATTCATAATTTCATGAAATATCAACCAAATTCAGTAATTTTGACATGTATGGATAGCTTAGATCTGGCGCTACATGTTGCAATCATCGGCGGCTTCTTAGAGTTAAAACTTGTGGAGAAAATTCAAACCTCGCAATGTTTATTTTCTTTCCGGCCAACATCTGTGTACATGTTACCGTCTATTTATTGCTCCATGCATGTCAAATTCCCTGGGGTATGGACTTGCTTTACTCATTCATAATTTCATGAAATATCAACCAAATTCAGTAATTTTGACATGTATGGATAGCTTAGATCTGGCGCTACATGTTGCAATCATCGGCGGCTTCTTAGAGTTAAAACTTGTGGAGAAAATTCAAACCTCGCAATGTTTATTTTCTTTCCGGCCAACATCTGTGTACATGTTACCGTCTATTTATTGCTCCATGCATGTCAAATTCCCTGGGGTATGGACTTGCTTTACTCATTCATAATTGCATGAAATATCAACCAAATTCAGTAATTTTGACATGTATGGATAGCTTAGATCTGGCGCTACATGTTGCAATCATCGGCGGCTTCTTAGAGTTAAAACTTGTGGAGAAAATTCAAACCTCGCAATGTTTATTTTCTTTCCGGCCAACATCTGTGTGCATATTACCTTCTATTTATTGCTCCATGCATGTCAAATTCCCTGGGGTATGACTTGCTTTACTCATTCATAATTTCATGAAATATCAACCAAATTCAGTAATTTTGACATGTATGGATAGCTTAGATCTGGCGCTACATGTTGCAATCATCGGCGGCTTCTTAGAGTTAAAACTTGTGGAGAAAATTCAAACCTCGCACTGTTTATTTTCTTTCCGGCCAACATCTGTGTACATGTTACCGTCTATTTATTGCTCCATGCATGTCAAATTCCCTGGGGTATGGACTTGCTTTACTCATTCATAATTGCATGAAATATCAACCAAATTCAGTTATTTTGACATGTATGGATAGCTTAGATCTGGCGCTACATGTTGCAATTATCGGCGGCTTCTTAGAGTTAAAACTTGTGGAGAAAATTCAAACCTCGCAATGTTTATTTTCTTTCCGGCCAACATCTGTGTACATGTTACCGTCTATTTATTGCTCCATGCATGTCAAATTCCCTGGGGTATGGACTTGCTTTACTCATTCATAATTGCATGAAATATCAACCAAATTCAGTTATTTTGACATGTATGGATAGCTTAGATCTGGCGCTACATGTTGCAATCATCGGCGGCTTCTTAGAGTTAAAACTTGTGGAGAAAATTCAAACCTCGCAATGTTTATTTTCTTTCCGGCCAACATCTGTGTGCATATTACCTTCTATTTATTGCTCCATGCCTGTCAAATTCCCTGGGGTATGACTTGCTTTACTCATTCATAATTTCATGAAATATCAACCAAATTCAGTAATTTTGACATGTATGGATAGCTTAGATCTGGCGCTACATGTTGCAATCATCGGCGGCTTCTTAGAGTTAACACTTGTGGAGAAAATTCAAACCTCGCAATGTTTATTTTCTTTCCGGCCAACATCTGTGTACATGTTACCGTCTATTTATTGCTCCATGCATGTCAAATTCCCTGGGGTATGGACTTGCTTTACTCATTCATAATTTCATGAAATATCAACCAAATTCAGTAATTTTGACATGTATGGATAGCTTAGATCTGGCGCTACATGTTGCAATCATCGGCGGCTTCTTAGAGTTAAAACTTGTGGAGAAAATTCAAACCTCGCAATGTTTATTTTCTTTCCGGCCAACATCTGTGTGCATATTACCTTCTATTTATTGCTCCATGCCTGTCAAATTCCCTGGGGTATGACTTGCTTTACTCATTCATAATTGCATGAAATATCAACCAAATTCAGTAATTTTGACATGTATGGATAGCTTAGATCTGGCGCTACATGTTGCAATCATCGGCGGCTTCTTAGAGTTAAAACTTGTGGAGAAAATTCAAACCTCGCAATGTTTATTTTCTTTCCGGCCAACATCTGTGTACATGTTACCGTCTATTTATTGCTCCATGCATGTCAAATTCCCTGGGGTATGGACTTGCTTTACTCATTCATAATTTCATGAAATATCAACCAAATTCAGTAATTTTGACATGTATGGATAGCTTAGATCTGGCGCTACATGTTGCAATCATCGGCGGCTTCTTAGAGTTAAAACTTGTGGAGAAAATTCAAACCTCGCAATGTTTATTTTCTTTCCGGCCAACATCTGTGTACATGTTACCGTCTATTTATTGCTCCATGCATGTCAAATTCCCTGGGGTATAGACTTGCTTTACTCATTCATAATTGCATGAAATATCAACCAAATTCAGTAATTTTGACATGTATGGATAGCTTAGATCTGGCGCTACATGTTGCAATCATCGGCGGCTTCTTAGAGTTAAAACTTGTGGAGAAAATTCAAACCTCGCAATGTTTATTTTCTTCCCGGCCACCATCTGTGTGCAGATTACCTTTTATTTATTGCTCCATGCCTGTCAAATTCCCTGGGGTTTGGACTTGCTTTACTCATTCATAATTGCATGAAATATCAACCAAATTCAGTTATTTTGACATGTATGGATAGCTTAGATCTGGCGCTACATGTTGCAATCATCGGCGGCTTCTTAGAGTTAAAACTTGTGGAGAAAATTCAAACCTCGCAATGTTTATTTTCTTTCCGGCCAACATCTGTGTGCATATTACCTTCTATTTATTGCTCCATGCCTGTCAAATTCCCTGGGGTATGACTTGCTTTACTCATTCATAATTTCATGAAATATCAACCAAATTCAGTAATTTTGACATGTATGGATAGCTTAGATCTGGCGCTACATGTTGCAATCATCGGCGGCTTCTTAGAGTTAAAACTTGTGGAGAAAATTCAAACCTCGCAATGTTTATTTTCTTTCCGGCCAACATCTGTGTACATGTTACCGTCTATTTATTGCTCCATGCATGTCAAATTCCCTGGGGTATGGACTTGCTTTACTCATTCATAATTTCATGAAATATCAACCAAATTCAGTAATTTTGACATGTATGGATAGCTTAGATCTGGCGCTACATGTTGCAATCATCGGCGGCTTCTTAGAGTTAAAACTTGTGGAGAAAATTCAAACCTCGCAATGTTTATTTTCTTTCCGGCCAACATCTGTGTGCATATTACCTTCTATTTATTGCTCCATGCCTGTCAAATTCCCTGGGGTATGACTTGCTTTACTCATTCATAATTGCATGAAATATCAACCAAATTCAGTTATTTTGACATGTATGGATAGCTTAGATCTGGCGCTACATGTTGCAATTATCGGCGGCTTCTTAGAGTTAAAACTTGTGGAGAAAATTCAAACCTCGCAATGTTTATTTTCTTTCCGGCCAACATTTGTGTGCATATTACCTTCTATTTATTGCTCCATGCCTGTCAAATTCCCTGGGGTATGACTTGCTTTACTCATTCATAATTTCATGAAATATCAACCAAATTCAGTAATTTTGACATGTATGGATAGCTTAGATCTGGCGCTACATGTTGCAATCATCGGCGGCTTCTTAGAGTTAAAACTTGTGGAGAAAATTCAAACCTCGCAATGTTTATTTTCTTTCCGGCCAACATCTGTGTACATGTTACCGTCTATTTATTGCTCCATGCATGTCAAATTCCCTGGGGTATGGACTTGCTTTACTCATTCATAATTTCATGAAATATCAACCAAATTCAGTAATTTTGACATGTATGGATAGCTTAGATCTGGCGCTACATGTTGCAATCATCGGCGGCTTCTTAGAGTTAAAACTTGTGGAGAAAATTCAAACCTCGCAATGTTTATTTTCTTTCCGGCCAACATCTGTGTACATGTTACCGTCTATTTATTGCTCCATGCATGTCAAATTCCCTGGGGTATGGACTTGCTTTACTCATTCATAATTGCATGAAATATCAACCAAATTCAGTAATTTTGACATGTATGGATAGCTTAGATCTGGCGCTACATGTTGCAATTATCGGCGGCTTCTTAGAGTTAAAACTTGTTTAGAAAATTCAAACCTCGCAATGTTTATTTTCTTTCCGGCCAACATCTGTGTGCATATTACCTTCTATTTATTGCTCCATGCCTGTCAAATTCCCTGGGGTATGACTTGCTTTACTCATTCATAATTTCATGAAATATCAACCAAATTCAGTAATTTTGACATGTATGGATAGCTTAGATCTGGCGCTACATGTTGCAATCATCGGCGGCTTCTTAGAGTTAAAACTTGTGGAGAAAATTCAAACCTCGCAATGTTTATTTTCTTTCCGGCCAACATCTGTGTACATGTTACCGTCTATTTATTGCTCCATGCATGTCAAATTCCCTGGGGTATGGACTTGCTTTACTCATTCATAATTTCATGAAATATCAACCAAATTCAGTAATTTTGACATGTATGGATAGCTTAGATCTGGCGCTACATGTTGCAATCATCGGCGGCTTCTTAGAGTTAAAACTTGTGGAGAAAATTCAAACCTCGCAATGTTTATTTTCTTTCCGGCCAACATCTGTGTGCATATTACCTTCTATTTATTGCTCCATGCCTGTCAAATTCCCTGGGGTATGACTTGCTTTACTCATTCATAATTGCATGAAATATCAACCAAATTCAGTTATTTTGACATGTATGGATAGCTTAGATCTGGCGCTACATGTTGCAATCATCGGCGGCTTCTTAGAGTTAAAACTTGTGGAGAAAATTCAAACCTCGCAATGTTTATTTTCTTTCCGGCCAACATCTGTGTACATGTTACCGTCTATTTATTGCTCCATGCATGTCAAATTCCCTGGGGTATGGACTTGCTTTACTCATTCATAATTTCATGAAATATCAACCAAATTCAGTAATTTTGACATGTATGGATAGCTTAGATCTGGCGCTACATGTTGCAATCATCGGCGGCTTCTTAGAGTTAAAACTTGTGGAGAAAATTCAAACCTCGCAATGTTTATTTTCTTTCCGGCCAACATCTGTGTACATGTTACCGTCTATTTATTGCTCCATGCATGTCAAATTCCCTGGGGTATGGACTTGCTTTACTCATTCATAATTGCATGAAATATCAACCAAATTCAGTAATTTTGACATGTATGGATAGCTTAGATCTGGCGCTACATGTTGCAATTATCGGCGGCTTCTTAGAGTTAAAACTTGTTTAGAAAATTCAAACCTCGCAATGTTTATTTTCTTTCCGGCCAACATCTGTGTGCATATTACCTTCTATTTATTGCTCCATGCCTGTCAAATTCCCTGGGGTATGACTTGCTTTACTCATTCATAATTGCATGAAATATCAACCAAATTCAGTTATTTTGACATGTATGGATAGCTTAGATCTGGCGCTACATGTTGCAATCATCGGCGGCTTCTTAGAGTTAAAACTTGTGGAGAAAATTCAAACCTCGCAATGTTTATTTTCTTTCCGGCCAACATTTGTGTGCATATTACCTTCTATTTATTGCTCCATGCATGTCAAATTCCCTGGGGTATGGACTTGCTTTACTCATTCATAATTTCATGAAATATCAACCAAATTCAGTAATTTTGACATGTATGGATAGCTTAGATCTGGCGCTACATGTTGCAATCATCGGCGGCTTCTTAGAGTTAAAACTTGTGGAGAAAATTCAAACCTCGCAATGTTTATTTTCTTTCCGGCCAACATCTGTGTACATGTTACCGTCTATTTATTGCTCCATGCATGTCAAATTCCCTGGGGTATGGACTTGCTTTACTCATTCATAATTGCATGAAATATCAACCAAATTCAGTAATTTTGACATGTATGGATAGCTTAGATCTGGCGCTACATGTTGCAATTATCGGCGGCTTCTTAGAGTTAAAACTTGTTTAGAAAATTCAAACCTCGCAATGTTTATTTTCTTTCCGGCCAACATCTGTGTGCATATTACCTTCTATTTATTGCTCCATGCCTGTCAAATTCCCTGGGGTATGACTTGCTTTACTCATTCATAATTGCATGAAATATCAACCAAATTCAGTTATTTTGACATGTATGGATAGCTTAGATCTGGCGCTACATGTTGCAATCATCGGCGGCTTCTTAGAGTTAAAACTTGTGGAGAAAATTCAAACCTCGCAATGTTTATTTTCTTTCCGGCCAACATTTGTGTGCATATTACCTTCTATTTATTGCTCCATGCATGTCAAATTCCCTGGGGTATGGACTTGCTTTACTCATTCATAATTTCATGAAATATCAACCAAATTCAGTAATTTTGACATGTATGGATAGCTTAGATCTGGCGCTACATGTTGCAATCATCGGCGGCTTCTTAGAGTTAAAACTTGTGGAGAAAATTCAAACCTCGCAATGTTTATTTTCTTTCCGGCCAACATCTGTGTACATGTTACCGTCTATTTATTGCTCCATGCATGTCAAATTCCCTGGGGTATGGACTTGCTTTACTCATTCATAATTGCATGAAATATCAACCAAATTCAGTAATTTTGACATGTATGGATAGCTTAGATCTGGCGCTACATGTTGCAATTATCGGCGGCTTCTTAGAGTTAAAACTTGTTTAGAAAATTCAAACCTCGCAATGTTTATTTTCTTTCCGGCCAACATCTGTGTGCATATTACCTTCTATTTATTGCTCCATGCCTGTCAAATTCCCTGGGGTATGACTTGCTTTACTCATTCATAATTTCATGAAATATCAACCAAATTCAGTAATTTTGACATGTATGGATAGCTTAGATCTGGCGCTACATGTTGCAATCATCGGCGGCTTCTTAGAGTTAAAACTTGTGGAGAAAATTCAAACCTCGCAATGTTTATTTTCTTCCCGGCCACCATCTGTGTGCAGATTACCTTTTATTTATTGCTCCATGCCTGTCCAAATTCCCTGGGGTTTGGACTTGCTTTACTCATTCATAATTGCATGAAATATCAACCAAATTCAGTTATTTTGACATGTATGGATAGCTTAGATCTGGCGCTACATGTTGCAATCATCGGCGGCTTCTTAGAGTTAAAACTTGTGGAGAAAATTCAAACCTCGCAATGTTTATTTTCTTTCCGGCCAACATCTGTGTGCATATTACCTTCTATTTATTGCTCCATGCCTGTCAAATTCCCTGGGGTATGACTTGCTTTACTCATTCATAATTTCATGAAATATCAACCAAATTCAGTAATTTTGACATGTATGGATAGCTTAGATCTGGCGCTACATGTTGCAATCATTGGCGGCTTCTTAGAGTTAAAACTTGTGGAGAAAATTCAAACCTCGCAATGTTTATTTTCTTTCCGGCCAACATCTGTGTGCAGATTACCTCTAATTTATTGCTCCATGCCTGTCAAATTCCCTGGGGTTTGGACGTGCTTTACTCATTCATAATTGCATGAAATATCAACCAAATTCAGTTATTTTGACATGTATGGATAGCTTAGATCTGGCGCTACATGTTGCAATTATCGGCGGCTTCTTAGAGTTAAAACTTGTTTAGAAAATTCAAACCTCGCAATGTTTATTTTCTTTCCGGCCAACATCTGTGTGCATATTACCTTCTATTTATTGCTCCATGCCTGTCAAATTCCCTGGGGTATGACTTGCTTTACTCATTCATAATTGCATGAAATATCAACCAAATTCAGTCATTTTGACATGTATGGATAGCTTAGATCTGGCGCTACATGTTGCAATCATCGGCGGCTTCTTAGAGTTAAAACTTGTGGAGAAAATTCAAACCTCGCAATGTTTATTTTCTTTCCGGCCAACATCTGTGTGCATATTACCTTCTATTTATTGCTCCATGCCTGTCAAATTCCCTGGGGTATGACTTGCTTTACTCATTCATAATTTCATGAAATATCAACCAAATTCAGTAATTTTGACATGTATGGATAGCTTAGATCTGGCGCTACATGTTGCAATCATCGGCGGCTTCTTAGAGTTAAAACTTGTGGAGAAAATTCAAACCTCGCAATGTTTATTTTCTTCCCGGCCACCATCTGTGTGCAGATTACCTTTTATTTATTGCTCCATGCCTGTCAAATTCCCTGGGGTTTGGACTTGCTTTACTCATTCATAATTGCATGAAATATCAACCAAATTCAGTTATTTTGACATGTATGGATAGCTTAGATCTGGCGCTACATGTTGCTATCATCGGCGGCTTCTTAGAGTTAAAACTTGTGGAGAAAATTCAAACCTCGCAATGTTTATGTTCTTTCCGGCCAACATCTGTGTACATGTTACCGTCTATTTATTGCTCCATGCATGTCAAATTCCCTGGGGTATGGACTTGCTTTACTCATTCAAAATTGCATGAAATATCAACCAAATTCAGTCATTTTGACATGTATGGATAGCTTAGATCTGGCGCTACATGTTGCAATCATCGGCGGCTTCTTAGAGTTAAAACTTGTGGAGAAAATTCAAACCTCGCAATGTTTATTTTCTTTCCGGCCAACATCTGTGTGCATATTACCTTCTATTTATTGCTCCATGCCTGTCAAATTCCCTGGGGTATGACTTGCTTTACTCATTCATAATTTCATGAAATATCAACCAAATTCAGTCATTTTGACATGTATGGATAGCTTAGATCTGGCGCTACATGTTGCAATTATCGGCGGCTTCTTAGAGTTAAAACTTGTTTAGAAAATTCAAACCTCGCAATGTTTATTTTCTTTCCGGCCAACATCTGTGTGCATATTACCTTCTATTTATTGCTCCATGCCTGTCAAATTCCCTGGGGTATGACTTGCTTTACTCATTCATAATTTCATGAAATATCAACCAAATTCAGTAATTTTGACATGTATGGATAGCTTAGATCTGGCGCTACATGTTGCAATCATCGGCGGCTTCTTAGAGTTAAAACTTGTGGAGAAAATTCAAACCTCGCAATGTTTATTTTCTTCCCGGCCACCATCTGTGTGCAGATTACCTTTTATTTATTGCTCCATGCCTGTCAAATTCCCTGGGGTTTGGACTTGCTTTACTCATTCATAATTGCATGAAATATCAACCAAATTCAGTTATTTTGACATGTATGGATAGCTTAGATCTGGCGCTACATGTTGCAATCATCGGCGGCTTCTTAGAGTTAAAACTTGTGGAGAAAATTCAAACCTCGCAATGTTTATTTTCTTTCCGGCCAACATCTGTGTGCATATTACCTTCTATTTATTGCTCCATGCCTGTCAAATTCACTGGGGTATGACTTGCTTTACTCATTCATAATTTCATGAAATATCAACCAAATTCAGTCATTTTGACATGTATGGATAGCTTAGATCTGGCGCTACATGTTGCAATCATCGGCGGCTTCTTAGAGTTAAAACTTGTGGAGAAAATTCAAACCTCGCAATGTTTATTTTCTTTCCGGCCAACATCTGTGTACATGTTACCGTCTATTTATTGCTCCATGCATGTCAAATTCCCTGGGGTATGGACTTGCTTTACTCATTCATAATTGCATGAAATATCAACCAAATTCAGTCATTTTGACATGTATGGATAGCTTAGATCTGGCGCTACATGTTGCAATCATCGGCGGCTTCTTAGAGTTAAAACTTGTGGAGAAAATTCAAACCTCGCAATGTTTATTTTCTTTCCGGCCAACATCTGTGTACATGTTACCGTCTATTTATTGCTCCATGCATTTCAAATTCCCTGGGGTATGGACTTGCTTTACTCATTCATAATTGCATGAAATATCAACAAAATTCAGTAATTTTGACATGTATGGATAGCTTAGATCTGGCGCTACATGTTGCAATTATCGGCGGCTTCTTAGAGTTAAAACTTGTTTAGAAAATTCAAACCTCGCAATGTTTATTTTCTTTCCGGCCAACATCTGTGTGCATATTACCTTCTATTTATTGCTCCATGCCTGTCAAATTCCCTGGGGTATGACTTGCTTTACTCATTCATAATTTCATGAAATATCAACCAAATTCAGTAATTTTGACATGTATGGATAGCTTAGATCTGGCGCTACATGTTGCAATCATCGGCGGCTTCTTAGAGTTAAAACTTGTGGAGAAAATTCAAACCTCGCAATGTTTATTTTCTTCCCGGCCACCATCTGTGTGCAGATTACCTTTTATTTATTGCTCCATGCCTGTCAAATTCCCTGGGGTTTGGACTTGCTTTACTCATTCATAATTGCATGAAATATCAACCAAATTCAGTTATTTTGACATGTATGGATAGCTTAGATCTGGCGCTACATGTTGCAATCATCGGCGGCTTCTTAGAGTTAAAACTTGTGGAGAAAATTCAAACCTCGCAATGTTTATTTTCTTTCCGGCCAACATCTGTGTACATGTTACCGTCTATTTATTGCTCCATGCATGTCAAATTCCCTGGGGTATGGACTTGCTTTACTCATTCATAATTTCATGAAATATCAACCAAATTCAGTAATTTTGACATGTATGGATAGCTTAGATCTGGCGCTACATGTTGCAATCATCGGCGGCTTCTTAGAGTTAAAACTTGTGGAGAAAATTCAAACCTCGCAATGTTTATTTTCTTTCCGGCCAACATCTGTGTACATGTTACCGTCTATTTATTGCTCCATGCATGTCAAATTCCCTGGGGTATGGACTTGCTTTACTCATTCATAATTGCATGAAATATCAACCAAATTCAGTAATTTTGACATGTATGGATAGCTTAGATCTGGCGCTACATGTTGCAATTATCGGCGGCTTCTTAGAGTTAAAACTTGTTTAGAAAATTCAAACCTCGCAATGTTTATTTTCTTTCCGGCCAACATCTGTGTGCATATTACCTTCTATTTATTGCTCCATGCCTGTCAAATTCCCTGGGGTATGACTTGCTTTACTCATTCATAATTGCATGAAATATCAACCAAATTCAGTTATTTTGACATGTATGGATAGCTTAGATCTGGCGCTACATGTTGCAATCATCGGCGGCTTCTTAGAGTTAAAACTTGTGGAGAAAATTCAAACCTCGCAATGTTTATTTTCTTTCCGGCCAACATTTGTGTGCATATTACCTTCTATTTATTGCTCCATGCATGTCAAATTCCCTGGGGTATGGACTTGCTTTACTCATTCATAATTTCATGAAATATCAACCAAATTCAGTAATTTTGACATGTATGGATAGCTTAGATCTGGCGCTACATGTTGCAATCATCGGCGGCTTCTTAGAGTTAAAACTTGTCGAGAAAATTCAAACCTCGCAATGTTTATTTTCTTTCCGGCCAACATCTGTGTACATGTTACCGTCTATTTATTGCTCCATGCATGTCAAATTCCCTGGGGTATGGACTTGCTTTACTCATTCATAATTGCATGAAATATCAACCAAATTCAGTAATTTTGACATGTATGGATAGCTTAGATCTGGCGCTACATGTTGCAATTATCGGCGGCTTCTTAGAGTTAAAACTTGTTTAGAAAATTCAAACCTCGCAATGTTTATTTTCTTTCCGGCCAACATCTGTGTGCATATTACCTTCTATTTATTGCTCCATGCCTGTCAAATTCCCTGGGGTATGACTTGCTTTACTCATTCATAATTGCATGAAATATCAACCAAATTCAGTTATTTTGACATGTATGGATAGCTTAGATCTGGCGCTACATGTTGCAATCATCGGCGGCTTCTTAGAGTTAAAACTTGTGGAGAAAATTCAAACCTCGCAATGTTTATTTTCTTTCCGGCCAACATTTGTGTGCATATTACCTTCTATTTATTGCTCCATGCATGTCAAATTCCCTGGGGTATGGACTTGCTTTACTCATTCATAATTTCATGAAATATCAACCAAATTCAGTAATTTTGACATGTATGGATAGCTTAGATCTGGCGCTACATGTTGCAATCATCGGCGGCTTCTTAGAGTTAAAACTTGTGGAGAAAATTCAAACCTCGCAATGTTTATTTTCTTTCCGGCCAACATCTGTGTACATGTTACCGTCTATTTATTGCTCCATGCATGTCAAATTCCCTGGGGTATGACTTGCTTTACTCATTCATAATTTCATGAAATATCAACCAAATTCAGTAATTTTGACATGTATGGATAGCTTAGATCTGGCGCTACATGTTGCAATCATCGGCGGCTTCTTAGAGTTAAAACTTGTGGAGAAAATTCAAACCTCGCAATGTTTATTTTCTTCCCGGCCACCATCTGTGTGCAGATTACCTTTTATTTATTGCTCCATGCCTGTCAAATTCCCTGGGGTTTGGACTTGCTTTACTCATTCATAATTGCATGAAATATCAACCAAATTCAGTTATTTTGACATGTATGGATAGCTTAGATCTGGCGCTACATGTTGCAATCATCGGCGGCTTCTTAGAGTTAAAACTTGTGGAGAAAATTCAAACCTCGCAATGTTTATTTTCTTTCCGGCCAACATCTGTGTACATGTTACCGTCTATTTATTGCTCCATGCATGTCAAATTCCCTGGGGTATGGACTTGCTTTACTCATTCAAAATTGCATGAAATATCAACCAAATTCAGTCATTTTGACATGTATGGATAGCTTAGATCTGGCGCTACATGTTGCAATCATCGGCGGCTTCTTAGAGTTAAAACTTGTGGAGAAAATTCAAACCTCGCAATGTTTATTTTCTTTCCGGCCAACATCTGTGTGCATATTACCTTCTATTTATTGCTCCATGCCTGTCAAATTCCCTGGGGTATGACTTGCTTTACTCATTCATAATTTCATGAAATATCAACCAAATTCAGTCATTTTGACATGTATGGATAGCTTAGATCTGGCGCTACATGTTGCAATTATCGGCGGCTTCTTAGAGTTAAAACTTGTTTAGAAAATTCAAACCTCGCAATGTTTATTTTCTTTCCGGCCAACATCTGTGTGCATATTACCTTCTATTTATTGCTCCATGCCTGTCAAATTCCCTGGGGTATGACTTGCTTTACTCATTCATAATTTCATGAAATATCAACCAAATTCAGTAATTTTGACATGTATGGATAGCTTAGATCTGGCGCTACATGTTGCAATCATCGGCGGCTTCTTAGAGTTAAAACTTGTGGAGAAAATTCAAACCTCGCAATGTTTATTTTCTTCCCGGCCACCATCTGTGTGCAGATTACCTTTTATTTATTGCTCCATGCCTGTCAAATTCCCTGGGGTTTGGACTTGCTTTACTCATTCATAATTGCATGAAATATCAACCAAATTCAGTTATTTTGACATGTATGGATAGCTTAGATCTGGCGCTACATGTTGCAATCATCGGCGGCTTCTTAGAGTTAAAACTTGTGGAGAAAATTCAAACCTCGCAATGTTTATTTTCTTTCCGGCCAACATCTGTGTGCATATTACCTTCTATTTATTGCTCCATGCCTGTCAAATTCACTGGGGTATGACTTGCTTTACTCATTCATAATTTCATGAAATATCAACCAAATTCAGTCATTTTGACATGTATGGATAGCTTAGATCTGGCGCTACATGTTGCAATCATCGGCGGCTTCTTAGAGTTAAAACTTGTGGAGAAAATTCAAACCTCGCAATGTTTATTTTCTTTCCGGCCAACATCTGTGTACATGTTACCGTCTATTTATTGCTCCATGCATGTCAAATTCCCTGGGGTATGGACTTGCTTTACTCATTCATAATTGCATGAAATATCAACCAAATTCAGTCATTTTGACATGTATGGATAGCTTAGATCTGGCGCTACATGTTGCAATCATCGGCGGCTTCTTAGAGTTAAAACTTGTGGAGAAAATTCAAACCTCGCAATGTTTATTTTCTTTCCGGCCAACATCTGTGTACATGTTACCGTCTATTTATTGCTCCATGCATTTCAAATTCCCTGGGGTATGGACTTGCTTTACTCATTCATAATTGCATGAAATATCAACAAAATTCAGTAATTTTGACATGTATGGATAGCTTAGATCTGGCGCTACATGTTGCAATTATCGGCGGCTTCTTAGAGTTAAAACTTGTTTAGAAAATTCAAACCTCGCAATGTTTATTTTCTTTCCGGCCAACATCTGTGTGCATATTACCTTCTATTTATTGCTCCATGCCTGTCAAATTCCCTGGGGTATGACTTGCTTTACTCATTCATAATTTCATGAAATATCAACCAAATTCAGTAATTTTGACATGTATGGATAGCTTAGATCTGGCGCTACATGTTGCAATCATCGGCGGCTTCTTAGAGTTAAAACTTGTGGAGAAAATTCAAACCTCGCAATGTTTATTTTCTTCCCGGCCACCATCTGTGTGCAGATTACCTTTTATTTATTGCTCCATGCCTGTCAAATTCCCTGGGGTTTGGACTTGCTTTACTCATTCATAATTGCATGAAATATCAACCAAATTCAGTTATTTTGACATGTATGGATAGCTTAGATCTGGCGCTACATGTTGCAATCATCGGCGGCTTCTTAGAGTTAAAACTTGTGGAGAAAATTCAAACCTCGCAATGTTTATTTTCTTTCCGGCCAACATCTGTGTACATGTTACCGTCTATTTATTGCTCCATGCATGTCAAATTCCCTGGGGTATGGACTTGCTTTACTCATTCATAATTTCATGAAATATCAACCAAATTCAGTAATTTTGACATGTATGGATAGCTTAGATCTGGCGCTACATGTTGCAATCATCGGCGGCTTCTTAGAGTTAAAACTTGTGGAGAAAATTCAAACCTCGCAATGTTTATTTTCTTTCCGGCCAACATCTGTGTACATGTTACCGTCTATTTATTGCTCCATGCATGTCAAATTCCCTGGGGTATGGACTTGCTTTACTCATTCATAATTGCATGAAATATCAACCAAATTCAGTAATTTTGACATGTATGGATAGCTTAGATCTGGCGCTACATGTTGCAATTATCGGCGGCTTCTTAGAGTTAAAACTTGTTTAGAAAATTCAAACCTCGCAATGTTTATTTTCTTTCCGGCCAACATCTGTGTGCATATTACCTTCTATTTATTGCTCCATGCCTGTCAAATTCCCTGGGGTATGACTTGCTTTACTCATTCATAATTGCATGAAATATCAACCAAATTCAGTTATTTTGACATGTATGGATAGCTTAGATCTGGCGCTACATGTTGCAATCATCGGCGGCTTCTTAGAGTTAAAACTTGTGGAGAAAATTCAAACCTCGCAATGTTTATTTTCTTTCCGGCCAACATTTGTGTGCATATTACCTTCTATTTATTGCTCCATGCATGTCAAATTCCCTGGGGTATGGACTTGCTTTACTCATTCATAATTTCATGAAATATCAACCAAATTCAGTAATTTTGACATGTATGGATAGCTTAGATCTGGCGCTACATGTTGCAATCATCGGCGGCTTCTTAGAGTTAAAACTTGTCGAGAAAATTCAAACCTCGCAATGTTTATTTTCTTTCCGGCCAACATCTGTGTACATGTTACCGTCTATTTATTGCTCCATGCATGTCAAATTCCCTGGGGTATGGACTTGCTTTACTCATTCATAATTGCATGAAATATCAACCAAATTCAGTAATTTTGACATGTATGGATAGCTTAGATCTGGCGCTACATGTTGCAATTATCGGCGGCTTCTTAGAGTTAAAACTTGTTTAGAAAATTCAAACCTCGCAATGTTTATTTTCTTTCCGGCCAACATCTGTGTGCATATTACCTTCTATTTATTGCTCCATGCCTGTCAAATTCCCTGGGGTATGACTTGCTTTACTCATTCATAATTGCATGAAATATCAACCAAATTCAGTTATTTTGACATGTATGGATAGCTTAGATCTGGCGCTACATGTTGCAATCATCGGCGGCTTCTTAGAGTTAAAACTTGTGGAGAAAATTCAAACCTCGCAATGTTTATTTTCTTTCCGGCCAACATTTGTGTGCATATTACCTTCTATTTATTGCTCCATGCATGTCAAATTCCCTGGGGTATGGACTTGCTTTACTCATTCATAATTTCATGAAATATCAACCAAATTCAGTAATTTTGACATGTATGGATAGCTTAGATCTGGCGCTACATGTTGCAATCATCGGCGGCTTCTTAGAGTTAAAACTTGTGGAGAAAATTCAAACCTCGCAATGTTTATTTTCTTTCCGGCCAACATCTGTGTACATGTTACCGTCTATTTATTGCTCCATGCATGTCAAATTCCCTGGGGTATGGACTTGCTTTACTCATTCATAATTGCATGAAATATCAACCAAATTCAGTAATTTTGACATGTATGGATAGCTTAGATCTGGCGCTACATGTTGCAATTATCGGCGGCTTCTTAGAGTTAAAACTTGTTTAGAAAATTCAAACCTCGCAATGTTTATTTTCTTTCCGGCCAACATCTGTGTGCATATTACCTTCTATTTATTGCTCCATGCCTGTCAAATTCCCTGGGGTATGACTTGCTTTACTCATTCATAATTTCATGAAATATCAACCAAATTCAGTAATTTTGACATGTATGGATAGCTTAGATCTGGCGCTACATGTTGCAATCATCGGCGGCTTCTTAGAGTTAAAACTTGTGGAGAAAATTCAAACCTCGCAATGTTTATTTTCTTCCCGGCCACCATCTGTGTGCAGATTACCTTTTATTTATTGCTCCATGCCTGTCCAAATTCCCTGGGGTTTGGACTTGCTTTACTCATTCATAATTGCATGAAATATCAACCAAATTCAGTTATTTTGACATGTATGGATAGCTTAGATCTGGCGCTACATGTTGCAATCATCGGCGGCTTCTTAGAGTTAAAACTTGTGGAGAAAATTCAAACCTCGCAATGTTTATTTTCTTTCCGGCCAACATCTGTGTGCATATTACCTTCTATTTATTGCTCCATGCCTGTCAAATTCCCTGGGGTATGACTTGCTTTACTCATTCATAATTTCATGAAATATCAACCAAATTCAGTAATTTTGACATGTATGGATAGCTTAGATCTGGCGCTACATGTTGCAATCATTGGCGGCTTCTTAGAGTTAAAACTTGTGGAGAAAATTCAAACCTCGCAATGTTTATTTTCTTTCCGGCCAACATCTGTGTGCAGATTACCTCTAATTTATTGCTCCATGCCTGTCAAATTCCCTGGGGTTTGGACGTGCTTTACTCATTCATAATTGCATGAAATATCAACCAAATTCAGTTATTTTGACATGTATGGATAGCTTAGATCTGGCGCTACATGTTGCAATTATCGGCGGCTTCTTAGAGTTAAAACTTGTTTAGAAAATTCAAACCTCGCAATGTTTATTTTCTTTCCGGCCAACATCTGTGTGCATATTACCTTCTATTTATTGCTCCATGCCTGTCAAATTCCCTGGGGTATGACTTGCTTTACTCATTCATAATTTCATGAAATATCAACCAAATTCAGTAATTTTGACATGTATGGATAGCTTAGATCTGGCGCTACATGTTGCAATCATCGGCGGCTTCTTAGAGTTAAAACTTGTGGAGAAAATTCAAACCTCGCAATGTTTATTTTCTTTCCGGCCAACATCTGTGTGCATATTACCTTCTATTTATTGCTCCATGCCTGTCAAATTCCCTGGGGTATGACTTGCTTTACTCATTCATAATTGCATGAAATATCAACCAAATTCAGTCATTTTGACATGTATGGATAGCTTAGATCTGGCGCTACATGTTGCAATCATCGGCGGCTTCTTAGAGTTAAAACTTGTGGAGAAAATTCAAACCTCGCAATGTTTATTTTCTTTCCGGCCAACATCTGTGTGCATATTACCTTCTATTTATTGCTCCATGCCTGTCAAATTCCCTGGGGTATGACTTGCTTTACTCATTCATAATTTCATGAAATATCAACCAAATTCAGTAATTTTGACATGTATGGATAGCTTAGATCTGGCGCTACATGTTGCAATCATCGGCGGCTTCTTAGAGTTAAAACTTGTGGAGAAAATTCAAACCTCGCAATGTTTATTTTCTTCCCGGCCACCATCTGTGTGCAGATTACCTTTTATTTATTGCTCCATGCCTGTCAAATTCCCTGGGGTTTGGACTTGCTTTACTCATTCATAATTGCATGAAATATCAACCAAATTCAGTTATTTTGACATGTATGGATAGCTTAGATCTGGCGCTACATGTTGCAATCATCGGCGGCTTCTTAGAGTTAAAACTTGTGGAGAAAATTCAAACCTCGCAATGTTTATTTTCTTTCCGGCCAACATCTGTGTACATGTTACCGTCTATTTATTGCTCCATGCATGTCAAATTCCCTGGGGTATGGACTTGCTTTACTCATTCAAAATTGCATGAAATATCAACCAAATTCAGTCATTTTGACATGTATGGATAGCTTAGATCTGGCGCTACATGTTGCAATCATCGGCGGCTTCTTAGAGTTAAAACTTGTGGAGAAAATTCAAACCTCGCAATGTTTATTTTCTTTCCGGCCAACATCTGTGTGCATATTACCTTCTATTTATTGCTCCATGCCTGTCAAATTCCCTGGGGTATGACTTGCTTTACTCATTCATAATTTCATGAAATATCAACCAAATTCAGTCATTTTGACATGTATGGATAGCTTAGATCTGGCGCTACATGTTGCAATTATCGGCGGCTTCTTAGAGTTAAAACTTGTTTAGAAAATTCAAACCTCGCAATGTTTATTTTCTTTCCGGCCAACATCTGTGTGCATATTACCTTCTATTTATTGCTCCATGCCTGTCAAATTCCCTGGGGTATGACTTGCTTTACTCATTCATAATTTCATGAAATATCAACCAAATTCAGTAATTTTGACATGTATGGATAGCTTAGATCTGGCGCTACATGTTGCAATCATCGGCGGCTTCTTAGAGTTAAAACTTGTGGAGAAAATTCAAACCTCGCAATGTTTATTTTCTTCCCGGCCACCATCTGTGTGCAGATTACCTTTTATTTATTGCTCCATGCCTGTCAAATTCCCTGGGGTTTGGACTTGCTTTACTCATTCATAATTGCATGAAATATCAACCAAATTCAGTTATTTTGACATGTATGGATAGCTTAGATCTGGCGCTACATGTTGCAATCATCGGCGGCTTCTTAGAGTTAAAACTTGTGGAGAAAATTCAAACCTCGCAATGTTTATTTTCTTTCCGGCCAACATCTGTGTGCATATTACCTTCTATTTATTGCTCCATGCCTGTCAAATTCACTGGGGTATGACTTGCTTTACTCATTCATAATTTCATGAAATATCAACCAAATTCAGTCATTTTGACATGTATGGATAGCTTAGATCTGGCGCTACATGTTGCAATCATCGGCGGCTTCTTAGAGTTAAAACTTGTGGAGAAAATTCAAACCTCGCAATGTTTATTTTCTTTCCGGCCAACATCTGTGTACATGTTACCGTCTATTTATTGCTCCATGCATGTCAAATTCCCTGGGGTATGGACTTGCTTTACTCATTCATAATTGCATGAAATATCAACCAAATTCAGTCATTTTGACATGTATGGATAGCTTAGATCTGGCGCTACATGTTGCAATCATCGGCGGCTTCTTAGAGTTAAAACTTGTGGAGAAAATTCAAACCTCGCAATGTTTATTTTCTTTCCGGCCAACATCTGTGTACATGTTACCGTCTATTTATTGCTCCATGCATTTCAAATTCCCTGGGGTATGGACTTGCTTTACTCATTCATAATTGCATGAAATATCAACAAAATTCAGTAATTTTGACATGTATGGATAGCTTAGATCTGGCGCTACATGTTGCAATTATCGGCGGCTTCTTAGAGTTAAAACTTGTTTAGAAAATTCAAACCTCGCAATGTTTATTTTCTTTCCGGCCAACATCTGTGTGCATATTACCTTCTATTTATTGCTCCATGCCTGTCAAATTCCCTGGGGTATGACTTGCTTTACTCATTCATAATTTCATGAAATATCAACCAAATTCAGTAATTTTGACATGTATGGATAGCTTAGATCTGGCGCTACATGTTGCAATCATCGGCGGCTTCTTAGAGTTAAAACTTGTGGAGAAAATTCAAACCTCGCAATGTTTATTTTCTTCCCGGCCACCATCTGTGTGCAGATTACCTTTTATTTATTGCTCCATGCCTGTCAAATTCCCTGGGGTTTGGACTTGCTTTACTCATTCATAATTGCATGAAATATCAACCAAATTCAGTTATTTTGACATGTATGGATAGCTTAGATCTGGCGCTACATGTTGCAATCATCGGCGGCTTCTTAGAGTTAAAACTTGTGGAGAAAATTCAAACCTCGCAATGTTTATTTTCTTTCCGGCCAACATCTGTGTACATGTTACCGTCTATTTATTGCTCCATGCATGTCAAATTCCCTGGGGTATGGACTTGCTTTACTCATTCATAATTTCATGAAATATCAACCAAATTCAGTAATTTTGACATGTATGGATAGCTTAGATCTGGCGCTACATGTTGCAATCATCGGCGGCTTCTTAGAGTTAAAACTTGTGGAGAAAATTCAAACCTCGCAATGTTTATTTTCTTTCCGGCCAACATCTGTGTACATGTTACCGTCTATTTATTGCTCCATGCATGTCAAATTCCCTGGGGTATGGACTTGCTTTACTCATTCATAATTGCATGAAATATCAACCAAATTCAGTAATTTTGACATGTATGGATAGCTTAGATCTGGCGCTACATGTTGCAATTATCGGCGGCTTCTTAGAGTTAAAACTTGTTTAGAAAATTCAAACCTCGCAATGTTTATTTTCTTTCCGGCCAACATCTGTGTGCATATTACCTTCTATTTATTGCTCCATGCCTGTCAAATTCCCTGGGGTATGACTTGCTTTACTCATTCATAATTGCATGAAATATCAACCAAATTCAGTTATTTTGACATGTATGGATAGCTTAGATCTGGCGCTACATGTTGCAATCATCGGCGGCTTCTTAGAGTTAAAACTTGTGGAGAAAATTCAAACCTCGCAATGTTTATTTTCTTTCCGGCCAACATTTGTGTGCATATTACCTTCTATTTATTGCTCCATGCATGTCAAATTCCCTGGGGTATGGACTTGCTTTACTCATTCATAATTTCATGAAATATCAACCAAATTCAGTAATTTTGACATGTATGGATAGCTTAGATCTGGCGCTACATGTTGCAATCATCGGCGGCTTCTTAGAGTTAAAACTTGTCGAGAAAATTCAAACCTCGCAATGTTTATTTTCTTTCCGGCCAACATCTGTGTACATGTTACCGTCTATTTATTGCTCCATGCATGTCAAATTCCCTGGGGTATGGACTTGCTTTACTCATTCATAATTGCATGAAATATCAACCAAATTCAGTAATTTTGACATGTATGGATAGCTTAGATCTGGCGCTACATGTTGCAATTATCGGCGGCTTCTTAGAGTTAAAACTTGTTTAGAAAATTCAAACCTCGCAATGTTTATTTTCTTTCCGGCCAACATCTGTGTGCATATTACCTTCTATTTATTGCTCCATGCCTGTCAAATTCCCTGGGGTATGACTTGCTTTACTCATTCATAATTGCATGAAATATCAACCAAATTCAGTTATTTTGACATGTATGGATAGCTTAGATCTGGCGCTACATGTTGCAATCATCGGCGGCTTCTTAGAGTTAAAACTTGTGGAGAAAATTCAAACCTCGCAATGTTTATTTTCTTTCCGGCCAACATTTGTGTGCATATTACCTTCTATTTATTGCTCCATGCATGTCAAATTCCCTGGGGTATGGACTTGCTTTACTCATTCATAATTTCATGAAATATCAACCAAATTCAGTAATTTTGACATGTATGGATAGCTTAGATCTGGCGCTACATGTTGCAATCATCGGCGGCTTCTTAGAGTTAAAACTTGTGGAGAAAATTCAAACCTCGCAATGTTTATTTTCTTTCCGGCCAACATCTGTGTACATGTTACCGTCTATTTATTGCTCCATGCATGTCAAATTCCCTGGGGTATGGACTTGCTTTACTCATTCATAATTGCATGAAATATCAACCAAATTCAGTAATTTTGACATGTATGGATAGCTTAG
Source organism: Hippasteria phrygiana (assembly GCA_037893225.1). Lineage (NCBI taxonomy): Eukaryota > Metazoa > Echinodermata > Asteroidea > Valvatida > Goniasteridae > Hippasteria > Hippasteria phrygiana. The sequence goes on along the minus strand of JAZGUH010000052.1, from coordinate 1,001,249 downwards.
ATCTGGCGCTACATGTTGCAATTATCGGCGGCTTCTTAGAGTTAAAACTTGTTTAGAAAATTCAAACCTCGCAATGTTTATTTTCTTTCCGGCCAACATCTGTGTGCATATTACCTTCTATTTATTGCTCCATGCCTGTCAAATTCCCTGGGGTATGACTTGCTTTACTCATTCATAATTTCATGAAATATCAACCAAATTCAGTAATTTTGACATGTATGGATAGCTTAGATCTGGCGCTACATGTTGCAATCATCGGCGGCTTCTTAGAGTTAAAACTTGTGGAGAAAATTCAAACCTCGCAATGTTTATTTTCTTCCCGGCCACCATCTGTGTGCAGATTACCTTTTATTTATTGCTCCATGCCTGTCCAAATTCCCTGGGGTTTGGACTTGCTTTACTCATTCATAATTGCATGAAATATCAACCAAATTCAGTTATTTTGACATGTATGGATAGCTTAGATCTGGCGCTACATGTTGCAATCATCGGCGGCTTCTTAGAGTTAAAACTTGTGGAGAAAATTCAAACCTCGCAATGTTTATTTTCTTTCCGGCCAACATCTGTGTGCATATTACCTTCTATTTATTGCTCCATGCCTGTCAAATTCCCTGGGGTATGACTTGCTTTACTCATTCATAATTTCATGAAATATCAACCAAATTCAGTAATTTTGACATGTATGGATAGCTTAGATCTGGCGCTACATGTTGCAATCATTGGCGGCTTCTTAGAGTTAAAACTTGTGGAGAAAATTCAAACCTCGCAATGTTTATTTTCTTTCCGGCCAACATCTGTGTGCAGATTACCTCTAATTTATTGCTCCATGCCTGTCAAATTCCCTGGGGTTTGGACGTGCTTTACTCATTCATAATTGCATGAAATATCAACCAAATTCAGTTATTTTGACATGTATGGATAGCTTAGATCTGGCGCTACATGTTGCAATTATCGGCGGCTTCTTAGAGTTAAAACTTGTTTAGAAAATTCAAACCTCGCAATGTTTATTTTCTTTCCGGCCAACATCTGTGTGCATATTACCTTCTATTTATTGCTCCATGCCTGTCAAATTCCCTGGGGTATGACTTGCTTTACTCATTCATAATTTCATGAAATATCAACCAAATTCAGTAATTTTGACATGTATGGATAGCTTAGATCTGGCGCTACATGTTGCAATCATCGGCGGCTTCTTAGAGTTAAAACTTGTGGAGAAAATTCAAACCTCGCAATGTTTATTTTCTTTCCGGCCAACATCTGTGTGCATATTACCTTCTATTTATTGCTCCATGCCTGTCAAATTCCCTGGGGTATGACTTGCTTTACTCATTCATAATTGCATGAAATATCAACCAAATTCAGTCATTTTGACATGTATGGATAGCTTAGATCTGGCGCTACATGTTGCAATCATCGGCGGCTTCTTAGAGTTAAAACTTGTGGAGAAAATTCAAACCTCGCAATGTTTATTTTCTTTCCGGCCAACATCTGTGTGCATATTACCTTCTATTTATTGCTCCATGCCTGTCAAATTCCCTGGGGTATGACTTGCTTTACTCATTCATAATTTCATGAAATATCAACCAAATTCAGTAATTTTGACATGTATGGATAGCTTAGATCTGGCGCTACATGTTGCAATCATCGGCGGCTTCTTAGAGTTAAAACTTGTGGAGAAAATTCAAACCTCGCAATGTTTATTTTCTTCCCGGCCACCATCTGTGTGCAGATTACCTTTTATTTATTGCTCCATGCCTGTCAAATTCCCTGGGGTTTGGACTTGCTTTACTCATTCATAATTGCATGAAATATCAACCAAATTCAGTTATTTTGACATGTATGGATAGCTTAGATCTGGCGCTACATGTTGCAATCATCGGCGGCTTCTTAGAGTTAAAACTTGTGGAGAAAATTCAAACCTCGCAATGTTTATTTTCTTTCCGGCCAACATCTGTGTACATGTTACCGTCTATTTATTGCTCCATGCATGTCAAATTCCCTGGGGTATGGACTTGCTTTACTCATTCAAAATTGCATGAAATATCAACCAAATTCAGTCATTTTGACATGTATGGATAGCTTAGATCTGGCGCTACATGTTGCAATCATCGGCGGCTTCTTAGAGTTAAAACTTGTGGAGAAAATTCAAACCTCGCAATGTTTATTTTCTTTCCGGCCAACATCTGTGTGCATATTACCTTCTATTTATTGCTCCATGCCTGTCAAATTCCCTGGGGTATGACTTGCTTTACTCATTCATAATTTCATGAAATATCAACCAAATTCAGTCATTTTGACATGTATGGATAGCTTAGATCTGGCGCTACATGTTGCAATTATCGGCGGCTTCTTAGAGTTAAAACTTGTTTAGAAAATTCAAACCTCGCAATGTTTATTTTCTTTCCGGCCAACATCTGTGTGCATATTACCTTCTATTTATTGCTCCATGCCTGTCAAATTCCCTGGGGTATGACTTGCTTTACTCATTCATAATTTCATGAAATATCAACCAAATTCAGTAATTTTGACATGTATGGATAGCTTAGATCTGGCGCTACATGTTGCAATCATCGGCGGCTTCTTAGAGTTAAAACTTGTGGAGAAAATTCAAACCTCGCAATGTTTATTTTCTTCCCGGCCACCATCTGTGTGCAGATTACCTTTTATTTATTGCTCCATGCCTGTCAAATTCCCTGGGGTTTGGACTTGCTTTACTCATTCATAATTGCATGAAATATCAACCAAATTCAGTTATTTTGACATGTATGGATAGCTTAGATCTGGCGCTACATGTTGCAATCATCGGCGGCTTCTTAGAGTTAAAACTTGTGGAGAAAATTCAAACCTCGCAATGTTTATTTTCTTTCCGGCCAACATCTGTGTGCATATTACCTTCTATTTATTGCTCCATGCCTGTCAAATTCACTGGGGTATGACTTGCTTTACTCATTCATAATTTCATGAAATATCAACCAAATTCAGTCATTTTGACATGTATGGATAGCTTAGATCTGGCGCTACATGTTGCAATCATCGGCGGCTTCTTAGAGTTAAAACTTGTGGAGAAAATTCAAACCTCGCAATGTTTATTTTCTTTCCGGCCAACATCTGTGTACATGTTACCGTCTATTTATTGCTCCATGCATGTCAAATTCCCTGGGGTATGGACTTGCTTTACTCATTCATAATTGCATGAAATATCAACCAAATTCAGTCATTTTGACATGTATGGATAGCTTAGATCTGGCGCTACATGTTGCAATCATCGGCGGCTTCTTAGAGTTAAAACTTGTGGAGAAAATTCAAACCTCGCAATGTTTATTTTCTTTCCGGCCAACATCTGTGTACATGTTACCGTCTATTTATTGCTCCATGCATTTCAAATTCCCTGGGGTATGGACTTGCTTTACTCATTCATAATTGCATGAAATATCAACAAAATTCAGTAATTTTGACATGTATGGATAGCTTAGATCTGGCGCTACATGTTGCAATTATCGGCGGCTTCTTAGAGTTAAAACTTGTTTAGAAAATTCAAACCTCGCAATGTTTATTTTCTTTCCGGCCAACATCTGTGTGCATATTACCTTCTATTTATTGCTCCATGCCTGTCAAATTCCCTGGGGTATGACTTGCTTTACTCATTCATAATTTCATGAAATATCAACCAAATTCAGTAATTTTGACATGTATGGATAGCTTAGATCTGGCGCTACATGTTGCAATCATCGGCGGCTTCTTAGAGTTAAAACTTGTGGAGAAAATTCAAACCTCGCAATGTTTATTTTCTTCCCGGCCACCATCTGTGTGCAGATTACCTTTTATTTATTGCTCCATGCCTGTCAAATTCCCTGGGGTTTGGACTTGCTTTACTCATTCATAATTGCATGAAATATCAACCAAATTCAGTTATTTTGACATGTATGGATAGCTTAGATCTGGCGCTACATGTTGCAATCATCGGCGGCTTCTTAGAGTTAAAACTTGTGGAGAAAATTCAAACCTCGCAATGTTTATTTTCTTTCCGGCCAACATCTGTGTGCATATTACCTTCTATTTATTGCTCCATGCCTGTCAAATTCCCTGGGGTATGACTTGCTTTACTCATTCATAATTTCATGAAATATCAACCAAATTCAGTAATTTTGACATGTATGGATAGCTTAGATCTGGCGCTACATGTTGCAATCATCGGCGGCTTCTTAGAGTTAAAACTTGTGGAGAAAATTCAAACCTCGCAATGTTTATTTTCTTTCCGGCCAACATCTGTGTACATGTTACCGTCTATTTATTGCTCCATGCATGTCAAATTCCCTGGGGTATGGACTTGCTTTACTCATTCAAAATTGCATGAAATATCAACCAAATTCAGTCATTTTGACATGTATGGATAGCTTAGATCTGGCGCTACATGTTGCAATCATCGGCGGCTTCTTAGAGTTAAAACTTGTGGAGAAAATTCAAACCTCGCAATGTTTATTTTCTTTCCGGCCAACATCTGTGTGCATATTACCTTCTATTTATTGCTCCATGCCTGTCAAATTCCCTGGGGTATGACTTGCTTTACTCATTCATAATTTCATGAAATATCAACCAAATTCAGTAATTTTGACATGTATGGATAGCTTAGATCTGGCGCTACATGTTGCAATTATCGGCGGCTTCTTAGAGTTAAAACTTGTTTAGAAAATTCAAACCTCGCAATGTTTATTTTCTTTCCGGCCAACATCTGTGTGCATATTACCTTCTATTTATTGCTCCATGCCTGTCAAATTCCCTGGGGTATGACTTGCTTTACTCATTCATAATTTCATGAAATATCAACCAAATTCAGTAATTTTGACATGTATGGATAGCTTAGATCTGGCGCTACATGTTGCAATCATCGGCGGCTTCTTAGAGTTAAAACTTGTGGAGAAAATTCAAACCTCGCAATGTTTATTTTCTTCCCGGCCACCATCTGTGTGCAGATTACCTTTTATTTATTGCTCCATGCCTGTCAAATTCCCTGGGGTTTGGACTTGCTTTACTCATTCATAATTGCATGAAATATCAACCAAATTCAGTTATTTTGACATGTATGGATAGCTTAGATCTGGCGCTACATGTTGCAATCATCGGCGGCTTCTTAGAGTTAAAACTTGTGGAGAAAATTCAAACCTCGCAATGTTTATTTTCTTTCCGGCCAACATCTGTGTGCATATTACCTTCTATTTATTGCTCCATGCCTGTCAAATTCACTGGGGTATGACTTGCTTTACTCATTCATAATTTCATGAAATATCAACCAAATTCAGTCATTTTGACATGTATGGATAGCTTAGATCTGGCGCTACATGTTGCAATCATCGGCGGCTTCTTAGAGTTAAAACTTGTGGAGAAAATTCAAACCTCGCAATGTTTATTTTCTTTCCGGCCAACATCTGTGTACATGTTACCGTCTATTTATTGCTCCATGCATGTCAAATTCCCTGGGGTATGGACTTGCTTTACTCATTCATAATTGCATGAAATATCAACCAAATTCAGTCATTTTGACATGTATGGATAGCTTAGATCTGGCGCTACATGTTGCAATCATCGGCGGCTTCTTAGAGTTAAAACTTGTGGAGAAAATTCAAACCTCGCAATGTTTATTTTCTTTCCGGCCAACATCTGTGTACATGTTACCGTCTATTTATTGCTCCATGCATTTCAAATTCCCTGGGGTATGGACTTGCTTTACTCATTCATAATTGCATGAAATATCAACAAAATTCAGTAATTTTGACATGTATGGATAGCTTAGATCTGGCGCTACATGTTGCAATTATCGGCGGCTTCTTAGAGTTAAAACTTGTTTAGAAAATTCAAACCTCGCAATGTTTATTTTCTTTCCGGCCAACATCTGTGTGCATATTACCTTCTATTTATTGCTCCATGCCTGTCAAATTCCCTGGGGTATGACTTGCTTTACTCATTCATAATTTCATGAAATATCAACCAAATTCAGTAATTTTGACATGTATGGATAGCTTAGATCTGGCGCTACATGTTGCAATCATCGGCGGCTTCTTAGAGTTAAAACTTGTGGAGAAAATTCAAACCTCGCAATGTTTATTTTCTTCCCGGCCACCATCTGTGTGCAGATTACCTTTTATTTATTGCTCCATGCCTGTCAAATTCCCTGGGGTTTGGACTTGCTTTACTCATTCATAATTGCATGAAATATCAACCAAATTCAGTTATTTTGACATGTATGGATAGCTTAGATCTGGCGCTACATGTTGCAATCATCGGCGGCTTCTTAGAGTTAAAACTTGTGGAGAAAATTCAAACCTCGCAATGTTTATTTTCTTTCCGGCCAACATCTGTGTGCATATTACCTTCTATTTATTGCTCCATGCCTGTCAAATTCCCTGGGGTATGACTTGCTTTACTCATTCATAATTTCATGAAATATCAACCAAATTCAGTAATTTTGACATGTATGGATAGCTTAGATCTGGCGCTACATGTTGCAATCATCGGCGGCTTCTTAGAGTTAAAACTTGTGGAGAAAATTCAAACCTCGCAATGTTTATTTTCTTCCCGGCCACCATCTGTGTGCAGATTACCTTTTATTTATTGCTCCATGCCTGTCAAATTCCCTGGGGTTTGGACTTGCTTTACTCATTCATAATTGCATGAAATATCAACCAAATTCAGTTATTTTGACATGTATGGATAGCTTAGATCTGGCGCTACATGTTGCAATCATCGGCGGCTTCTTAGAGTTAAAACTTGTGGAGAAAATTCAAACCTCGCAATGTTTATTTTCTTTCCGGCCAACATCTGTGTGCATATTACCTTCTATTTATTGCTCCATGCCTGTCAAATTCCCTGGGGTATGACTTGCTTTACTCATTCATAATTTCATGAAATATCAACCAAATTCAGTAATTTTGACATGTATGGATAGCTTAGATCTGGCGCTACATGTTGCAATCATCGGCGGCTTCTTAGAGTTAAAACTTGTGGAGAAAATTCAAACCTCGCAATGTTTATTTTCTTTCCGGCCAACATCTGTGTGCATATTACCTTCTATTTATTGCTCCATGCCTGTCAAATTCCCTGGGGTATGACTTGCTTTACTCATTCATAATTTCATGAAATATCAACAAAATTCAGTAATTTTGACATGTATGGATAGCTTAGATCTGGCGCTACATGTTGCAATCATCGGCGGCTTCTTAGAGTTAAAACTTGTGGAGAAAATTCAAACCTCGCAATGTTTATTTTCTTTCCGGCCAACATCTGTGTACATGTTACCGTCTATTTATTGCTCCATGCATGTCAAATTCCCTGGGGTATGGACTTGCTTTACTCATTCATAATTGCATGAAATATCAACCAAATTCAGTCATTTTGACATGTATGGATAGCTTAGATCTGGCGCTACATGTTGCAATCATCGGCGGCTTCTTAGAGTTAAAACTTGTGGAGAAAATTCAAACCTCGCAATGTTTATTTTCTTTCCGGCCAACATCTGTGTACATGTTACCGTCTATTTATTGCTCCATGCATGTCAAATTCCCTGGGGTATGGACTTGCTTTACTCATTCATAATTGCATGAAATATCAACCAAATTCAGTAATTTTGACATGTATGGATAGCTTAGATCTGGCGCTACATGTTGCAATTATCGGCGGCTTCTTAGAGTTAAAACTTGTTTAGAAAATTCAAACCTCGCAATGTTTATTTTCTTTCCGGCCAACATCTGTGTGCATATTACCTTCTATTTATTGCTCCATGCCTGTCAAATTCCCTGGGGTATGACTTGCTTTACTCATTCATAATTTCATGAAATATCAACCAAATTCAGTAATTTTGACATGTATGGATAGCTTAGATCTGGCGCTACATGTTGCAATCATCGGCGGCTTCTTAGAGTTAAAACTTGTGGAGAAAATTCAAACCTCGCAATGTTTATTTTCTTTCCGGCCAACATCTGTGTACATGTTACCGTCTATTTATTGCTCCATGCATGTCAAATTCCCTGGGGTATGGACTTGCTTTACTCATTCATAATTGCATGAAATATCAACCAAATTCAGTAATTTTGACATGTATGGATAGCTTAGATCTGGCGCTACATGTTGCAATTATCGGCGGCTTCTTAGAGTTAAAACTTGTTTAGAAAATTCAAACCTCGCAATGTTTATTTTCTTTCCGGCCAACATCTGTGTGCATATTACCTTCTATTTATTGCTCCATGCCTGTCAAATTCCCTGGGGTATGACTTGCTTTACTCATTCATAATTTCATGAAATATCAACCAAATTCAGTAATTTTGACATGTATGGATAGCTTAGATCTGGCGCTACATGTTGCAATCATCGGCGGCTTCTTAGAGTTAAAACTTGTGGAGAAAATTCAAACCTCGCAATGTTTATTTTCTTCCCGGCCACCATCTGTGTGCAGATTACCTTTTATTTATTGCTCCATGCCTGTCCAAATTCCCTGGGGTTTGGACTTGCTTTACTCATTCATAATTGCATGAAATATCAACCAAATTCAGTTATTTTGACATGTATGGATAGCTTAGATCTGGCGCTACATGTTGCAATCATCGGCGGCTTCTTAGAGTTAAAACTTGTGGAGAAAATTCAAACCTCGCAATGTTTATTTTCTTTCCGGCCAACATCTGTGTGCATATTACCTTCTATTTATTGCTCCATGCCTGTCAAATTCCCTGGGGTATGACTTGCTTTACTCATTCATAATTTCATGAAATATCAACCAAATTCAGTAATTTTGACATGTATGGATAGCTTAGATCTGGCGCTACATGTTGCAATCATTGGCGGCTTCTTAGAGTTAAAACTTGTGGAGAAAATTCAAACCTCGCAATGTTTATTTTCTTTCCGGCCAACATCTGTGTGCAGATTACCTCTAATTTATTGCTCCATGCCTGTCAAATTCCCTGGGGTTTGGACGTGCTTTACTCATTCATAATTGCATGAAATATCAACCAAATTCAGTTATTTTGACATGTATGGATAGCTTAGATCTGGCGCTACATGTTGCAATTATCGGCGGCTTCTTAGAGTTAAAACTTGTTTAGAAAATTCAAACCTCGCAATGTTTATTTTCTTTCCGGCCAACATCTGTGTGCATATTACCTTCTATTTATTGCTCCATGCCTGTCAAATTCCCTGGGGTATGACTTGCTTTACTCATTCATAATTTCATGAAATATCAACCAAATTCAGTAATTTTGACATGTATGGATAGCTTAGATCTGGCGCTACATGTTGCAATCATCGGCGGCTTCTTAGAGTTAAAACTTGTGGAGAAAATTCAAAACTCGCAATGTTTATTTTCTTTCCGGCCAACATCTGTGTGCATATTACCTTCTATTTATTGCTCCATGCCTGTCAAATTCCCTGGGGTATGACTTGCTTTACTCATTCATAATTGCATGAAATATCAACCAAATTCAGTCATTTTGACATGTATGGATAGCTTAGATCTGGCGCTACATGTTGCAATCATCGGCGGCTTCTTAGAGTTAAAACTTGTGGAGAAAATTCAAACCTCGCAATGTTTATTTTCTTTCCGGCCAACATCTGTGTGCATATTACCTTCTATTTATTGCTCCATGCCTGTCAAATTCCCTGGGGTATGACTTGCTTTACTCATTCATAATTTCATGAAATATCAACCAAATTCAGTAATTTTGACATGTATGGATAGCTTAGATCTGGCGCTACATGTTGCAATCATCGGCGGCTTCTTAGAGTTAAAACTTGTGGAGAAAATTCAAACCTCGCAATGTTTATTTTCTTCCCGGCCACCATCTGTGTGCAGATTACCTTTTATTTATTGCTCCATGCCTGTCAAATTCCCTGGGGTTTGGACTTGCTTTACTCATTCATAATTGCATGAAATATCAACCAAATTCAGTTATTTTGACATGTATGGATAGCTTAGATCTGGCGCTACATGTTGCAATCATCGGCGGCTTCTTAGAGTTAAAACTTGTGGAGAAAATTCAAACCTCGCAATGTTTATTTTCTTTCCGGCCAACATCTGTGTACATGTTACCGTCTATTTATTGCTCCATGCATGTCAAATTCCCTGGGGTATGGACTTGCTTTACTCATTCAAAATTGCATGAAATATCAACCAAATTCAGTCATTTTGACATGTATGGATAGCTTAGATCTGGCGCTACATGTTGCAATCATCGGCGGCTTCTTAGAGTTAAAACTTGTGGAGAAAATTCAAACCTCGCAATGTTTATTTTCTTTCCGGCCAACATCTGTGTGCATATTACCTTCTATTTATTGCTCCATGCCTGTCAAATTCCCTGGGGTATGACTTGCTTTACTCATTCATAATTTCATGAAATATCAACCAAATTCAGTCATTTTGACATGTATGGATAGCTTAGATCTGGCGCTACATGTTGCAATTATCGGCGGCTTCTTAGAGTTAAAACTTGTTTAGAAAATTCAAACCTCGCAATGTTTATTTTCTTTCCGGCCAACATCTGTGTGCATATTACCTTCTATTTATTGCTCCATGCCTGTCAAATTCCCTGGGGTATGACTTGCTTTACTCATTCATAATTTCATGAAATATCAACCAAATTCAGTAATTTTGACATGTATGGATAGCTTAGATCTGGCGCTACATGTTGCAATCATCGGCGGCTTCTTAGAGTTAAAACTTGTGGAGAAAATTCAAACCTCGCAATGTTTATTTTCTTCCCGGCCACCATCTGTGTGCAGATTACCTTTTATTTATTGCTCCATGCCTGTCAAATTCCCTGGGGTTTGGACTTGCTTTACTCATTCATAATTGCATGAAATATCAACCAAATTCAGTTATTTTGACATGTATGGATAGCTTAGATCTGGCGCTACATGTTGCAATCATCGGCGGCTTCTTAGAGTTAAAACTTGTGGAGAAAATTCAAACCTCGCAATGTTTATTTTCTTTCCGGCCAACATCTGTGTGCATATTACCTTCTATTTATTGCTCCATGCCTGTCAAATTCCCTGGGGTATGACTTGCTTTACTCATTCATAATTTCATGAAATATCAACCAAATTCAGTAATTTTGACATGTATGGATAGCTTAGATCTGGCGCTACATGTTGCAATCATCGGCGGCTTCTTAGAGTTAAAACTTGTGGAGAAAATTCAAACCTCGCAATGTTTATTTTCTTTCCGGCCAACATCTGTGTGCATATTACCTTCTATTTATTGCTCCATGCCTGTCAAATTCCCTGGGGTATGACTTGCTTTACTCATTCATAATTTCATGAAATATCAACAAAATTCAGTAATTTTGACATGTATGGATAGCTTAGATCTGGCGCTACATGTTGCAATCATCGGCGGCTTCTTAGAGTTAAAACTTGTGGAGAAAATTCAAACCTCGCAATGTTTATTTTCTTTCCGGCCAACATCTGTGTACATGTTACCGTCTATTTATTGCTCCATGCATGTCAAATTCCCTGGGGTATGGACTTGCTTTACTCATTCATAATTGCATGAAATATCAACCAAATTCAGTCATTTTGACATGTATGGATAGCTTAGATCTGGCGCTACATGTTGCAATCATCGGCGGCTTCTTAGAGTTAAAACTTGTGGAGAAAATTCAAACCTCGCAATGTTTATTTTCTTTCCGGCCAACATCTGTGTACATGTTACCGTCTATTTATTGCTCCATGCATGTCAAATTCCCTGGGGTATGGACTTGCTTTACTCATTCATAATTGCATGAAATATCAACCAAATTCAGTAATTTTGACATGTATGGATAGCTTAGATCTGGCGCTACATGTTGCAATTATCGGCGGCTTCTTAGAGTTAAAACTTGTTTAGAAAATTCAAACCTCGCAATGTTTATTTTCTTTCCGGCCAACATCTGTGTGCATATTACCTTCTATTTATTGCTCCATGCCTGTCAAATTCCCTGGGGTATGACTTGCTTTACTCATTCATAATTTCATGAAATATCAACCAAATTCAGTAATTTTGACATGTATGGATAGCTTAGATCTGGCGCTACATGTTGCAATCATCGGCGGCTTCTTAGAGTTAAAACTTGTGGAGAAAATTCAAACCTCGCAATGTTTATTTTCTTTCCGGCCAACATCTGTGTACATGTTACCGTCTATTTATTGCTCCATGCATGTCAAATTCCCTGGGGTATGGACTTGCTTTACTCATTCATAATTGCATGAAATATCAACCAAATTCAGTAATTTTGACATGTATGGATAGCTTAGATCTGGCGCTACATGTTGCAATTATCGGCGGCTTCTTAGAGTTAAAACTTGTTTAGAAAATTCAAACCTCGCAATGTTTATTTTCTTTCCGGCCAACATCTGTGTGCATATTACCTTCTATTTATTGCTCCATGCCTGTCAAATTCCCTGGGGTATGACTTGCTTTACTCATTCATAATTTCATGAAATATCAACCAAATTCAGTAATTTTGACATGTATGGATAGCTTAGATCTGGCGCTACATGTTGCAATCATCGGCGGCTTCTTAGAGTTAAAACTTGTGGAGAAAATTCAAACCTCGCAATGTTTATTTTCTTCCCGGCCACCATCTGTGTGCAGATTACCTTTTATTTATTGCTCCATGCCTGTCCAAATTCCCTGGGGTTTGGACTTGCTTTACTCATTCATAATTGCATGAAATATCAACCAAATTCAGTTATTTTGACATGTATGGATAGCTTAGATCTGGCGCTACATGTTGCAATCATCGGCGGCTTCTTAGAGTTAAAACTTGTGGAGAAAATTCAAACCTCGCAATGTTTATTTTCTTTCCGGCCAACATCTGTGTGCATATTACCTTCTATTTATTGCTCCATGCCTGTCAAATTCCCTGGGGTATGACTTGCTTTACTCATTCATAATTTCATGAAATATCAACCAAATTCAGTAATTTTGACATGTATGGATAGCTTAGATCTGGCGCTACATGTTGCAATCATTGGCGGCTTCTTAGAGTTAAAACTTGTGGAGAAAATTCAAACCTCGCAATGTTTATTTTCTTTCCGGCCAACATCTGTGTGCAGATTACCTCTAATTTATTGCTCCATGCCTGTCAAATTCCCTGGGGTTTGGACGTGCTTTACTCATTCATAATTGCATGAAATATCAACCAAATTCAGTTATTTTGACATGTATGGATAGCTTAGATCTGGCGCTACATGTTGCAATTATCGGCGGCTTCTTAGAGTTAAAACTTGTTTAGAAAATTCAAACCTCGCAATGTTTATTTTCTTTCCGGCCAACATCTGTGTGCATATTACCTTCTATTTATTGCTCCATGCCTGTCAAATTCCCTGGGGTATGACTTGCTTTACTCATTCATAATTTCATGAAATATCAACCAAATTCAGTAATTTTGACATGTATGGATAGCTTAGATCTGGCGCTACATGTTGCAATCATCGGCGGCTTCTTAGAGTTAAAACTTGTGGAGAAAATTCAAAACTCGCAATGTTTATTTTCTTTCCGGCCAACATCTGTGTGCATATTACCTTCTATTTATTGCTCCATGCCTGTCAAATTCCCTGGGGTATGACTTGCTTTACTCATTCATAATTGCATGAAATATCAACCAAATTCAGTCATTTTGACATGTATGGATAGCTTAGATCTGGCGCTACATGTTGCAATCATCGGCGGCTTCTTAGAGTTAAAACTTGTGGAGAAAATTCAAACCTCGCAATGTTTATTTTCTTTCCGGCCAACATCTGTGTGCATATTACCTTCTATTTATTGCTCCATGCCTGTCAAATTCCCTGGGGTATGACTTGCTTTACTCATTCATAATTTCATGAAATATCAACCAAATTCAGTAATTTTGACATGTATGGATAGCTTAGATCTGGCGCTACATGTTGCAATCATCGGCGGCTTCTTAGAGTTAAAACTTGTGGAGAAAATTCAAACCTCGCAATGTTTATTTTCTTCCCGGCCACCATCTGTGTGCAGATTACCTTTTATTTATTGCTCCATGCCTGTCAAATTCCCTGGGGTTTGGACTTGCTTTACTCATTCATAATTGCATGAAATATCAACCAAATTCAGTTATTTTGACATGTATGGATAGCTTAGATCTGGCGCTACATGTTGCAATCATCGGCGGCTTCTTAGAGTTAAAACTTGTGGAGAAAATTCAAACCTCGCAATGTTTATTTTCTTTCCGGCCAACATCTGTGTACATGTTACCGTCTATTTATTGCTCCATGCATGTCAAATTCCCTGGGGTATGGACTTGCTTTACTCATTCAAAATTGCATGAAATATCAACCAAATTCAGTCATTTTGACATGTATGGATAGCTTAGATCTGGCGCTACATGTTGCAATCATCGGCGGCTTCTTAGAGTTAAAACTTGTGGAGAAAATTCAAACCTCGCAATGTTTATTTTCTTTCCGGCCAACATCTGTGTGCATATTACCTTCTATTTATTGCTCCATGCCTGTCAAATTCCCTGGGGTATGACTTGCTTTACTCATTCATAATTTCATGAAATATCAACCAAATTCAGTCATTTTGACATGTATGGATAGCTTAGATCTGGCGCTACATGTTGCAATTATCGGCGGCTTCTTAGAGTTAAAACTTGTTTAGAAAATTCAAACCTCGCAATGTTTATTTTCTTTCCGGCCAACATCTGTGTGCATATTACCTTCTATTTATTGCTCCATGCCTGTCAAATTCCCTGGGGTATGACTTGCTTTACTCATTCATAATTTCATGAAATATCAACCAAATTCAGTAATTTTGACATGTATGGATAGCTTAGATCTGGCGCTACATGTTGCAATCATCGGCGGCTTCTTAGAGTTAAAACTTGTGGAGAAAATTCAAACCTCGCAATGTTTATTTTCTTCCCGGCCACCATCTGTGTGCAGATTACCTTTTATTTATTGCTCCATGCCTGTCAAATTCCCTGGGGTTTGGACTTGCTTTACTCATTCATAATTGCATGAAATATCAACCAAATTCAGTTATTTTGACATGTATGGATAGCTTAGATCTGGCGCTACATGTTGCAATCATCGGCGGCTTCTTAGAGTTAAAACTTGTGGAGAAAATTCAAACCTCGCAATGTTTATTTTCTTTCCGGCCAACATCTGTGTGCATATTACCTTCTATTTATTGCTCCATGCCTGTCAAATTCACTGGGGTATGACTTGCTTTACTCATTCATAATTTCATGAAATATCAACCAAATTCAGTCATTTTGACATGTATGGATAGCTTAGATCTGGCGCTACATGTTGCAATCATCGGCGGCTTCTTAGAGTTAAAACTTGTGGAGAAAATTCAAACCTCGCAATGTTTATTTTCTTTCCGGCCAACATCTGTGTACATGTTACCGTCTATTTATTGCTCCATGCATGTCAAATTCCCTGGGGTATGGACTTGCTTTACTCATTCATAATTGCATGAAATATCAACCAAATTCAGTCATTTTGACATGTATGGATAGCTTAGATCTGGCGCTACATGTTGCAATCATCGGCGGCTTCTTAGAGTTAAAACTTGTGGAGAAAATTCAAACCTCGCAATGTTTATTTTCTTTCCGGCCAACATCTGTGTACATGTTACCGTCTATTTATTGCTCCATGCATTTCAAATTCCCTGGGGTATGGACTTGCTTTACTCATTCATAATTGCATGAAATATCAACAAAATTCAGTAATTTTGACATGTATGGATAGCTTAGATCTGGCGCTACATGTTGCAATTATCGGCGGCTTCTTAGAGTTAAAACTTGTTTAGAAAATTCAAACCTCGCAATGTTTATTTTCTTTCCGGCCAACATCTGTGTGCATATTACCTTCTATTTATTGCTCCATGCCTGTCAAATTCCCTGGGGTATGACTTGCTTTACTCATTCATAATTTCATGAAATATCAACCAAATTCAGTAATTTTGACATGTATGGATAGCTTAGATCTGGCGCTACATGTTGCAATCATCGGCGGCTTCTTAGAGTTAAAACTTGTGGAGAAAATTCAAACCTCGCAATGTTTATTTTCTTCCCGGCCACCATCTGTGTGCAGATTACCTTTTATTTATTGCTCCATGCCTGTCAAATTCCCTGGGGTTTGGACTTGCTTTACTCATTCATAATTGCATGAAATATCAACCAAATTCAGTTATTTTGACATGTATGGATAGCTTAGATCTGGCGCTACATGTTGCAATCATCGGCGGCTTCTTAGAGTTAAAACTTGTGGAGAAAATTCAAACCTCGCAATGTTTATTTTCTTTCCGGCCAACATCTGTGTGCATATTACCTTCTATTTATTGCTCCATGCCTGTCAAATTCCCTGGGGTATGACTTGCTTTACTCATTCATAATTTCATGAAATATCAACCAAATTCAGTAATTTTGACATGTATGGATAGCTTAGATCTGGCGCTACATGTTGCAATCATCGGCGGCTTCTTAGAGTTAAAACTTGTGGAGAAAATTCAAACCTCGCAATGTTTATTTTCTTTCCGGCCAACATCTGTGTACATGTTACCGTCTATTTATTGCTCCATGCATGTCAAATTCCCTGGGGTATGGACTTGCTTTACTCATTCAAAATTGCATGAAATATCAACCAAATTCAGTCATTTTGACATGTATGGATAGCTTAGATCTGGCGCTACATGTTGCAATCATCGGCGGCTTCTTAGAGTTAAAACTTGTGGAGAAAATTCAAACCTCGCAATGTTTATTTTCTTTCCGGCCAACATCTGTGTGCATATTACCTTCTATTTATTGCTCCATGCCTGTCAAATTCCCTGGGGTATGACTTGCTTTACTCATTCATAATTTCATGAAATATCAACCAAATTCAGTAATTTTGACATGTATGGATAGCTTAGATCTGGCGCTACATGTTGCAATTATCGGCGGCTTCTTAGAGTTAAAACTTGTTTAGAAAATTCAAACCTCGCAATGTTTATTTTCTTTCCGGCCAACATCTGTGTGCATATTACCTTCTATTTATTGCTCCATGCCTGTCAAATTCCCTGGGGTATGACTTGCTTTACTCATTCATAATTTCATGAAATATCAACCAAATTCAGTAATTTTGACATGTATGGATAGCTTAGATCTGGCGCTACATGTTGCAATCATCGGCGGCTTCTTAGAGTTAAAACTTGTGGAGAAAATTCAAACCTCGCAATGTTTATTTTCTTCCCGGCCACCATCTGTGTGCAGATTACCTTTTATTTATTGCTCCATGCCTGTCAAATTCCCTGGGGTTTGGACTTGCTTTACTCATTCATAATTGCATGAAATATCAACCAAATTCAGTTATTTTGACATGTATGGATAGCTTAGATCTGGCGCTACATGTTGCAATCATCGGCGGCTTCTTAGAGTTAAAACTTGTGGAGAAAATTCAAACCTCGCAATGTTTATTTTCTTCACGGCCACCATCTGTGTGCAGATTACCTTTTATTTATTGCTCCATGCCTGTCAAATTCCCTGGGGTTTGGACTTGCTTTACTCATTCATAATTGCATGAAATATCAACCAAATTCAGTTATTTTGACATGTATGGATAGCTTAGATCTGGCGCTACATGTTGCAATCATCGGCGGCTTCTTAGAGTTAAAACTTGTGGAGAAAATTCAAACCTCGCAATGTTTATTTTCTTTCCGGCCAACATCTGTGTGCATATTACCTTCTATTTATTGCTCCATGCCTGTCAAATTCCCTGGGGTATGACTTGCTTTACTCATTCATAATTTCATGAAATATCAACCATATTCAGTAATTTTGACATGTATGGATAGCTTAGATCTGGCGCTACATGTTGCAATCATCGGCGGCTTCTTAGAGTTAAAACTTGTTGAGAAAATTCAAACCTCGCAATGTTTATTTTCTTTCCGGCCAACATCTGTGTGCATATTACCTTCTATTTATTGCTCCATGCCTGTTAAATTCCCTAGGGTATGACTTGCTTTACTCATTCATAATTTCATGAAATATAAACCAAATTCAGTAATTTTGACATGTATGGATAGCTTAGATCTGGCGCTACATGTTGCAATTATCGGCGGCTTCTTAGAGTTAAAACTTGTGGAGAAAATTCAAACCTCGCAATGTTTATTTTCTTCACGGCCACCATCTGTGTGCAGATTACCTTTTATTTATTGCTCCATGCCTGTCAAATTCCCTGGGGTTTGGACTTGCTTTACTCATTCATAATTGCATGAAATATCAACCAAATTCAGTTATTTTGACATGTATGGATAGCTTAGATCTGGCGCTACATGTTGCAATTATCGGCGGCTTCTTAGAGTTAAAACTTGTGGAGAAAATTCAAACCTCGCAATGTTTATTTTCTTTCCGGCCAACATTTGTGTGCATATTACCTTCTATTTATTGCTCCATGCCTGTCAAATTCCCTGGGGTATGACTTGCTTTACTCATTCATAATTTCATGAAATATCAACCAAATTCAGTAATTTTGACATGTATGGATAGCTTAGATCTGGCGCTACATGTTGCAATTATCGGCGGCTTCTTAGAGTTAACACTTGTGGAGAAAATTCAAACCTCGCAATGTTTATTTTCTTTCCGGCCACCATCTGTGTGCATATTACCTTTTATTTATTGCTCCATGCCTGTCAAATTCCCTGGGGTATGGACTTGCTTTACTCATTCATAATTTCATGAAATATCAACCAAATTCAGTAATTTTGACATGTATGGATAGCTTAGATCTGGCGCTACATGTTGCAATTATCGGCGGCTTCTTAGAGTTAACACTTGTGGAGAAAATTCAAACCTCGCAATGTTTATTTTCTTCACGGCCACCATCTGTGTGCAGATTACCTTTTATTTATTGCTCCATGCCTGTCAAATTCCCTGGGGTTTGGACTTGCTTTACTCATTCATAATTGCATGAAATATCAACCAAATTCAGTTATTTTGACATGTATGGATAGCTTAGATCTGGCGCTACATGTTGCAATCATCGGCGGCTTCTTAGAGTTAAAACTTGTGGAGAAAATTCAAACCTCGCAATGTTTATTTTCTTTCCGGCCAACATCTGTGTGCATATTACCTTCTATTTATTGCTCCATGCCTGTCAAATTCCCTGGGGTATGACTTGCTTTACTCATTCATAATTTCATGAAATATCAACCATATTCAGTAATTTTGACATGTATGGATAGCTTAGATCTGGCGCTACATGTTGCAATCATCGGCGGCTTCTTAGAGTTAAAACTTGTTGAGAAAATTCAAACCTCGCAATGTTTATTTTCTTTCCGGCCAACATCTGTGTGCATATTACCTTCTATTTATTGCTCCATGCCTGTTAAATTCCCTGGGGTATGACTTGCTTTACTCATTCATAATTTCATGAAATATAAACCAAATTCAGTAATTTTGACATGTATGGATAGCTTAGATCTGGCGCTACATGTTGCAATTATCGGCGGCTTCTTAGAGTTAAAACTTGTGGAGAAAATTCAAACCTCGCAATGTTTATTTTCTTCACGGCCACCATCTGTGTGCAGATTACCTTTTATTTATTGCTCCATGCCTGTCAAATTCCCTGGGGTTTGGACTTGCTTTACTCATTCATAATTGCATGAAATATCAACCAAATTCAGTTATTTTGACATGTATGGATAGCTTAGATCTGGCGCTACATGTTGCAATTATCGGCGGCTTCTTAGAGTTAAAACTTGTGGAGAAAATTCAAACCTCGCAATGTTTATTTTCTTTCCGGCCAACATTTGTGTGCATATTACCTTCTATTTATTGCTCCATGCCTGTCAAATTCCCTGGGGTATGACTTGCTTTACTCATTCATAATTTCATGAAATATCAACCAAATTCAGTAATTTTGACATGTATGGATAGCTTAGATCTGGCGCTACATGTTGCAATTATCGGCGGCTTCTTAGAGTTAACACTTGTGGAGAAAATTCAAACCTCGCAATGTTTATTTTCTTTCCGGCCACCATCTGTGTGCATATTACCTTTTATTTATTGCTCCATGCCTGTCAAATTCCCTGGGGTATGGACTTGCTTTACTCATTCATAATTTCATGAAATATCAACCAAATTCAGTAATTTTGACATGTATGGATAGCTTAGATCTGGCGCTACATGTTGCAATTATCGGCGGCTTCTTAGAGTTAACACTTGTGGAGAAAATTCAAACCTCGCAATGTTTATTTTCTTTCCGGCCACCATCTGTGTGCATATTACCTTTTATTTATTGCTCCATGCCTGTCAAATTCCCTGGGGTATGGACTTGCTTTACTCATTCATAATTGCATGAAATATCAACAAAATTCAGTAATTTTGACATGTATGGATAGCTTAGATCTGGCGCTACATGTTGCAATTATCGGCGGCTTCTTAGAGTTAAAACTTGTTTAGAAAATTCAAACCTCGCAATGTTTATTTTCTTTCCGGCCAACATCTGTGTGCATATTACCTTCTATTTATTGCTCCATGCCTGTCAAATTCCCTGGGGTATGACTTGCTTTACTCATTCATAATTTCATGAAATATCAACCAAATTCAGTAATTTTGACATGTATGGATAGCTTAGATCTGGCGCTACATGTTGCAATCATCGGCGGCTTCTTAGAGTTAAAACTTGTGGAGAAAATTCAAACCTCGCAATGTTTATTTTCTTTCCGGCCAACATCTGTGTGCATATTACCTTCTATTTATTGCTCCATGCCTGTCAAATTCCCTGGGGTATGACTTGCTTTACTCATTCATAATTTCATGAAATATCAACCAAATTCAGTAATTTTGACATGTATGGATAGCTTAGATCTGGCGCTACATGTTGCAATCATCGGCGGCTTCTTAGAGTTAAAACTTGTGGAGAAAATTCAAACCTCGCAATGTTTATTTTCTTCCCGGCCACCATCTGTGTGCAGATTACCTTTTATTTATTGCTCCATGCCTGTCAAATTCCCTGGGGTTTGGACTTGCTTTACTCATTCATAATTGCATGAAATATCAACCAAATTCAGTTATTTTGACATGTATGGATAGCTTAGATCTGGCGCTACATGTTGCAATTATCGGCGGCTTCTTAGAGTTAAAACTTGTGGAGAAAATTCAAACCTCGCAATGTTTATTTTCTTTCCGGCCAACATTTGTGTGCATATTACCTTCTATTTATTGCTCCATGCCTGTCAAATTCCCTGGGGTATGACTTGCTTTACTCATTCATAATTTCATGAAATATCAACCAAATTCAGTAATTTTGACATGTATGGATAGCTTAGATCTGGCGCTACATGTTGCAATTATCGGCGGCTTCTTAGAGTTAACACTTGTGGAGAAAATTCAAACCTCGCAATGTTTATTTTCTTTCCGGCCACCATCTGTGTGCATATTACCTTTTATTTATTGCTCCATGCCTGTCAAATTCCCTGGGGTATGGACTTGCTTTACTCATTCATAATTTCATGAAATATCAACCAAATTCAGTAATTTTGACATGTATGGATAGCTTAGATCTGGCGCTACATGTTGCAATCATCGGCGGCTTCTTAGAGTTAAAACTTGTGGAGAAAATTCAAACCTCGCAATGTTTATTTTCTTTCCGGCCAACATCTGTGTACATGTTACCGTCTATTTATTGCTCCATGCATGTCAAATTCCCTGGGGTATGGACTTGCTTTACTCATTCATAATTGCATGAAATATCAACCAAATTCAGTAATTTTGACATGTATGGATAGCTTAGATCTGGCGCTACATGTTGCAATCATCGGCGGCTTCTTAGAGTTAAAACTTGTGGAGAAAATTCAAACCTCGCAATGTTTATTTTCTTCCCGGCCACCATCTGTGTGCAGATTACCTTTTATTTATTGCTCCATGCCTGTCAAATTCCCTGGGGTATGGACTTGCTTTACTCATTCATAATTTCATGAAATATCAACCAAATTCAGTAATTTTGACATGTATGGATAGCTTAGATCTGGCGCTACATGTTGCAATTATCGGCGGCTTCTTAGAGTTAACACTTGTGGAGAAAATTCAAACCTCGCAATGTTTATTTTCTTTCCGGCCACCATCTGTGTGCATATTACCTTTTATTTATTGCTCCATGCCTGTCAAATTCCCTGGGGTATGGACTTGCTTTACTCATTCATAATTGCATGAAATATCAACAAAATTCAGTAATTTTGACATGTATGGATAGCTTAGATCTGGCGCTACATGTTGCAATTATCGGCGGCTTCTTAGAGTTAAAACTTGTTTAGAAAATTCAAACCTCGCAATGTTTATTTTCTTTCCGGCCAACATCTGTGTGCATATTACCTTCTATTTATTGCTCCATGCCTGTCAAATTCCCTGGGGTATGACTTGCTTTACTCATTCATAATTTCATGAAATATCAACCAAATTCAGTAATTTTGACATGTATGGATAGCTTAGATCTGGCGCTACATGTTGCAATCATCGGCGGCTTCTTAGAGTTAAAACTTGTGGAGAAAATTCAAACCTCGCAATGTTTATTTTCTTTCCGGCCAACATCTGTGTACATGTTACCGTCTATTTATTGCTCCATGCATGTCAAATTCCCTGGGGTATGGACTTGCTTTACTCATTCATAATTGCATGAAATATCAACCAAATTCAGTAATTTTGACATGTATGGATAGCTTAGATCTGGCGCTACATGTTGCAATCATCGGCGGCTTCTTAGAGTTAAAACTTGTGGAGAAAATTCAAACCTCGCAATGTTTATTTTCTTCCCGGCCACCATCTGTGTGCAGATTACCTTTTATTTATTGCTCCATGCCTGTCAAATTCCCTGGGGTATGGACTTGCTTTACTCATTCATAATTTCATGAAATATCAACCAAATTCAGTAATTTTGACATGTATGGATAGCTTAGATCTGGCGCTACATGTTGCAATTATCGGCGGCTTCTTAGAGTTAACACTTGTGGAGAAAATTCAAACCTCGCAATGTTTATTTTCTTTCCGGCCACCATCTGTGTGCATATTACCTTTTATTTATTGCTCCATGCCTGTCAAATTCCCTGGGGTATGGACTTGCTTTACTCATTCATAATTGCATGAAATATCAACAAAATTCAGTAATTTTGACATGTATGGATAGCTTAGATCTGGCGCTACATGTTGCAATTATCGGCGGCTTCTTAGAGTTAAAACTTGTTTAGAAAATTCAAACCTCGCAATGTTTATTTTCTTTCCGGCCAACATCTGTGTGCATATTACCTTCTATTTATTGCTCCATGCCTGTCAAATTCCCTGGGGTATGACTTGCTTTACTCATTCATAATTTCATGAAATATCAACCAAATTCAGTAATTTTGACATGTATGGATAGCTTAGATCTGGCGCTACATGTTGCAATCATCGGCGGCTTCTTAGAGTTAAAACTTGTGGAGAAAATTCAAACCTCGCAATGTTTATTTTCTTCCCGGCCACCATCTGTGTGCAGATTACCTTTTATTTATTGCTCCATGCCTGTCAAATTCCCTGGGGTTTGGACTTGCTTTACTCATTCATAATTGCATGAAATATCAACCAAATTCAGTTATTTTGACATGTATGGATAGCTTAGATCTGGCGCTACATGTTGCAATCATCGGCGGCTTCTTAGAGTTAAAACTTGTGGAGAAAATTCAAACCTCGCAATGTTTATTTTCTTTCCGGCCAACATCTGTGTGCATATTACCTTCTATTTATTGCTCCATGCCTGTCAAATTCCCTGGGGTATGACTTGCTTTACTCATTCATAATTTCATGAAATATCAACCAAATTCAGTAATTTTGACATGTATGGATAGCTTAGATCTGGCGCTACATGTTGCAATCATCGGCGGCTTCTTAGAGTTAAAACTTGTGGAGAAAATTCAAACCTCGCAATGTTTATTTTCTTCCCGGCCACCATCTGTGTGCAGATTACCTTTTATTTATTGCTCCATGCCTGTCAAATTCCCTGGGGTTTGGACTTGCTTTACTCATTCATAATTGCATGAAATATCAACCAAATTCAGTTATTTTGACATGTATGGATAGCTTAGATCTGGCGCTACATGTTGCAATTATCGGCGGCTTCTTAGAGTTAAAACTTGTGGAGAAAATTCAAACCTCGCAATGTTTATTTTCTTTCCGGCCAACATTTGTGTGCATATTACCTTCTATTTATTGCTCCATGCCTGTCAAATTCCCTGGGGTATGACTTGCTTTACTCATTCATAATTTCATGAAATATCAACCAAATTCAGTAATTTTGACATGTATGGATAGCTTAGATCTGGCGCTACATGTTGCAATTATCGGCGGCTTCTTAGAGTTAACACTTGTGGAGAAAATTCAAACCTCGCAATGTTTATTTTCTTCCCGGCCACCATCTGTGTGCAGATTACCTTTTATTTATTGCTCCATGCCTGTCAAATTCCCTGGGGTTTGGACTTGCTTTACTCATTCATAATTGCATGAAATATCAACCAAATTCAGTTATTTTGACATGTATGGATAGCTTAGATCTGGCGCTACATGTTGCAATCATCGGCGGCTTCTTAGAGTTAAAACTTGTGGAGAAAATTCAAACCTCGCAATGTTTATTTTCTTTCCGGCCAACATCTGTGTGCATATTACCTTCTATTTATTGCTCCATGCCTGTCAAATTCCCTGGGGTATGACTTGCTTTACTCATTCATAATTTCATGAAATATCAACCAAATTCAGTAATTTTGACATGTATGGATAGCTTAGATCTGGCGCTACATGTTGCAATCATCGGCGGCTTCTTAGAGTTAAAACTTGTGGAGAAAATTCAAACCTCGCAATGTTTATTTTCTTTCCGGCCAACATCTGTGTACATGTTACCGTCTATTTATTGCTCCATGCATGTCAAATTCCCTGGGGTATGGACTTGCTTTACTCATTCATAATTGCATGAAATATCAACCAAATTCAGTAATTTTGACATGTATGGATAGCTTAGATCTGGCGCTACATGTTGCAATCATCGGCGGCTTCTTAGAGTTAAAACTTGTGGAGAAAATTCAAACATCGCAATGTTTATTTTCTTCCCGGCCACCATCTGTGTGCAGATTACCTTTTATTTATTGCTCCATGCCTGTCAAATTCCCTGGGGTATGGACTTGCTTTACTCATTCATAATTTCATGAAATATCAACCAAATTCAGTAATTTTGACATGTATGGATAGCTTAGATCTGGCGCTACATGTTGCAATTATCGGCGGCTTCTTAGAGTTAACACTTGTGGAGAAAATTCAAACCTCGCAATGTTTATTTTCTTTCCGGCCACCATCTGTGTGCATATTACCTTTTATTTATTGCTCCATGCCTGTCAAATTCCCTGGGGTATGGACTTGCTTTACTCATTCATAATTGCATGAAATATCAACAAAATTCAGTAATTTTGACATGTATGGATAGCTTAGATCTGGCGCTACATGTTGCAATTATCGGCGGCTTCTTAGAGTTAAAACTTGTTTAGAAAATTCAAACCTCGCAATGTTTATTTTCTTTCCGGCCAACATCTGTGTGCATATTACCTTCTATTTATTGCTCCATGCCTGTCAAATTCCCTGGGGTATGACTTGCTTTACTCATTCATAATTTCATGAAATATCAACCAAATTCAGTAATTTTGACATGTATGGATAGCTTAGATCTGGCGCTACATGTTGCAATCATCGGCGGCTTCTTAGAGTTAAAACTTGTGGAGAAAATTCAAACCTCGCAATGTTTATTTTCTTCCCGGCCACCATCTGTGTGCAGATTACCTTTTATTTATTGCTCCATGCCTGTCAAATTCCCTGGGGTTTGGACTTGCTTTACTCATTCATAATTGCATGAAATATCAACCAAATTCAGTTATTTTGACATGTATGGATAGCTTAGATCTGGCGCTACATGTTGCAATCATCGGCGGCTTCTTAGAGTTAAAACTTGTGGAGAAAATTCAAACCTCGCAATGTTTATTTTCTTTCCGGCCAACATCTGTGTGCATATTACCTTCTATTTATTGCTCCATGCCTGTCAAATTCCCTGGGGTATGACTTGCTTTACTCATTCATAATTTCATGAAATATCAACCAAATTCAGTTATTTTGACATGTATGGATAGCTTAGATCTGGCGCTACATGTTGCAATCATCGGCGGCTTCTTAGAGTTAAAACTTGTGGAGAAAATTCAAACCTCGCAATGTTTATTTTCTTCCCGGCCACCATCTGTGTGCAGATTACCTTTTATTTATTGCTCCATGCCTGTCAAATTCCCTGGGGTTTGGACTTGCTTTACTCATTCATAATTGCATGAAATATCAACCAAATTCAGTTATTTTGACATGTATGGATAGCTTAGATCTGGCGCTACATGTTGCAATTATCGGCGGCTTCTTAGAGTTAAAACTTGTGGAGAAAATTCAAACCTCGCAATGTTTATTTTCTTTCCGGCCAACATTTGTGTGCACATTACCTTCTATTTATTGCTCCATGCCTGTCAAATTCCCTGGGGTATGACTTGCTTTACTCATTCATAATTTCATGAAATATCAACCAAATTCAGTAATTTTGACATGTATGGATAGCTTAGATCTGGCGCTACATGTTGCAATTATCGGCGGCTTCTTAGAGTTAACACTTGTGGAGAAAATTCAAACCTCGCAATGTTTATTTTCTTTCCGGCCACCATCTGTGTGCATATTACCTTTTATTTATTGCTCCATGCCTGTCAAATTCCCTGGGGTATGGACTTGCTTTACTCATTCATAATTTCATGAAATATCAACCAAATTCAGTCATTTTGACATGTATGGATAGCTTAGATCTGGCGCTACATGTTGCAATCATCGGCGGCTTCTTAGAGTTAAAACTTGTGGAGAAAATTCAAACCTCGCAATGTTTATTTTCTTTCCGGCCAACATCTGTGTACATGTTACCGTCTATTTATTGCTCCATGCATGTCAAATTCCCTGGGGTATGGACTTGCTTTACTCATTCATAATTGCATGAAATATCAACCAAATTCAGTAATTTTGACATGTATGGATAGCTTAGATCTGGCGCTACATGTTGCAATCATCGGCGGCTTCTTAGAGTTAAAACTTGTGGAGAAAATTCAAACCTCGCAATGTTTATTTTCTTCCCGGCCACCATCTGTGTGCAGATTACCTTTTATTTATTGCTCCATGCCTGTCAAATTCCCTGGGGTTTGGACTTGCTTTACTCATTCATAATTGCATGAAATATCAACCAAATTCAGTTATTTTGACATGTATGGATAGCTTAGATCTGGCGCTACATGTTGCAATCATCGGCGGCTTCTTAGAGTTAAAACTTGTGGAGAAAATTCAAACCTCGCAATGTTTATTTTCTTTCCGGCCAACATCTGTGTGCATATTACCTTCTATTTATTGCTCCATGCCTGTCAAATTCCCTGGGGTATGACTTGCTTTACTCATTCATAATTTCATGAAATATCAACCAAATTCAGTAATTTTGACATGTATGGATAGCTTAGATCTGGCGCTACATGTTGCAATCATCGGCGGCTTCTTAGAGTTAAAACTTGTGGAGAAAATTCAAACCTCGCAATGTTTATTTTCTTCCCGGCCACCATCTGTGTGCAGATTACCTTTTATTTATTGCTCCATGCCTGTCAAATTCCCTGGGGTTTGGACTTGCTTTACTCATTCATAATTGCATGAAATATCAACCAAATTCAGTTATTTTGACATGTATGGATAGCTTAGATCTGGCGCTACATGTTGCAATCATCGGCGGCTTCTTAGAGTTAAAACTTGTGGAGAAAATTCAAACCTCGCAATGTTTATTTTCTTTCCGGCCAACATCTGTGTGCATATTACCTTCTATTTATTGCTCCATGCCTGTCAAATTCCCTGGGGTATGACTTGCTTTACTCATTCATAATTTAATGAAATATCAACCAAATTCAGTAATTTTGACATGTATGGATAGCTTAGATCTGGCGCTACATGTTGCAATCATCGGCGGCTTCTTAGAGTTAAAACTTGTGGAGAAAATTCAAACCTCGCAATGTTTATTTTCTTTCCGGCCAACATCTGTGTGCATATTACCTTCTATTTATTGCTCCATGCCTGTCAAATTCCCTGGGGTATGACTTGCTTTACTCATTCATAATTTCATGAAATATCAACCAAATTCAGTAATTTTGACATGTATGGATAGCTTAGATCTGGCGCTACATGTTGCAATCATCGGCGGCTTCTTAGAGTTAAAACTTGTGGAGAAAATTCAAACCTCGCAATGTTTATTTTCTTTCCGGCCAACATCTGTGTACATGTTACCGTCTATTTATTGCTCCATGCATGTCAAATTCCCTGGGGTATGGACTTGCTTTACTCATTCATAATTGCATGAAATATCAACCAAATTCAGTAATTTTGACATGTATGGATAGCTTAGATCTGGCGCTACATGTTGCAATCATCGGCGGCTTCTTAGAGTTAAAACTTGTGGAGAAAATTCAAACCTCGCAATGTTTATTTTCTTTCCGGCCAACATCTGTGTACATGTTACCGTCTATTTATTGCTCCATGCATGTCAAATTCCCTGGGGTATGGACTTGCTTTACTCATTCATAATTGCATGAAATATCAACCAAATTCAGTAATTTTGACATGTATGGATAGCTTAGATCTGGCGCTACATGTTGCAATTATCGGCGGCTTCTTAGAGTTAAAACTTGTTTAGAAAATTCAAACCTCGCAATGTTTATTTTCTTTCCGGCCAACATCTGTGTGCATATTACCTTCTATTTATTGCTCCATGCCTGTCAAATTCCCTGGGGTATGACTTGCTTTACTCATTCATAATTTCATGAAATATCAACCAAATTCAGTAATTTTGACATGTATGGATAGCTTAGATCTGGCGCTACATGTTGCAATCATCGGCGGCTTCTTAGAGTTAAAACTTGTGGAGAAAATTCAAACCTCGCAATGTTTATTTTCTTCCCGGCCACCATCTGTGTGCAGATTACCTTTTATTTATTGCTCCATGCCTGTCAAATTCCCTGGGGTTTGGACTTGCTTTACTCATTCATAATTGCATGAAATATCAACCAAATTCAGTTATTTTGACATGTATGGATAGCTTAGATCTGGCGCTACATGTTGCAATTATCGGCGGCTTCTTAGAGTTAAAACTTGTGGAGAAAATTCAAACCTCGCAATGTTTATTTTCTTTCCGGCCAACATTTGTGTGCATATTACCTTCTATTTATTGCTCCATGCCTGTCAAATTCCCTGGGGTTTGGACTTGCTTTACTCATTCATAATTGCATGAAATATCAACCAAATTCAGTAATTTTGACATGTATGGATAGCTTAGATCTGGCGCTACATGTTGCAATTATCGGCGGCTTCTTAGAGTTAACACTTGTGGAGAAAATTCAAACCTCGCAATGTTTATTTTCTTTCCGGCCACCATCTGTGTGCATATTACCTTTTATTTATTGCTCCATGCCTGTCAAATTCCCTGGGGTATGGACTTGCTTTACTCATTCATAATTTCATGAAATATCAACCAAATTCAGTAATTTTGACATGTATGGATAGCTTAGATCTGGCGCTACATGTTGCAATCATCGGCGGCTTCTTAGAGTTAAAACTTGTGGAGAAAATTCAAACCTCGCAATGTTTATTTTCTTTCCGGCCAACATCTGTGTACATGTTACCGTCTATTTATTGCTCCATGCATGTCAAATTCCCTGGGGTATGGACTTGCTTTACTCATTCATAATTGCATGAAATATCAACCAAATTCAGTAATTTTGACATGTATGGATAGCTTAGATCTGGCGCTACATGTTGCAATCATCGGCGGCTTCTTAGAGTTAAAACTTGTGGAGAAAATTCAAACCTCGCAATGTTTATTTTCTTCCCGGCCACCATCTGTGTGCAGATTACCTTTTATTTATTGCTCCATGCCTGTCAAATTCCCTGGGGTATGGACTTGCTTTACTCATTCATAATTTCATGAAATATCAACCAAATTCAGTAATTTTGACATGTATGGATAGCTTAGATCTGGCGCTACATGTTGCAATTATCGGCGGCTTCTTAGAGTTAACACTTGTGGAGAAAATTCAAACCTCGCAATGTTTATTTTCTTTCCGGCCACCATCTGTGTGCATATTACCTTTTATTTATTGCTCCATGCCTGTCAAATTCCCTGGGGTATGGACTTGCTTTACTCATTCATAATTGCATGAAATATCAACAAAATTCAGTAATTTTGACATGTATGGATAGCTTAGATCTGGCGCTACATGTTGCAATTATCGGCGGCTTCTTAGAGTTAAAACTTGTTTAGAAAATTCAAACCTCGCAATGTTTATTTTCTTTCCGGCCAACATCTGTGTGCATATTACCTTCTATTTATTGCTCCATGCCTGTCAAATTCCCTGGGGTATGACTTGCTTTACTCATTCATAATTTCATGAAATATCAACCAAATTCAGTAATTTTGACATGTATGGATAGCTTAGATCTGGCGCTACATGTTGCAATCATCGGCGGCTTCTTAGAGTTAAAACTTGTGGAGAAAATTCAAACCTCGCAATGTTTATTTTCTTTCCGGCCAACATCTGTGTACATGTTACCGTCTATTTATTGCTCCATGCATGTCAAATTCCCTGGGGTATGGACTTGCTTTACTCATTCATAATTGCATGAAATATCAACCAAATTCAGTAATTTTGACATGTATGGATAGCTTAGATCTGGCGCTACATGTTGCAATCATCGGCGGCTTCTTAGAGTTAAAACTTGTGGAGAAAATTCAAACCTCGCAATGTTTATTTTCTTCCCGGCCACCATCTGTGTGCAGATTACCTTTTATTTATTGCTCCATGCCTGTCAAATTCCCTGGGGTATGGACTTGCTTTACTCATTCATAATTTCATGAAATATCAACCAAATTCAGTAATTTTGACATGTATGGATAGCTTAGATCTGGCGCTACATGTTGCAATTATCGGCGGCTTCTTAGAGTTAACACTTGTGGAGAAAATTCAAACCTCGCAATGTTTATTTTCTTTCCGGCCACCATCTGTGTGCATATTACCTTTTATTTATTGCTCCATGCCTGTCAAATTCCCTGGGGTATGGACTTGCTTTACTCATTCATAATTGCATGAAATATCAACAAAATTCAGTAATTTTGACATGTATGGATAGCTTAGATCTGGCGCTACATGTTGCAATTATCGGCGGCTTCTTAGAGTTAAAACTTGTTTAGAAAATTCAAACCTCGCAATGTTTATTTTCTTTCCGGCCAACATCTGTGTGCATATTACCTTCTATTTATTGCTCCATGCCTGTCAAATTCCCTGGGGTATGACTTGCTTTACTCATTCATAATTTCATGAAATATCAACCAAATTCAGTAATTTTGACATGTATGGATAGCTTAGATCTGGCGCTACATGTTGCAATCATCGGCGGCTTCTTAGAGTTAAAACTTGTGGAGAAAATTCAAACCTCGCAATGTTTATTTTCTTCACGGCCACCATCTGTGTGCAGATTACCTTTTATTTATTGCTCCATGCCTGTCAAATTCCCTGGGGTTTGGACTTGCTTTACTCATTCATAATTGCATGAAATATCAACCAAATTCAGTTATTTTGACATGTATGGATAGCTTAGATCTGGCGCTACATGTTGCAATCATCGGCGGCTTCTTAGAGTTAAAACTTGTGGAGAAAATTCAAACCTCGCAATGTTTATTTTCTTTCCGGCCAACATCTGTGTGCATATTACCTTCTATTTATTGCTCCATGCCTGTCAAATTCCCTGGGGTATGACTTGCTTTACTCATTCATAATTTCATGAAATATCAACCAAATTCAGTAATTTTGACATGTATGGATAGCTTAGATCTGGCGCTACATGTTGCAATCATCGGCGGCTTCTTAGAGTTAAAACTTGTGGAGAAAATTCAAACCTCGCAATGTTTATTTTCTTCCCGGCCACCATCTGTGTGCAGATTACCTTTTATTTATTGCTCCATGCCTGTCAAATTCCCTGGGGTTTGGACTTGCTTTACTCATTCATAATTGCATGAAATATCAACCAAATTCAGTTATTTTGACATGTATGGATAGCTTAGATCTGGCGCTACATGTTGCAATTATCGGCGGCTTCTTAGAGTTAAAACTTGTGGAGAAAATTCAAACCTCGCAATGTTTATTTTCTTTCCGGCCAACATTTGTGTGCATATTACCTTCTATTTATTGCTCCATGCCTGTCAAATTCCCTGGGGTATGACTTGCTTTACTCATTCATAATTTCATGAAATATCAACCAAATTCAGTAATTTTGACATGTATGGATAGCTTAGATCTGGCGCTACATGTTGCAATTATCGGCGGCTTCTTAGAGTTAACACTTGTGGAGAAAATTCAAACCTCGCAATGTTTATTTTCTTTCCGGCCACCATCTGTGTGCATATTACCTTTTATTTATTGCTCCATGCCTGTCAAATTCCCTGGGGTATGGACTTGCTTTACTCATTCATAATTTCATGAAATATCAACCAAATTCAGTAATTTTGACATGTATGGATAGCTTAGATCTGGCGCTACATGTTGCAATCATCGGCGGCTTCTTAGAGTTAAAACTTGTGGAGAAAATTCAAACCTCGCAATGTTTATTTTCTTTCCGGCCAACATCTGTGTACATGTTACCGTCTATTTATTGCTCCATGCATGTCAAATTCCCTGGGGTATGGACTTGCTTTACTCATTCATAATTGCATGAAATATCAACCAAATTCAGTAATTTTGACATGTATGGATAGCTTAGATCTGGCGCTACATGTTGCAATCATCGGCGGCTTCTTAGAGTTAAAACTTGTGGAGAAAATTCAAACCTCGCAATGTTTATTTTCTTCCCGGCCACCATCTGTGTGCAGATTACCTTTTATTTATTGCTCCATGCCTGTCAAATTCCCTGGGGTTTGGACTTGCTTTACTCATTCATAATTGCATGAAATATCAACCAAATTCAGTTATTTTGACATGTATGGATAGCTTAGATCTGGCGCTACATGTTGCAATCATCGGCGGCTTCTTAGAGTTAAAACTTGTGGAGAAAATTCAAACCTCGCAATGTTTATTTTCTTTCCGGCCAACATCTGTGTGCATATTACCTTCTATTTATTGCTCCATGCCTGTCAAATTCCCTGGGGTATGACTTGCTTTACTCATTCATAATTTCATGAAATATCAACCAAATTCAGTAATTTTGACATGTATGGATAGCTTAGATCTGGCGCTACATGTTGCAATCATCGGCGGCTTCTTAGAGTTAAAACTTGTGGAGAAAATTCAAACCTCGCAATGTTTATTTTCTTTCCGGCCAACATCTGTGTACATGTTACCGTCTATTTATTGCTCCATGCATGTCAAATTCCCTGGGGTATGGACTTGCTTTACTCATTCATAATTGCATGAAATATCAACCAAATTCAGTAATTTTGACATGTATGGATAGCTTAGATCTGGCGCTACATGTTGCAATCATCGGCGGCTTCTTAGAGTTAAAACTTGTGGAGAAAATTCAAACATCGCAATGTTTATTTTCTTCCCGGCCACCATCTGTGTGCAGATTACCTTTTATTTATTGCTCCATGCCTGTCAAATTCCTTGGGGTATGGACTTGCTTTACTCATTCATAATTTCATGAAATATCAACCAAATTCAGTAATTTTGACATGTATGGATAGCTTAGATCTGGCGCTACATGTTGCAATTATCGGCGGCTTCTTAGAGTTAACACTTGTGGAGAAAATTCAAACCTCGCAATGTTTATTTTCTTTCCGGCCACCATCTGTGTGCATATTACCTTTTATTTATTGCTCCATGCCTGTCAAATTCCCTGGGGTATGGACTTGCTTTACTCATTCATAATTGCATGAAATATCAACAAAATTCAGTAATTTTGACATGTATGGATAGCTTAGATCTGGCGCTACATGTTGCAATTATCGGCGGCTTCTTAGAGTTAAAACTTGTTTAGAAAATTCAAACCTCGCAATGTTTATTTTCTTTCCGGCCAACATCTGTGTGCATATTACCTTCTATTTATTGCTCCATGCCTGTCAAATTCCCTGGGGTATGACTTGCTTTACTCATTCATAATTTCATGAAATATCAACCAAATTCAGTAATTTTGACATGTATGGATAGCTTAGATCTGGCGCTACATGTTGCAATCATCGGCGGCTTCTTAGAGTTAAAACTTGTGGAGAAAATTCAAACCTCGCAATGTTTATTTTCTTCCCGGCCACCATCTGTGTGCAGATTACCTTTTATTTATTGCTCCATGCCTGTCAAATTCCCTGGGGTTTGGACTTGCTTTACTCATTCATAATTGCATGAAATATCAACCAAATTCAGTTATTTTGACATGTATGGATAGCTTAGATCTGGCGCTACATGTTGCAATCATCGGCGGCTTCTTAGAGTTAAAACTTGTGGAGAAAATTCAAACCTCGCAATGTTTATTTTCTTTCCGGCCAACATCTGTGTGCATATTACCTTCTATTTATTGCTCCATGCCTGTCAAATTCCCTGGGGTATGACTTGCTTTACTCATTCATAATTTCATGAAATATCAACCAAATTCAGTAATTTTGACATGTATGGATAGCTTAGATCTGGCGCTACATGTTGCAATCATCGGCGGCTTCTTAGAGTTAAAACTTGTGGAGAAAATTCAAACCTCGCAATGTTTATTTTCTTCCCGGCCACCATCTGTGTGCAGATTACCTTTTATTTATTGCTCCATGCCTGTCAAATTCCCTGGGGTTTGGACTTGCTTTACTCATTCATAATTGCATGAAATATCAACCAAATTCAGTTATTTTGACATGTATGGATAGCTTAGATCTGGCGCTACATGTTGCAATTATCGGCGGCTTCTTAGAGTTAAAACTTGTGGAGAAAATTCAAACCTCGCAATGTTTATTTTCTTTCCGGCCAACATTTGTGTGCACATTACCTTCTATTTATTGCTCCATGCCTGTCAAATTCCCTGGGGTATGACTTGCTTTACTCATTCATAATTTCATGAAATATCAACCAAATTCAGTAATTTTGACATGTATGGATAGCTTAGATCTGGCGCTACATGTTGCAATTATCGGCGGCTTCTTAGAGTTAACACTTGTGGAGAAAATTCAAACCTCGCAATGTTTATTTTCTTTCCGGCCACCATCTGTGTGCATATTACCTTTTATTTATTGCTCCATGCCTGTCAAATTCCCTGGGGTATGGACTTGCTTTACTCATTCATAATTTCATGAAATATCAACCAAATTCAGTCATTTTGACATGTATGGATAGCTTAGATCTGGCGCTACATGTTGCAATCATCGGCGGCTTCTTAGAGTTAAAACTTGTGGAGAAAATTCAAACCTCGCAATGTTTATTTTCTTTCCGGCCAACATCTGTGTACATGTTACCGTCTATTTATTGCTCCATGCATGTCAAATTCCCTGGGGTATGGACTTGCTTTACTCATTCATAATTGCATGAAATATCAACCAAATTCAGTAATTTTGACATGTATGGATAGCTTAGATCTGGCGCTACATGTTGCAATCATCGGCGGCTTCTTAGAGTTAAAACTTGTGGAGAAAATTCAAACCTCGCAATGTTTATTTTCTTCCCGGCCACCATCTGTGTGCAGATTACCTTTTATTTATTGCTCCATGCCTGTCAAATTCCCTGGGGTTTGGACTTGCTTTACTCATTCATAATTGCATGAAATATCAACCAAATTCAGTTATTTTGACATGTATGGATAGCTTAGATCTGGCGCTACATGTTGCAATCATCGGCGGCTTCTTAGAGTTAAAACTTGTGGAGAAAATTCAAACCTCGCAATGTTTATTTTCTTTCCGGCCAACATCTGTGTGCATATTACCTTCTATTTATTGCTCCATGCCTGTCAAATTCCCTGGGGTATGACTTGCTTTACTCATTCATAATTTCATGAAATATCAACCAAATTCAGTAATTTTGACATGTATGGATAGCTTAGATCTGGCGCTACATGTTGCAATCATCGGCGGCTTCTTAGAGTTAAAACTTGTGGAGAAAATTCAAACCTCGCAATGTTTATTTTCTTCCCGGCCACCATCTGTGTGCAGATTACCTTTTATTTATTGCTCCATGCCTGTCAAATTCCCTGGGGTTTGGACTTGCTTTACTCATTCATAATTGCATGAAATATCAACCAAATTCAGTTATTTTGACATGTATGGATAGCTTAGATCTGGCGCTACATGTTGCAATCATCGGCGGCTTCTTAGAGTTAAAACTTGTGGAGAAAATTCAAACCTCGCAATGTTTATTTTCTTTCCGGCCAACATCTGTGTGCATATTACCTTCTATTTATTGCTCCATGCCTGTCAAATTCCCTGGGGTATGACTTGCTTTACTCATTCATAATTTCATGAAATATCAACCAAATTCAGTAATTTTGACATGTATGGATAGCTTAGATCTGGCGCTACATGTTGCAATCATCGGCGGCTTCTTAGAGTTAAAACTTGTGGAGAAAATTCAAACCTCGCAATGTTTATTTTCTTTCCGGCCAACATCTGTGTGCATATTACCTTCTATTTATTGCTCCATGCCTGTCAAATTCCCTGGGGTATGACTTGCTTTACTCATTCATAATTTCATGAAATATCAACAAAATTCAGTAATTTTGACATGTATGGATAGCTTAGATCTGGCGCTACATGTTGCAATCATCGGCGGCTTCTTAGAGTTAAAACTTGTGGAGAAAATTCAAACCTCGCAATGTTTATTTTCTTTCCGGCCAACATCTGTGTACATGTTACCGTCTATTTATTGCTCCATGCATGTCAAATTCCCTGGGGTATGGACTTGCTTTACTCATTCATAATTGCATGAAATATCAACAAAATTCAGTAATTTTGACATGTATGGATAGCTTAGATCTGGCGCTACATGTTGCAATTATCGGCGGCTTCTTAGAGTTAAAACTTGTTTAGAAAATTCAAACCTCGCAATGTTTATTTTCTTTCCGGCCAACATCTGTGTGCATATTACCTTCTATTTATTGCTCCATGCCTGTCAAATTCCCTGGGGTATGACTTGCTTTACTCATTCATAATTTCATGAAATATCAACCAAATTCAGTAATTTTGACATGTATGGATAGCTTAGATCTGGCGCTACATGTTGCAATCATCGGCGGCTTCTTAGAGTTAAAACTTGTGGAGAAAATTCAAACCTCGCAATGTTTATTTTCTTTCCGGCCAACATCTGTGTACATGTTACCGTCTATTTATTGCTCCATGCATGTCAAATTCCCTGGGGTATGGACTTGCTTTACTCATTCATAATTGCATGAAATATCAACCAAATTCAGTAATTTTGACATGTATGGATAGCTTAGATCTGGCGCTACATGTTGCAATTATCGGCGGCTTCTTAGAGTTAAAACTTGTTTAGAAAATTCAAACCTCGCAATGTTTATTTTCTTTCCGGCCAACATCTGTGTGCATATTACCGTCTATTTATTGCTCCATGCATGTCAAATTCCCTGGGGTATGGACTTGCTTTACTCATTCAAAATTGCATGAAATATCAACCAAATTCAGTCATTTTGACATGTATGGATAGCTTAGATCTGGCGCTACATGTTGCAATCATCGGCGGCTTCTTAGAGTTAAAACTTGTGGAGAAAATTCAAACCTCGCAATGTTTATTTTCTTTCCGGCCAACATCTGTGTACATGTTACCGTCTATTTATTGCTCCATGCATGTCAAATTCCCTGGGGTATGGACTTGCTTTACTCATTCATAATTGCATGAAATATCAACCAAATTCAGTAATTTTGACATGTATGGATAGCTTAGATCTGGCGCTACATGTTGCAATTATCGGCGGCTTCTTAGAGTTAAAACTTGTAGAGAAAATTCAAACCTCGCAATGTTTATTTTCTTTCCGGCCAACATCTGTGTGCATATTACCTTCTATTTATTGCTCCATGCCTGTCAAATTCCCTGGGGTATGACTTGCTTTACTCATTCATAATTTCATGAAATATCAACCAAATTCAGTAATTTTGACATGTATGGATAGCTTAGATCTGGCGCTACATGTTGCAATTATCGGCGGCTTCTTAGAGTTAACACTTGTGGAGAAAATTCAAACCTCGCAATGTTTATTTTCTTTCCGGCCACCATCTGTGTGCATATTACCTTTTATTTATTGCTCCATGCCTGTCAAATTCCCTGGGGTATGGACTTGCTTTACTCATTCATAATTTCATGAAATATCAACCAAATTCAGTAATTTTGACATGTATGGATAGCTTAGATCTGGCGCTACATGTTGCAATCATCGGCGGCTTCTTAGAGTTAAAACTTGTGGAGAAAATTCAAACCTCGCAATGTTTATTTTCTTTCCGGCCAACATCTGTGTACATGTTACCGTCTATTTATTGCTCCATGCATGTCAAATTCCCTGGGGTATGGACTTGCTTTACTCATTCATAATTTCATGAAATATCAACCAAATTCAGTAATTTTGACATGTATGGATAGCTTAGATCTGGCGCTACATGTTGCAATCATCGGCGGCTTCTTAGAGTTAAAACTTGTGGAGAAAATTCAAACCTCGCAATGTTTATTTTCTTTCCGGCCAACATCTGTGTGCATATTACCTTCTATTTATTGCTCCATGCCTGTCAAATTCCCTGGGGTATGACTTGCTTTACTCATTCATAATTGCATGAAATATCAACCAAATTCAGTAATTTTGACATGTATGGATAGCTTAGATCTGGCGCTACATGTTGCAATCATCGGCGGCTTCTTAGAGTTAAAACTTGTGGAGAAAATTCAAACCTCGCAATGTTTATTTTCTTTCCGGCCAACATCTGTGTGCATATTACCTTCTATTTATTGCTCCATGCCTGTCAAATTCCCTAGGGTATGACTTGCTTTACTCATTCATAATTTCATGAAATATCAACCATATTCAGTAATTTTGACATGTATGGATAGCTTAGATCTGGCGCTACATGTTGCAATCATCGGCGGCTTCTTAGAGTTAAAACTTGTTGAGAAAATTCAAACCTCGCAATGTTTATTTTCTTTCCGGCCAACATCTGTGTGCATATTACCTTCTATTTATTGCTCCATGCCTGTCAAATTCCCTGGGGTATGACTTGCTTTACTCATTCATAATTTCATGAAATATAAACCAAATTCAGTAATTTTGACATGTATGGATAGCTTAGATCTGGCGCTACATGTTGCAATTATCGGCGGCTTCTTAGAGTTAAAACTTGTGGAGAAAATTCAAACCTCGCAATGTTTATTTTCTTCACGGCCACCATCTG
The DNA here is from genome assembly GCA_037893225.1 of Hippasteria phrygiana. Taxonomy (NCBI): domain Eukaryota; kingdom Metazoa; phylum Echinodermata; class Asteroidea; order Valvatida; family Goniasteridae; genus Hippasteria; species Hippasteria phrygiana. The sequence continues at coordinate 961,781 of JAZGUH010000052.1, read as the reverse complement.
TGTGCAGATTACCTTTTATTTATTGCTCCATGCCTGTCAAATTCCCTGGGGTTTGGACTTGCTTTACTCATTCATAATTGCATGAAATATCAACCAAATTCAGTTATTTTGACATGTATGGATAGCTTAGATCTGGCGCTACATGTTGCAATCATCGGCGGCTTCTTAGAGTTAAAACTTGTGGAGAAAATTCAAACCTCGCAATGTTTATTTTCTTCCCGGCCACCATCTGTGTGCAGATTACCTTTTATTTATTGCTCCATGCCTGTCAAATTCCCTGGGGTTTGGACTTGCTTTACTCATTCATAATTGCATGAAATATCAACCAAATTCAGTTATTTTGACATGTATGGATAGCTTAGATCTGGCGCTACATGTTGCAATCATCGGCGGCTTCTTAGAGTTAAAACTTGTGGAGAAAATTCAAACCTCGCAATGTTTATTTTCTTTCCGGCCAACATCTGTGTGCATATTACCTTCTATTTATTGCTCCATGCCTGTCAAATTCCCTGGGGTATGACTTGCTTTACTCATTCATAATTTCATGAAATATCAACCAAATTCAGTAATTTTGACATGTATGGATAGCTTAGATCTGGCGCTACATGTTGCAATCATCGGCGGCTTCTTAGAGTTAAAACTTGTGGAGAAAATTCAAACCTCGCAATGTTTATTTTCTTTCCGGCCAACATCTGTGTGCATATTACCTTCTATTTATTGCTCCATGCCTGTCAAATTCCCTGGGGTATGACTTGCTTTACTCATTCATAATTTCATGAAATATCAACAAAATTCAGTAATTTTGACATGTATGGATAGCTTAGATCTGGCGCTACATGTTGCAATTATCGGCGGCTTCTTAGAGTTAAAACTTGTTTAGAAAATTCAAACCTCGCAATGTTTATTTTCTTTCCGGCCAACATCTGTGTGCATATTACCTTCTATTTATTGCTCCATGCCTGTCAAATTCCCTGGGGTATGACTTGCTTTACTCATTCATAATTTCATGAAATATCAACCAAATTCAGTAATTTTGACATGTATGGATAGCTTAGATCTGGCGCTACATGTTGCAATCATCGGCGGCTTCTTAGAGTTAAAACTTGTGGAGAAAATTCAAACCTCGCAATGTTTATTTTCTTTCCGGCCAACATCTGTGTACATGTTACCGTCTATTTATTGCTCCATGCATGTCAAATTCCCTGGGGTATGGACTTGCTTTACTCATTCATAATTGCATGAAATATCAACCAAATTCAGTAATTTTGACATGTATGGATAGCTTAGATCTGGCGCTACATGTTGCAATTATCGGCGGCTTCTTAGAGTTAAAACTTGTAGAGAAAATTCAAACCTCGCAATGTTTATTTTCTTTCCGGCCAACATCTGTGTGCATATTACCTTCTATTTATTGCTCCATGCCTGTCAAATTCCCTGGGGTATGACTTGCTTTACTCATTCATAATTTCATGAAATATCAACCAAATTCAGTAATTTTGACATGTATGGATAGCTTAGATCTGGCGCTACATGTTGCAATTATCGGCGGCTTCTTAGAGTTAACACTTGTGGAGAAAATTCAAACCTCGCAATGTTTATTTTCTTTCCGGCCACCATCTGTGTGCATATTACCTTTTATTTATTGCTCCATGCCTGTCAAATTCCCTGGGGTATGGACTTGCTTTACTCATTCATAATTTCATGAAATATCAACCAAATTCAGTAATTTTGACATGTATGGATAGCTTAGATCTGGCGCTACATGTTGCAATCATCGGCGGCTTCTTAGAGTTAAAACTTGTGGAGAAAATTCAAACCTCGCAATGTTTATTTTCTTTCCGGCCAACATCTGTGTACATGTTACCGTCTATTTATTGCTCCATGCATGTCAAATTCCCTGGGGTATGGACTTGCTTTACTCATTCATAATTTCATGAAATATCAACCAAATTCAGTAATTTTGACATGTATGGATAGCTTAGATCTGGCGCTACATGTTGCAATCATCGGCGGCTTCTTAGAGTTAAAACTTGTGGAGAAAATTCAAACCTCGCAATGTTTATTTTCTTTCCGGCCAACATCTGTGTGCATATTACCTTCTATTTATTGCTCCATGCCTGTCAAATTCCCTGGGGTATGACTTGCTTTACTCATTCATAATTGCATGAAATATCAACCAAATTCAGTAATTTTGACATGTATGGATAGCTTAGATCTGGCGCTACATGTTGCAATCATCGGCGGCTTCTTAGAGTTAAAACTTGTGGAGAAAATTCAAACCTCGCAATGTTTATTTTCTTTCCGGCCAACATCTGTGTGCATATTACCTTCTATTTATTGCTCCATGCCTGTCAAATTCCCTAGGGTATGACTTGCTTTACTCATTCATAATTTCATGAAATATCAACCATATTCAGTAATTTTGACATGTATGGATAGCTTAGATCTGGCGCTACATGTTGCAATCATCGGCGGCTTCTTAGAGTTAAAACTTGTTGAGAAAATTCAAACCTCGCAATGTTTATTTTCTTTCCGGCCAACATCTGTGTGCATATTACCTTCTATTTATTGCTCCATGCCTGTCAAATTCCCTGGGGTATGACTTGCTTTACTCATTCATAATTTCATGAAATATAAACCAAATTCAGTAATTTTGACATGTATGGATAGCTTAGATCTGGCGCTACATGTTGCAATTATCGGCGGCTTCTTAGAGTTAAAACTTGTGGAGAAAATTCAAACCTCGCAATGTTTATTTTCTTCACGGCCACCATCTGTGTGCAGATTACCTTTTATTTATTGCTCCATGCCTGTCAAATTCCCTGGGGTTTGGACTTGCTTTACTCATTCATAATTGCATGAAATATCAACCAAATTCAGTTATTTTGACATGTATGGATAGCTTAGATCTGGCGCTACATGTTGCAATCATCGGCGGCTTCTTAGAGTTAAAACTTGTGGAGAAAATTCAAACCTCGCAATGTTTATTTTCTTCCCGGCCACCATCTGTGTGCAGATTACCTTTTATTTATTGCTCCATGCCTGTCAAATTCCCTGGGGTTTGGACTTGCTTTACTCATTCATAATTGCATGAAATATCAACCAAATTCAGTTATTTTGACATGTATGGATAGCTTAGATCTGGCGCTACATGTTGCAATCATCGGCGGCTTCTTAGAGTTAAAACTTGTGGAGAAAATTCAAACCTCGCAATGTTTATTTTCTTTCCGGCCAACATCTGTGTGCATATTACCTTCTATTTATTGCTCCATGCCTGTCAAATTCCCTGGGGTATGACTTGCTTTACTCATTCATAATTTCATGAAATATCAACCAAATTCAGTAATTTTGACATGTATGGATAGCTTAGATCTGGCGCTACATGTTGCAATCATCGGCGGCTTCTTAGAGTTAAAACTTGTGGAGAAAATTCAAACCTCGCAATGTTTATTTTCTTTCCGGCCAACATCTGTGTGCATATTACCTTCTATTTATTGCTCCATGCCTGTCAAATTCCCTGGGGTATGACTTGCTTTACTCATTCATAATTTCATGAAATATCAACAAAATTCAGTAATTTTGACATGTATGGATAGCTTAGATCTGGCGCTACATGTTGCAATTATCGGCGGCTTCTTAGAGTTAAAACTTGTTTAGAAAATTCAAACCTCGCAATGTTTATTTTCTTTCCGGCCAACATCTGTGTGCATATTACCTTCTATTTATTGCTCCATGCCTGTCAAATTCCCTGGGGTATGACTTGCTTTACTCATTCATAATTTCATGAAATATCAACCAAATTCAGTAATTTTGACATGTATGGATAGCTTAGATCTGGCGCTACATGTTGCAATCATCGGCGGCTTCTTAGAGTTAAAACTTGTGGAGAAAATTCAAACCTCGCAATGTTTATTTTCTTTCCGGCCAACATCTGTGTACATGTTACCGTCTATTTATTGCTCCATGCATGTCAAATTCCCTGGGGTATGGACTTGCTTTACTCATTCATAATTGCATGAAATATCAACCAAATTCAGTAATTTTGACATGTATGGATAGCTTAGATCTGGCGCTACATGTTGCAATTATCGGCGGCTTCTTAGAGTTAAAACTTGTTTAGAAAATTCAAACCTCGCAATGTTTATTTTCTTTCCGGCCAACATCTGTGTGCATATTACCTTCTATTTATTGCTCCATGCCTGTCAAATTCCCTGGGGTATGACTTGCTTTACTCATTCATAATTTCATGAAATATCAACCAAATTCAGTAATTTTGACATGTATGGATAGCTTAGATCTGGCGCTACATGTTGCAATCATCGGCGGCTTCTTAGAGTTAAAACTTGTGGAGAAAATTCAAACCTCGCAATGTTTATTTTCTTCCCGGCCACCATCTGTGTGCAGATTACCTTTTATTTATTGCTCCATGCCTGTCAAATTCCCTGGGGTTTGGACTTGCTTTACTCATTCATAATTGCATGAAATATCAACCAAATTCAGTTATTTTGACATGTATGGATAGCTTAGATCTGGCGCTACATGTTGCAATCATCGGCGGCTTCTTAGAGTTAAAACTTGTGGAGAAAATTCAAACCTCGCAATGTTTATTTTCTTTCCGGCCAACATCTGTGTACATGTTACCGTCTATTTATTGCTCCATGCATGTCAAATTCCCTGGGGTATGGACTTGCTTTACTCATTCAAAATTGCATGAAATATCAACCAAATTCAGTCATTTTGACATGTATGGATAGCTTAGATCTGGCGCTACATGTTGCAATCATCGGCGGCTTCTTAGAGTTAAAACTTGTGGAGAAAATTCAAACCTCGCAATGTTTATTTTCTTTCCGGCCAACATCTGTGTACATGTTACCGTCTATTTATTGCTCCATGCATGTCAAATTCCCTGGGGTATGGACTTGCTTTACTCATTCATAATTGCATGAAATATCAACCAAATTCAGTAATTTTGACATGTATGGATAGCTTAGATCTGGCGCTACATGTTGCAATTATCGGCGGCTTCTTAGAGTTAAAACTTGTTTAGAAAATTCAAACCTCGCAATGTTTATTTTCTTTCCGGCCAACATCTGTGTGCATATTACCTTCTATTTATTGCTCCATGCCTGTCAAATTCCCTGGGGTATGACTTGCTTTACTCATTCATAATTTCATGAAATATCAACCAAATTCAGTAATTTTGACATGTATGGATAGCTTAGATCTGGCGCTACATGTTGCAATTATCGGCGGCTTCTTAGAGTTAAAACTTGTAGAGAAAATTCAAACCTCGCAATGTTTATTTTCTTTCCGGCCAACATCTGTGTGCATATTACCTTCTATTTATTGCTCCATGCCTGTCAAATTCCCTGGGGTATGACTTGCTTTACTCATTCATAATTTCATGAAATATCAACCAAATTCAGTAATTTTGACATGTATGGATAGCTTAGATCTGGCGCTACATGTTGCAATTATCGGCGGCTTCTTAGAGTTAACACTTGTGGAGAAAATTCAAACCTCGCAATGTTTATTTTCTTTCCGGCCACCATCTGTGTGCATATTACCTTTTATTTATTGCTCCATGCCTGTCAAATTCCCTGGGGTATGGACTTGCTTTACTCATTCATAATTTCATGAAATATCAACCAAATTCAGTAATTTTGACATGTATGGATAGCTTAGATCTGGCGCTACATGTTGCAATCATCGGCGGCTTCTTAGAGTTAAAACTTGTGGAGAAAATTCAAACCTCGCAATGTTTATTTTCTTTCCGGCCAACATCTGTGTACATGTTACCGTCTATTTATTGCTCCATGCATGTCAAATTCCCTGGGGTATGGACTTGCTTTACTCATTCATAATTTCATGAAATATCAACCAAATTCAGTAATTTTGACATGTATGGATAGCTTAGATCTGGCGCTACATGTTGCAATCATCGGCGGCTTCTTAGAGTTAAAACTTGTGGAGAAAATTCAAACCTCGCAATGTTTATTTTCTTTCCGGCCAACATCTGTGTGCATATTACCTTCTATTTATTGCTCCATGCCTGTCAAATTCCCTGGGGTATGACTTGCTTTACTCATTCATAATTGCATGAAATATCAACCAAATTCAGTAATTTTGACATGTATGGATAGCTTAGATCTGGCGCTACATGTTGCAATCATCGGCGGCTTCTTAGAGTTAAAACTTGTGGAGAAAATTCAAACCTCGCAATGTTTATTTTCTTTCCGGCCAACATCTGTGTGCATATTACCTTCTATTTATTGCTCCATGCCTGTCAAATTCCCTAGGGTATGACTTGCTTTACTCATTCATAATTTCATGAAATATCAACCATATTCAGTAATTTTGACATGTATGGATAGCTTAGATCTGGCGCTACATGTTGCAATCATCGGCGGCTTCTTAGAGTTAAAACTTGTTGAGAAAATTCAAACCTCGCAATGTTTATTTTCTTTCCGGCCAACATCTGTGTGCATATTACCTTCTATTTATTGCTCCATGCCTGTCAAATTCCCTGGGGTATGACTTGCTTTACTCATTCATAATTTCATGAAATATAAACCAAATTCAGTAATTTTGACATGTATGGATAGCTTAGATCTGGCGCTACATGTTGCAATTATCGGCGGCTTCTTAGAGTTAAAACTTGTGGAGAAAATTCAAACCTCGCAATGTTTATTTTCTTCACGGCCACCATCTGTGTGCAGATTACCTTTTATTTATTGCTCCATGCCTGTCAAATTCCCTGGGGTTTGGACTTGCTTTACTCATTCATAATTGCATGAAATATCAACCAAATTCAGTTATTTTGACATGTATGGATAGCTTAGATCTGGCGCTACATGTTGCAATTATCGGCGGCTTCTTAGAGTTAAAACTTGTTGAGAAAATTCAAACCTCGCAATGTTTATTTTCTTTCCGGCCAACATCTGTGTGCATATTACCTTCTATTTATTGCTCCATGCCTGTCAAATTCCCTGGGGTATGACTTGCTTTACTCATTCATAATTTCATGAAATATCAACCAAATTCAGTAATTTTGACATGTATGGATAGCTTAGATCTGGCGCTACATGTTGCAATTATCGGCGGCTTCTTAGAGTTAACACTTGTGGAGAAAATTCAAACCTCGCAATGTTTATTTTCTTTCCGGCCACCATCTGTGTGCATATTACCTTTTATTTATTGCTCCATGCCTGTCAAATTCCCTGGGGTATGGACTTGCTTTACTCATTCATAATTTCATGAAATATCAACCAAATTCAGTAATTTTGACATGTATGGATAGCTTAGATCTGGAGCTACATGTTGCAATCATCGGCGGCTTCTTAGAGTTAAAACTTGTGGAGAAAATTCAAACCTCGCAATGTTTATTTTCTTTCCGGCCAACATCTGTGTACATGTTACCGTCTATTTATTGCTCCATGCATGTCAAATTCCCTGGGGTATGGACTTGCTTTACTCATTCATAATTTCATGAAATATCAACCAAATTCAGTAATTTTGACATGTATGGATAGCTTAGATCGGGCGCTACATGTTGCAATCATCGGCGGCTTCTTAGAGTTAAAACTTGTGGAGAAAATTCAAACCTCGCAATGTTTATTTTCTTTCCGGCCAACATCTGTGTGCATATTACCTTCTATTTATTGCTCCATGCCTGTCAAATTCCCTGGGGTATGACTTGCTTTACTCATTCATAATTTCATGAAATATCAACCAAATTCAGTAATTTTGACATGTATGGATAGCTTAGATCTGGCGCTACATGTTGCAATTATCGGCGGCTTCTTAGAGTTAAAACTTGTGGAGAAAATTCAAACCTCGCAATGTTTATTTTCTTTCCGGCCAACATTTGTGTGCATATTACCTTCTATTTATTGCACCATGCCTGTCAAATTCCCTGGGGTATGACTTGCTTTACTCATTCATAATTTCATGAAATATCAACCAAATTCAGTAATTTTGACATGTATGGATAGCTTAGATCTGGCGCTACATGTTGCAATCATCGGCGGCTTCTTAGAGTTAAAACTTGTGGAGAAAATTCAAACCTCGCAATGTTTATTTTCTTTCCGGCCAACATCTGTGTGCATATTACCTTCTATTTATTGCTCCATGCCTGTCAAATTCCCTGGGGTATGACTTGCTTTACTCATTCATAATTTCATGAAATATCAACCAAATTCAGTAATTTTGACATGTATGGATAGCTTAGATCTGGCGCTACATGTTGCAATTATCGGCGGCTTCTTAGAGTTAAAACTTGTGGAGAAAATTCAAACCTCGCAATGTTTATTTTCTTCCCGGCCACCATCTGTGTGCAGATTACCTTTTATTTATTGCTCCATGCCTGTCAAATTCCCTGGGGTTTGGACTTGCTTTACTCATTCATAATTGCATGAAATATCAACCAAATTCAGTAATTTTGACATGTATGGATAGCTTAGATCTGGCGCTACATGTTGCAATTATCGGCGGCTTCTTAGAGTTAAAACTTGTTTAGAAAATTCAAACCTCGCAATGTTTATTTTCTTTCCGGCCAACATCTGTGTGCATATTACCTTCTATTTATTGCTCCATGCCTGTCAAATTCCCTGGGGTATGACTTGCTTTACTCATTCATAATTTCATGAAATATCAACCAAATTCAGTCATTTTGACATGTATGGATAGCTTAGATCTGGCGCTACATGTTGCAATCATCGGCGGCTTCTTAGAGTTAAAACTTGTGGAGAAAATTCAAACCTCGCAATGTTTATTTTCTTCCCGGCCACCATCTGTGTGCAGATTACCTTTTATTTATTGCTCCATGCCTGTCAAATTCCCTGGGGTTTGGACTTGCTTTACTCATTCATAATTGCATGAAATATCAACCAAATTCAGTAATTTTGACATGTATGGATAGCTTAGATCTGGCGCTACATGTTGCAATCATCGGCGGCTTCTTAGAGTTAAAACTTGTGGAGAAAATTCAAACCTCGCAATGTTTATTTTCTTTCCGGCCAACATCTGTGTGCAGATTACCTCTAATTTATTGCTCCATGCCTGTCAAATTCCCTGGGGTTTGGACTTGCTTTACTCATTCATAATTTCATGAAATATCAACCAAATTCAGTTATTTTGACATGTATGGATAGCTTAGATCTGGCGCTACATGTTGCAATCATCGGCGGCTTCTTAGAGTTAAAACTTGTGGAGAAAATTCAAACCTCGCAATGTTTATTTTCTTTCCGGCCAACATCTGTGTGCATATTACCTTCTATTTATTGCTCCATGCCTGTCAAATTCACTGGGGTATGACTTGCTTTACTCATTCATAATTTCATGAAATATCAACCAAATTCAGTCATTTTGACATGTATGGATAGCTTAGATCTGGCGCTACATGTTGCAATCATCGGCGGCTTCTTAGAGTTAAAACTTGTGGAGAAAATGCAAACCTCGCAATGTTTATTTTCTTTCCGGCCAACATCTGTGTGCATATTACCTTCTATTTATTGCTCCATGCCTGTCAAATTCCCTGGGGTATGACTTGCTTTACTCATTCATAATTTCATGAAATATCAACCAAATTCAGTTATTTTGACATGTATGGATAGCTTAGATCTGGCGCTACATGTTGCAATCATCGGCGGCTTCTTAGAGTTAAAACTTGTGGAGAAAATTCAAACCTCGCAATGTTTATTTTCTTTCCGGCCAACATCTGTGTACATGTTACCGTCTATTTATTGCTCCATGCATGTCAAATTCCCTGGGGTATGGACTTGCTTTACTCATTCATAATTGCATGAAATATCAACCAAATTCAGTCATTTTGACATGTATGGATAGCTTAGATCTGGCGCTACATGTTGCAATCATCGGCGGCTTCTTAGAGTTAAAACTTGTGGAGAAAATTCAAACCTCGCAATGTTTATTTTCTTTCCGGCCAACATCTGTGTAAATGTTACCGTCTATTTATTGCTCCATGCATGTCAAATTCCCTGGGGTATGGACTTGCTTTACTCATTCATAATTGCATGAAATATCAACCAAATTCAGTAATTTTGACATGTATGGATAGCTTAGATCTGGCGCTACATGTTGCAATTATCGGCGGCTTCTTAGAGTTAAAACTTGTTTAGAAAATTCAAACCTCGCAATGTTTATTTTCTTTCCGGCCAACATCTGTGTACATGTTACCGTCTATTTATTGCTCCATGCATGTCAAATTCCCTGGGGTATGGACTTGCTTTACTCATTCATAATTGCATGAAATATCAACCAAATTCAGTCATTTTGACATGTATGGATAGCTTAGATCTGGCGCTACATGTTGCAATCATCGGCGGCTTCTTAGAGTTAAAACTTGTGGAGAAAATTCAAACCTCGCAATGTTTATTTTCTTTCCGGCCAACATCTGTGTGCATATTACCTTCTATTTATTGCTCCATGCCTGTCAAATTCCCTGGGGTATGACTTGCTTTACTCATTCATAATTTCATGAAATATCAACCAAATTCAGTAATTTTGACATGTATGGATAGCTTAGATCTGGCGCTACATGTTGCAATCATCGGCGGCTTCTTAGAGTTAAAACTTGTGGAGAAAATTCAAACCTCGCAATGTTTATTTTCTTTCCGGCCAACATCTGTGTACATGTTACCGTCTATTTATTGCTCCATGCATGTCAAATTCCCTCGGGTATGGACTTGCTTTACTCATTCATAATTGCATGAAATATCAACCAAATTCAGTCATTTTGACATGTATGGATAGCTTAGATCTGGCGCTACATGTTGCAATCATCGGCGGCTTCTTAGAGTTAAAACTTGTGGAGAAAATTCAAACCTCGCAATGTTTATTTTCTTTCCGGCCAACATCTGTGTACATGTTACCGTCTATTTATTGCTCCATGCATGTCAAATTCCCTGGGGTATGGACTTGCTTTACTCATTCATAATTGCATGAAATATCAACCAAATTCAGTAATGTTGACATGTATGGATAGCTTAGATCTGGCGCTACATGTTGCAATTATCGGCGGCTTCTTAGAGTTAAAACTTGTTTAGAAAATTCAAACCTCGCAATGTTTATTTTCTTTCCGGACAACATCTGTGTGCATATTACCTTCTATTTATTGCTCCATGCCTGTCAAATTCCCTGGGGTATGACTTGCTTTACTCATTCATAATTTCATGAAATATCAACCAAATTCAGTAATTTTGACATGTATGGATAGCTTAGATCTGGCGCTACATGTTGCAATCATCGGCGGCTTCTTAGAGTTAAAACTTGTGGAGAAAATTCAAACCTCGCAATGTTTATTTTCTTCCCGGCCACCATCTGTGTGCAGATTACCTTTTATTTATTGCTCCATGCCTGTCAAATTCCCTGGGGTTTGGACTTGCTTTACTCATTCATAATTGCATGAAATATCAACCAAATTCAGTTATTTTGACATGTATGGATAGCTTAGATCTGGCGCTACATGTTGCAATCATCGGCGGCTTCTTAGAGTTAAAACTTGTGGAGAAAATTCAAACCTCGCAATGTTTATTTTCTTTCCGGCCAACATCTGTGTGCATATTACCTTCTATTTATTGCTCCATGCCTGTCAAATTCCCTGGGGTATGACTTGCTTTACTCATTCATAATTTCATGAAATATCAACCAAATTCAGTAATTTTGACATGTATGGATAGCTTAGATCTGGCGCTACATGTTGCAATCATCGGCGGCTTCTTAGAGTTAAAACTTGTTGAGAAAATTCAAACCTCGCAATGTTTATTTTCTTTCCGGCCAACATCTGTGTGCATATTACCTTCTATTTATTGCTCCATGCCTGTCAAATTCCCTGGGGTATGACTTGCTTTACTCATTCATAATTTCATGAAATATCAACCAAATTCAGTAATTTTGACATGTATGGATAGCTTAGATCTGGCGCTACATGTTGCAATTATCGGCGGCTTCTTAGAGTTAAAACTTGTGGAGAAAATTCAAACCTCGCAATGTTTATTTTCTTCCCGGCCACCATCTGTGTGCAGATTACCTTTTATTTATTGCTCCATGCCTGTCAAATTCCCTGGGGTTTGGACTTGCTTTACTCATTCATAATTGCATGAAATATCAACCAAATGCAGTAATTTTGACATGTATGGATAGCTTAGATCTGGCGCTACATGTTGCAATCATCGGCGGCTTCTTAGAGTTAACACTTGTGGAGAAAATTCAAACCTCGCAATGTTTATTTTCTTCCCGGCCACCACTGTGTGCAGATTACCTTTTATTTATTGCTCCATGCCTGTCAAATTCCCTGGGGTATGGACTTGCTTTACTCATTCATAATTGCATGAAATATCAACCAAATTCAGTAATTTTGACATGTATGGATAGCTTAGATCTGGCGCTACATGTTGCAATTATCGGCGGCTTCTTAGAGTTAACACTTGTGGAGAAAATTCAAACCTCGCAATGTTTATTTTCTTTCCGGCCAACATCTGTGTGCATATTACCTTCTATTTATTGCTCCATGCCTGTCAAATTCCCTGGGGTATGGACTTGCTTTACTCATTCATAATTGCATGAAATATCAACCAAATGCAGTAATTTTGACATGTAGGGATAGCTTAGATCTGGCGCTACATGTTGCAATCATCGGCGGTTTCTTAGAGTTAAAACTTGTGGAGAAAATTCAAACCTCGCAATGTTTATTTTCTTCCCGGCCACCATCTGTGTGCAGATTACCTTGTATTTATTGCTCCATGCCTGTCAAATTCCCTGGGGTATGACTTGCTTTACTCATTCATAATTGCATGGAATATCAACCAAATACAGTAATTTTGACATGTATGGATAGCTTAGATCTGGCGCTACATGTTGCAATTATCGGCGGCTTCTTAGAGTTAACACTTGTGGAGAAAATTCAAACCTCGCAATGTTTATTTTCTTTCCGGCCAACATCTGTGTGCAGATTACCTGTTATTTATTGCTCCATGCCTGTCAAATTCCCTGGGGTATGGACTTGCTTTACTCATTCATAATTGCATGAAATATCAACCAAATACAGTAATTTTGACATGTATGGATAGCTTAGATCTGGCGCTACATGTTGCAATTATCGGCGGCTTCTTAGAGTTAAAACTTGTGGAGAAAATTCAAACCTCGCAATGTTTATTTTCTTTCCGGCCAACATTTGTGTGCATATTACCTTCTATTTATTGCTCCATGCCTGTCAAATTCCCTGGGGTATGACTTGCTTTACTCATTCATAATTTCATGAAATATCAACCAAATTCAGTAATTTTGACATGTATGGATAGCTTAGATCTGGCGCTACATGTTGCAATCATCGGCGGCTTCTTAGAGTTAAAACTTGTGGAGAAAATTCAAACCTCGCAATGTTTATTTTCTTTCCGGCCAACATCTGTGTACATGTTACCGTCTATTTATTGCTCCATGCATGTCAAATTCCCTGGGGTATGGACTTGCTTTACTCATTCATAATTGCATGAAATATCAACCAAATTCAGTAATTTTGACATGTATGGATAGCTTAGATTTGGCGCTACATGTTGCAATTATCGGCGGCTTCTTAGAGTTAAAACTTGTGGAGAAAATTCAAACCTCGCAATGTTTATTTTCTTTCCGGCCAACATCTGTGTACATGTTACCGTCTATTTATTGCTCCATGCATGTCAAATTCCCTGGGGTATGGACTTGCTTTACTCATTCATAATTTCATGAAATATAAACCAAATTCAGTAATTTTGACATGTATGGAGAGCTTAGATCTGGCGCTACATGTTGCAATTATCGGCGGCTTCTTAGAGTTAAAACTTGTGGAGAAAATTCAAACCTCGCAATGTTTATTTTCTTCCCGGCCACCATCTGTGTGCAGATTACCTTTTATTTATTGCTCCATGCCTGTCAAATTCCCTGGGGTTTGGACTTGCTTTACTCATTCATAATTGCATGAAATATCAACCAAATTCAGTAATTTTGACATGTATGGATAGCTTAGATTTGGCGCTACATGTTGCAATTATCGGCGGCTTCTTAGAGTTAAAACTTGTGGAGAAAATTCAAACCTCGCAATGTTTATTTTCTTTCCGGCCAACATTTGTGTGCATATTACCTTCTATTTATTGCTCCATGCCTGTCAAATTCCCTGGGGTATGACTTGCTTTACTCATTCATAATTTCATGAAATATCAACCAAATTCAGTAATTTTGACATGTATGGATAGCTTAGATCTGGCGCTACATGTTGCAATCATCGGCGGCTTCTTAGAGTTAAAACTTGTGGAGAAAATTCAAACCTCGCAATGTTTATTTTCTTTCCGGCCAACATCTGTGTGCATATTACCTTCTATTTATTGCTCCATGCATGTCAAATTCCCTGGGGTATGACTTGCTTTACTCATTCATAATTTCATGAAATATCAACCAAATTCAGTAATTTTGACATGTATGGATAGCTTAGATCTGGCGCTACATGTTGCAATCATCGGCGGCTTCTTAGAGTTAAAACTTGTGGAGAAAATTCAAACCTCGCAATGTTTATTTTCTTTCCGGCCAACATCTGTGTACATGTTACCGTCTATTTATTGCTCCATGCCTGTCAAATTCCCTGGGGTATGACTTGCTTTACTCATTCATAATTTCATGAAATATCAACCAAATTCAGTAATTTTGACATGTATGGAGAGCTTAGATCTGGCGCTACATGTTGCAATTATCGGCGGCTTCTTAGAGTTAAAACTTGTGGAGAAAATTCAAACCTCGCAATGTTTATTTTCTTCCCGGCCACCATCTGTGTGCAGATTACCTTTTATTTATTGCTCCATGCCTGTCAAATTCCCTGGGGTTTGGACTTGCTTTACTCATTCATAATTGCATGAAATATCAACCAAATTCAGTAATTTTGACATGTATGGATAGCTTAGATTTGGCGCTACATGTTGCAATTATCGGCGGCTTCTTAGAGTTAAAACTTGTGGAGAAAATTCAAACCTCGCAATGTTTATTTTCTTTCCGGCCAACATCTGTGTACATGTTACCGTCTATTTATTGCTCCATGCATGTCAAATTCCCTGGGGTATGGACTTGCTTTACTCATTCATAATTGCATGAAATATAAACCAAATTCAGTAATTTTGACATGTATGGAGAGCTTAGATCTGGCGCTACATGTTGCAATTATCGGCGGCTTCTTAGAGTTAAAACTTGTGGAGAAAATTCAAACCTCGCAATGTTTATTTTCTTCCCGGCCACCATCTGTGAGCAGATTACCTTTTATTTATTGCTCCATGCCTGTCAAATTCCCTGGGGTTTGGACTTGCTTTACTCATTCATAATTGCATGAAATATCAACCAAATTCAGTAATTTTGACATGTATGGATAGCTTAGATTTGGCGCTACATGTTGCAATTATCGGCGGCTTCTTAGAGTTAAAACTTGTGGAGAAAATTCAAACCTCGCAATGTTTATTTTCTTTCCGGCCAACATCTGTGTACATGTTACCGTCTATTTATTGCTCCATGCATGTCAAATTCCCTGGGGTATGGACTTGCTTTACTCATTCATAATTTCATGAAATATAAACCAAATTCAGTAATTTTGACATGTATGGAGAGCTTAGATCTGGCGCTACATGTTGCAATTATCGGCGGCTTCTTAGAGTTAAAACTTGTGGAGAAAATTCAAACCTCGCAATGTTTATTTTCTTCCCGGCCACCATCTGTGTGCAGATTACCTTTTATTTATTGCTCCATGCCTGTCAAATTCCCTGGGGTTTGGACTTGCTTTACTCATTCATAATTGCATGAAATATCAACCAAATTCAGTAATTTTGACATGTATGGATAGCTTAGATTTGGCGCTACATGTTGCAATTATCGGCGGCTTCTTAGAGTTAAAACTTGTGGAGAAAATTCAAACCTCGCAATGTTTATTTTCTTTCCGGCCAACATTTGTGTGCATATTACCTTCTATTTATTGCTCCATGCCTGTCAAATTCCCTGGGGTATGACTTGCTTTACTCATTCATAATTTCATGAAATATCAACCAAATTCAGTAATTTTGACATGTATGGATAGCTTAGATCTGGCGCTACATGTTGCAATCATCGGCGGCTTCTTAGAGTTAAAACTTGTGGAGAAAATTCAAACCTCGCAATGTTTATTTTCTTTCCGGCCAACATCTGTGTGCATATTACCTTCTATTTATTTCTCCATGCATGTCAAATTCCCTGGGGTATGACTTGCTTTACTCATTCATAATTTCATGAAATATCAACCAAATTCAGTAATTTTGACATGTATGGATAGCTTAGATCTGGCGCTACATGTTGCAATCATCGGCGGCTTCTTAGAGTTAAAACTTGTGGAGAAAATTCAAACCTCGCAATGTTTATTTTCTTTCCGGCCAACATCTGTGTACATGTTACCGTCTATTTATTGCTCCATGTCTGTCAAATTCCCTGGGGTATGACTTGCTTTACTCATTCATAATTTCATGAAATATCAACCAAATTCAGTAATTTTGACATGTATGGAGAGCTTAGATCTGGCGCTACATGTTGCAATTATCGGCGGCTTCTTAGAGTTAAAACTTGTGGAGAAAATTCAAACCTCGCAATGTTTATTTTCTTCCCGGCCACCATCTGTGTGCAGATTACCTTTTATTTATTGCTCCATGCCTGTCAAATTCCCTGGGGTTTGGACTTGCTTTACTCATTCATAATTGCATGAAATATCAACCAAATTCAGTAATTTTGACATGTATGGATAGCTTAGATTTGGCGCTACATGTTGCAATTATCGGCGGCTTCTTAGAGTTAAAACTTGTGGAGAAAATTCAAACCTCGCAATGTTTATTTTCTTTCCGGCCAACATCTGTGTACATGTTACCGTCTATTTATTGCTCCATGCATGTCAAATTCCCTGGGGTATGGACTTGCTTTACTCATTCATAATTGCATGAAATATAAACCAAATTCAGTAATTTTGACATGTATGGAGAGCTTAGATCTGGCGCTACATGTTGCAATTATCGGCGGCTTCTTAGAGTTAAAACTTGTGGAGAAAATTCAAACCTCGCAATGTTTATTTTCTTCCCGGCCACCATCTGTGTGCAGATTACCTTTTATTTATTGCTCCATGCCTGTCAAATTCCCTGGGGTTTGGACTTGCTTTACTCATTCATAATTGCATGAAATATCAACCAAATTCAGTAATTTTGACATGTATGGATAG
This sequence comes from Hippasteria phrygiana, assembly GCA_037893225.1. Lineage (NCBI taxonomy): Eukaryota > Metazoa > Echinodermata > Asteroidea > Valvatida > Goniasteridae > Hippasteria > Hippasteria phrygiana. The sequence goes on along the minus strand of JAZGUH010000052.1, from coordinate 944,524 downwards.
CTTAGATTTGGCGCTACATGTTGCAATTATCGGCGGCTTCTTAGAGTTAAAACTTGTGGAGAAAATTCAAACCTCGCAATGTTTATTTTCTTTCCGGCCAACATTTGTGTGCATATTACCTTCTATTTATTGCTCCATGCCTGTCAAATTCCCTGGGGTATGACTTGCTTTACTCATTCATAATTTCATGAAATATCAACCAAATTCAGTAATTTTGACATGTATGGATAGCTTAGATCTGGCGCTACATGTTGCAATCATCGGCGGCTTCTTAGAGTTAAAACTTGTGGAGAAAATTCAAACCTCGCAATGTTTATTTTCTTTCCGGCCAACATCTGTGTGCATATTACCTTCTATTTATTGCTCCATGCCTGTCAAATTCCCTGGGGTATGACTTGCTTTACTCATTCATAATTTCATGAAATATCAACCAAATTCAGTAATTTTGACATGTATGGATAGCTTAGATCTGGCGCTACATGTTGCAATCATCGGCGGCTTCTTAGAGTTAAAACTTGTTGAGAAAATTCAAACCTCGCAATGTTTATTTTCTTTCCGGCCAACATCTGTGTGCATATTACCTTCTATTTATTGCTCCATGCATGTCAAATTCCCTGGGGTATGACTTGCTTTACTCATTCATAATTTCATGAAATATCAACCAAATTCAGTAATTTTGACATGTATGGATAGCTTAGATCTGGCGCTACATGTTGCAATCATCGGCGGCTTCTTAGAGTTAAAACTTGTGGAGAAAATTCAAACCTCGCAATGTTTATTTTCTTTCCGGCCAACATCTGTGTACATGTTACCGTCTATTTATTGCTCCATGCCTGTCAAATTCCCTGGGGTATGACTTGCTTTACTCATTCATAATTTCATGAAATATCAACCAAATTCAGTAATTTTGACATGTATGGATAGCTTAGATCTGGCGCTACATGTTGCAATCATCGGCGGCTTCTTAGAGTTAAAACTTGTGGAGAAAATTCAAACCTCGCAATGTTTATTTTCTTTCCGGCCAACATCTGTGTGCATATTACCTTCTATTTATTGCTCCATGCCTGTCAAATTCCCTGGGGTATGACTTGCTTTACTCATTCATAATTTCATGAAATATCAACCAAATTCAGTAATTTTGACATGTATGGATAGCTTAGATCTGGCGCTACATGTTGCAATCATCGGCGGCTTCTTAGAGTTAAAACTTGTGGAGAAAATTCAAACCTCGCAATGTTTATTTTCTTTCCGGCCAACATCTGTGTGCATATTACCTTCTATTTATTGCTCCATGCCTGTCAAATTCCCTGGGGTATGACTTGCTTTACTCATTCATAATTTCATGAAATATCAACCAAATTCAGTAATTTTGACATGTATGGATAGCTTAGATCTGGCGCTACATGTTGCAATCATCGGCGGCTTCTTAGAGTTAAAACTTGTGGAGAAAATTCAAACCTCGCAATGTTTATTTTCTTTCCGGCCAACATCTGTGTGCATATTACCTTCTATTTATTGCTCCATGCATGTCAAATTCCCTGGGGTATGACTTGCTTTACTCATTCATAATTTCATGAAATATCAACCAAATTCAGTAATTTTGACATGTATGGATAGCTTAGATCTGGCGCTACATGTTGCAATCATCGGCGGCTTCTTAGAGTTAAAACTTGTGGAGAAAATTCAAACCTCGCAATGTTTATTTTCTTTCCGGCCAACATCTGTGTGCATATTACCTTCTATTTATTGCTCCATGCCTGTCAAATTCCCTGGGGTATGACTTGCTTTACTCATTCATAATTTCATGAAATATCAACCAAATTCAGTAATTTTGACATGTATGGATAGCTTAGATCTGGCGCTACATGTTGCAATTATCGGCGGCTTCTTAGAGTTAAAACTTGTTTAGAAAATTCAAACCTCGCAATGTTTATTTTCTTTCCGGCCAACATCTGTGTGCATATTACCTTCTATTTATTGCTCCATGCCTGTCAAATTCCCTGGGGTATGACTTGCTTTACTCATTCATAATTTCATGAAATATCAACCAAATTCAGTAATTTTGACATGTATGGATAGCTTAGATCTGGCGCTACATGTTGCAATCATCGGCGGCTTCTTAGAGTTAAAACTTGTGGAGAAAATTCAAACCTCGCAATGTTTATTTTCTTTCCGGCCAACATCTGTGTGCATATTACCTTCTATTTATTGCTCCATGCCTGTCAAATTCCCTGGGGTATGACTTGCTTTACTCATTCATAATTTCATGAAATATCAACCAAATTCAGTAATTTTGACATGTATGGATAGCTTAGATCTGGCGCTACATGTTGCAATCATCGGCGGCTTCTTAGAGTTAAAACTTGTGGAGAAAATTCAAACCTCGCAATGTTTATTTTCTTTCCGGCCAACATCTGTGTGCATATTACCTTCTATTTATTGCTCCATGCATGTCAAATTCCCTGGGGTATGACTTGCTTTACTCATTCATAATTTCATGAAATATCAACCAAATTCAGTAATTTTGACATGTATGGATAGCTTAGATCTGGCGCTACATGTTGCAATCATCGGCGGCTTCTTAGAGTTAAAACTTGTGGAGAAAATTCAAACCTCGCAATGTTTATTTTCTTTCCGGCCAACATCTGTGTACATGTTACCGTCTATTTATTGCTCCATGCCTGTCAAATTCCCTGGGGTATGACTTGCTTTACTCATTCATAATTGCATGAAATATCAACCAAATTCAGTAATTTTGACATGTATGGATAGCTTAGATTTGGCGCTACATGTTGCAATTATCGGCGGCTTCTTAGAGTTAAAACTTGTGGAGAAAATTCAAACCTCGCAATGTTTATTTTCTTTCCGGCCAACATCTGTGTACATGTTACCGTCTATTTATTGCTCCATGCATGTCAAATTCCCTGGGGTATGGACTTGCTTTACTCATTCATAATTTCATGAAATATAAACCAAATTCAGTAATTTTGACATGTATGGAGAGCTTAGATCTGGCGCTACATGTTGCAATTATCGGCGGCTTCTTAGAGTTAAAACTTGTGGAGAAAATTCAAACCTCGCAATGTTTATTTTCTTCCCGGCCACCATCTGTGTGCAGATTACCTTTTATTTATTGCTCCATGCCTGTCAAATTCCCTGGGGTTTGGACTTGCTTTACTCATTCATAATTGCATGAAATATCAACCAAATTCAGTAATTTTGACATGTATGGATAGCTTAGATTTGGCGCTACATGTTGCAATTATCGGCGGCTTCTTAGAGTTAAAACTTGTGGAGAAAATTCAAACCTCGCAATGTTTATTTTCTTTCCGGCCAACATTTGTGTGCATATTACCTTCTATTTATTGCTCCATGCCTGTCAAATTCCCTGGGGTATGACTTGCTTTACTCATTCATAATTTCATGAAATATCAACCAAATTCAGTAATTTTGACATGTATGGATAGCTTAGATCTGGCGCTACATGTTGCAATCATCGGCGGCTTCTTAGAGTTAAAACTTGTGGAGAAAATTCAAACCTCGCAATGTTTATTTTCTTTCCGGCCAACATCTGTGTACATGTTACCGTCTATTTATTGCTCCATGCCTGTCAAATTCCCTGGGGTATGACTTGCTTTACTCATTCATAATTTCATGAAATATCAACCAAATTCAGTAATTTTGACATGTATGGAGAGCTTAGATCTGGCGCTACATGTTGCAATTATCGGCGGCTTCTTAGAGTTAAAACTTGTGGAGAAAATTCAAACCTCGCAATGTTTATTTTCTTCCCGGCCACCATCTGTGTGCAGATTACCTTTTATTTATTGCTCCATGCCTGTCAAATTCCCTGGGGTATGACTTGCTTTACTCATTCATAATTTCATGAAATATCAACCAAATTCAGTAATTTTGACATGTATGGAGAGCTTAGATCTGGCGCTACATGTTGCAATTATCGGCGGCTTCTTAGAGTTAAAACTTGTGGAGAAAATTCAAACCTCGCAATGTTTATTTTCTTCCCGGCCACCATCTGTGTGCAGATTACCTTTTATTTATTGCTCCATGCCTGTCAAATTCCCTGGGGTTTGGACTTGCTTTACTCATTCATAATTGCATGAAATATCAACCAAATTCAGTAATTTTGACAGGTATGGATAGCTTAGATTTGGCGCTACATGTTGCAATTATCGGCGGCTTCTTAGAGTTAAAACTTGTGGAGAAAATTCAAACCTCGCAATGTTTATTTTCTTTCCGGCCAACATTTGTGTGCATATTACCTTCTATTTATTGCTCCATGCCTGTCAAATTCCCTGGGGTATGACTTGCTTTACTCATTCATAATTTCATGAAATATCAACCAAATTCAGTAATTTTGACATGTATGGATAGCTTAGATCTGGCGCTACATGTTGCAATCATCGGCGGCTTCTTAGAGTTAAAACTTGTGGAGAAAATTCAAACCTCGCAATGTTTATTTTCTTTCCGGCCAACATCTGTGTACATGTTACCGTCTATTTATTGCTCCATGCCTGTCAAATTCCCTGGGGTATGACTTGCTTTACTCATTCATAATTTCATGAAATATCAACCAAATTCAGTAATTTTGACATGTATGGAGAGCTTAGATCTGGCGCTACATGTTGCAATTATCGGCGGCTTCTTAGAGTTAAAACTTGTGGAGAAAATTCAAACCTCGCAATGTTTATTTTCTTCCCGGCCACCATCTGTGTGCAGATTACCTTTTATTTATTGCTCCATGCCTGTCAAATTCCCTGGGGTTTGGACTTGCTTTACTCATTCATAATTGCATGAAATATCAACCAAATTCAGTAATTTTGACATGTATGGATAGCTTAGATTTGGCGCTACATGTTGCAATTATCGGCGGCTTCTTAGAGTTAAAACTTGTGGAGAAAATTCAAACCTCGCAATGTTTATTTTCTTTCCGGCCAACATCTGTGTGCATATTACCTTCTATTTATTGCTCCATGCCTGTCAAATTCCCTGGGGTATGACTTGCTTTACTCATTCATAATTTCATGAAATATCAACCAAATTCAGTAATTTTGACATGTATGGATAGCTTAGATCTGGCGCTACATGTTGCAATCATCGGCGGCTTCTTAGAGTTAAAACTTGTGGAGAAAATTCAAACCTCGCAATGTTTATTTTCTTTCCGGCCAACATCTGTGTGCATATTACCTTCTATTTATTGCTCCATGCATGTCAAATTCCCTGGGGTATGACTTGCTTTACTCATTCATAATTTCATGAAATATCAACCAAATTCAGTAATTTTGACATGTATGGATAGCTTAGATCTGGCGCTACATGTTGCAATCATCGGCGGCTTCTTAGAGTTAAAACTTGTGGAGAAAATTCAAACCTCGCAATGTTTATTTTCTTTCCGGCCAACATCTGTGTGCATATTACCTTCTATTTATTGCTCCATGCCTGTCAAATTCCCTGGGGTATGACTTGCTTTACTCATTCATAATTTCATGAAATATCAACCAAATTCAGTAATTTTGACATGTATGGATAGCTTAGATCTGGCGCTACATGTTGCAATTATCGGCGGCTTCTTAGAGTTAAAACTTGTTTAGAAAATTCAAACCTCGCAATGTTTATTTTCTTTCCGGCCAACATCTGTGTGCATATTACCTTCTATTTATTGCTCCATGCCTGTCAAATTCCCTGGGGTATGACTTGCTTTACTCATTCATAATTTCATGAAATATCAACCAAATTCAGTAATTTTGACATGTATGGATAGCTTAGATCTGGCGCTACATGTTGCAATCATCGGCGGCTTCTTAGAGTTAAAACTTGTGGAGAAAATTCAAACCTCGCAATGTTTATTTTCTTTCCGGCCAACATCTGTGTGCATATTACCTTCTATTTATTGCTCCATGCCTGTCAAATTCCCTGGGGTATGACTTGCTTTACTCATTCATAATTTCATGAAATATCAACCAAATTCAGTAATTTTGACATGTATGGATAGCTTAGATCTGGCGCTACATGTTGCAATCATCGGCGGCTTCTTAGAGTTAAAACTTGTGGAGAAAATTCAAACCTCGCAATGTTTATTTTCTTTCCGGCCAACATCTGTGTGCATATTACCTTCTATTTATTGCTCCATGCATGTCAAATTCCCTGGGGTATGACTTGCTTTACTCATTCATAATTTCATGAAATATCAACCAAATTCAGTAATTTTGACATGTATGGATAGCTTAGATTTGGCGCTACATGTTGCAATTATCGGCGGCTTCTTAGAGTTAAAACTTGTGGAGAAAATTCAAACCTCGCAATGTTTATTTTCTTTCCGGCCAACATCTGTGTACATGTTACCGTCTATTTATTGCTCCATGCATGTCGAATTCTCTGGGGTATGGACTTGCTTTACTCATTCATAATTTCATGAAATATAAACCAAATTCAGTAATTTTGACATGTATGGAGAGCTTAGATCTGGCGCTACATGTTGCAATTATCGGCGGCTTCTTAGAGTTAAAACTTGTGGAGAAAATTCAAACCTCGCAATGTTTATTTTCTTCCCGGCCACCATCTGTGTGCAGATTACCTTTTATTTATTGCTCCATGCCTGTCAAATTCCCTGGGGTTTGGACTTGCTTTACTCATTCATAATTGCATGAAATATCAACCAAATTCAGTAATTTTGACATGTATGGATAGCTTAGATTTGGCGCTACATGTTGCAATTATCGGCGGCTTCTTAGAGTTAAAACTTGTGGAGAAAATTCAAACCTCGCAATGTTTATTTTCTTTCCGGCCAACATTTGTGTGCATATTACCTTCTATTTATTGCTCCATGCCTGTCAAATTCCCTGGGGTTTGGACTTGCTTTACTCATTCATAATTGCATGAAATATCAACCAAATTCAGTAATTTTGACATGTATGGATAGCTTAGATTTGGCGCTACATGTTGCAATTATCGGCGGCTTCTTAGAGTTAAAACTTGTGGAGAAAATTCAAACCTCGCAATGTTTATTTTCTTTCCGGCCAACATTTGTGTGCAGATTACCTTTTATTTATTGCTCCATGCCTGTCAAATTCCCTGGGGTTTGGACTTGCTTTACTCATTCATAATTGCATGAAATATCAACCAAATTCAGTAATTTTGACATGTATGGATAGCTTAGATTTGGCGCTACATGTTGCAATTATCGGCGGCTTCTTAGAGTTAAAACTTGTGGAGAAAATTCAAACCTCGCAATGTTTATTTTCTTTCCGGCCAACATTTGTGTGCATATTACCTTCTATTTATTGCTCCATGCCTGTCAAATTCCCTGGGGTATGACTTGCTTTACTCATTCATAATTTCATGAAATATCAACCAAATTCAGTAATTTTGACATGTATGGATAGCTTAGATCTGGCGCTACATGTTGCAATCATCGGCGGCTTCTTAGAGTTAAAACTTGTGGAGAAAATTCAAACCTCGCAATGTTTATTTTCTTTCCGGCCAACATCTGTGTACATGTTACCGTCTATTTATTGCTCCATGCCTGTCAAATTCCCTGGGGTATGACTTGCTTTACTCATTCATAATTTCATGAAATATCAACCAAATTCAGTAATTTTGACATGTATGGAGAGCTTAGATCTGGCGCTACATGTTGCAATTATCGGCGGCTTCTTAGAGTTAAAACTTGTGGAGAAAATTCAAACCTCGCAATGTTTATTTTCTTCCCGGCCACCATCTGTGTGCAGATTACCTTTTATTTATTGCTCCATGCCTGTCAAATTCCCTGGGGTTTGGACTTGCTTTACTCATTCATAATTGCATGAAATATCAACCAAATTCAGTAATTTTGACATGTATGGATAGCTTAGATTTGGCGCTACATGTTGCAATTATCGGCGGCTTCTTAGAGTTAAAACTTGTGGAGAAAATTCAAACCTCGCAATGTTTATTTTCTTTCCGGCCAACATCTGTGTGCATATTACCTTCTATTTATTGCTCCATGCCTGTCAAATTCCCTGGGGTATGACTTGCTTTACTCATTCATAATTTCATGAAATATCAACCAAATTCAGTAATTTTGACATGTATGGATAGCTTAGATCTGGCGCTACATGTTGCAATCATCGGCGGCTTCTTAGAGTTAAAACTTGTGGAGAAAATTCAAACCTCGCAATGTTTATTTTCTTTCCGGCCAACATCTGTGTGCATATTACCTTCTATTTATTGCTCCATGCATGTCAAATTCCCTGGGGTATGACTTGCTTTACTCATTCATAATTTCATGAAATATCAACCAAATTCAGTAATTTTGACATGTATGGATAGCTTAGATCTGGCGCTACATGTTGCAATCATCGGCGGCTTCTTAGAGTTAAAACTTGTGGAGAAAATTCAAACCTCGCAATGTTTATTTTCTTTCCGGCCAACATCTGTGTGCATATTACCTTCTATTTATTGCTCCATGCCTGTCAAATTCCCTGGGGTATGACTTGCTTTACTCATTCATAATTTCATGAAATATCAACCAAATTCAGTAATTTTGACATGTATGGATAGCTTAGATCTGGCGCTACATGTTGCAATTATCGGCGGCTTCTTAGAGTTAAAACTTGTTTAGAAAATTCAAACCTCGCAATGTTTATTTTCTTTCCGGCCAACATCTGTGTGCATATTACCTTCTATTTATTGCTCCATGCCTGTCAAATTCCCTGGGGTATGACTTGCTTTACTCATTCATAATTTCATGAAATATCAACCAAATTCAGTAATTTTGACATGTATGGATAGCTTAGATCTGGCGCTACATGTTGCAATCATCGGCGGCTTCTTAGAGTTAAAACTTGTGGAGAAAATTCAAACCTCGCAATGTTTATTTTCTTTCCGGCCAACATCTGTGTGCATATTACCTTCTATTTATTGCTCCATGCCTGTCAAATTCCCTGGGGTATGACTTGCTTTACTCATTCATAATTTCATGAAATATCAACCAAATTCAGTAATTTTGACATGTATGGATAGCTTAGATCTGGCGCTACATGTTGCAATCATCGGCGGCTTCTTAGAGTTAAAACTTGTGGAGAAAATTCAAACCTCGCAATGTTTATTTTCTTTCCGGCCAACATCTGTGTGCATATTACCTTCTATTTATTGCTCCATGCATGTCAAATTCCCTGGGGTATGACTTGCTTTACTCATTCATAATTTCATGAAATATCAACCAAATTCAGTAATTTTGACATGTATGGATAGCTTAGATCTGGCGCTACATGTTGCAATCATCGGCGGCTTCTTAGAGTTAAAACTTGTGGAGAAAATTCAAACCTCGCAATGTTTATTTTCTTTCCGGCCAACATCTGTGTACATGTTACCGTCTATTTATTGCTCCATGCCTGTCAAATTCCCTGGGGTATGACTTGCTTTACTCATTCATAATTTCATGAAATATCAACCAAATTCAGTAATTTTGACATGTATGGAGAGCTTAGATCTGGCGCTACATGTTGCAATTATCGGCGGCTTCTTAGAGTTAAAACTTGTGGAGAAAATTCAAACCTCGCAATGTTTATTTTCTTCCCGGCCACCATCTGTGTGCAGATTACCTTTTATTTATTGCTCCATGCCTGTCAAATTCCCTGGGGTTTGGACTTGCTTTACTCATTCATAATTGCATGAAATATCAACCAAATTCAGTAATTTTGACATGTATGGATAGCTTAGATTTGGCGCTACATGTTGCAATTATCGGCGGCTTCTTAGAGTTAAAACTTGTGGAGAAAATTCAAACCTCGCAATGTTTATTTTCTTTCCGGCCAACATCTGTGTACATGTTACCGTCTATTTATTGCTCCATGCATGTCAAATTCTCTGGGGTATGGACTTGCTTTACTCATTCATAATTTCATGAAATATAAACCAAATTCAGTAATTTTGACATGTATGGAGAGCTTAGATCTGGCGCTACATGTTGCAATTATCGGCGGCTTCTTAGAGTTAAAACTTGTGGAGAAAATTCAAACCTCGCAATGTTTATTTTCTTCCCGGCCACCATCTGTGTGCAGATTACCTTTTATTTATTGCTCCATGCCTGTCAAATTCCCTGGGGTTTGGACTTGCTTTACTCATTCATAATTGCATGAAATATCAACCAAATTCAGTAATTTTGACATGTATGGATAGCTTAGATTTGGCGCTACATGTTGCAATTATCGGCGGCTTCTTAGAGTTAAAACTTGTGGAGAAAATTCAAACCTCGCAATGTTTATTTTCTTTCCGGCCAACATTTGTGTGCATATTACCTTCTATTTATTGCTCCATGCCTGTCAAATTCCCTGGGGTATGACTTGCTTTACTCATTCATAATTTCATGAAATATCAACCAAATTCAGTAATTTTGACATGTATGGATAGCTTAGATCTGGCGCTACATGTTGCAATCATCGGCGGCTTCTTAGAGTTAAAACTTGTGGAGAAAATTCAAACCTCGCAATGTTTATTTTCTTTCCGGCCAACATCTGTGTACATGTTACCGTCTATTTATTGCTCCATGCCTGTCAAATTCCCTGGGGTATGACTTGCTTTACTCATTCATAATTTCATGAAATATCAACCAAATTCAGTAATTTTGACATGTATGGAGAGCTTAGATCTGGCGCTACATGTTGCAATTATCGGCGGCTTCTTAGAGTTAAAACTTGTGGAGAAAATTCAAACCTCGCAATGTTTATTTTCTTCCCGGCCACCATCTGTGTGCAGATTACCTTTTATTTATTGCTCCATGCCTGTCAAATTCCCTGGGGTTTGGACTTGCTTTACTCATTCATAATTGCATGAAATATCAACCAAATTCAGTAATTTTGACATGTATGGATAGCTTAGATTTGGCGCTACATGTTGCAATTATCGGCGGCTTCTTAGAGTTAAAACTTGTGGAGAAAATTCAAACCTCGCAATGTTTATTTTCTTCCCGGCCACCATCTGTGTGCAGATTACCTTTTATTTATTGCTCCATGCCTGTCAAATTCCCTGGGGTTTGGACTTGCTTTACTCATTCATAATTGCATGAAATATCAACCAAATTCAGTAATTTTGACATGTATGGATAGCTTAGATTTGGCGCTACATGTTGCAATTATCGGCGGCTTCTTAGAGTTAAAACTTGTGGAGAAAATTCAAACCTCGCAATGTTTATTTTCTTTCCGGCCAACATTTGTGTGCATATTACCTTCTATTTATTGCTCCATGCCTGTCAAATTCCCTGGGGTATGACTTGCTTTACTCATTCATAATTTCATGAAATATCAACCAAATTCAGTAATTTTGACATGTATGGATAGCTTAGATCTGGCGCTACATGTTGCAATCATCGGCGGCTTCTTAGAGTTAAAACTTGTGGAGAAAATTCAAACCTCGCAATGTTTATTTTCTTTCCGGCCAACATCTGTGTGCATATTACCTTCTATTTATTGCTCCATGCCTGTCAAATTCCCTGGGGTATGACTTGCTTTACTCATTCATAATTTCATGAAATATCAACCAAATTCAGTAATTTTGACATGTATGGATAGCTTAGATCTGGCGCTACATGTTGCAATCATCGGCGGCTTCTTAGAGTTAAAACTTGTTGAGAAAATTCAAACCTCGCAATGTTTATTTTCTTTCCGGCCAACATCTGTGTGCATATTACCTTCTATTTATTGCTCCATGCATGTCAAATTCCCTGGGGTATGACTTGCTTTACTCATTCATAATTTCATGAAATATCAACCAAATTCAGTAATTTTGACATGTATGGATAGCTTAGATCTGGCGCTACATGTTGCAATCATCGGCGGCTTCTTAGAGTTAAAACTTGTGGAGAAAATTCAAACCTCGCAATGTTTATTTTCTTTCCGGCCAACATCTGTGTACATGTTACCGTCTATTTATTGCTCCATGCCTGTCAAATTCCCTGGGGTATGACTTGCTTTACTCATTCATAATTTCATGAAATATCAACCAAATTCAGTAATTTTGACATGTATGGATAGCTTAGATCTGGCGCTACATGTTGCAATCATCGGCGGCTTCTTAGAGTTAAAACTTGTGGAGAAAATTCAAACCTCGCAATGTTTATTTTCTTTCCGGCCAACATCTGTGTGCATATTACCTTCTATTTATTGCTCCATGCCTGTCAAATTCCCTGGGGTATGACTTGCTTTACTCATTCATAATTTCATGAAATATCAACCAAATTCAGTAATTTTGACATGTATGGATAGCTTAGATCTGGCGCTACATGTTGCAATCATCGGCGGCTTCTTAGAGTTAAAACTTGTGGAGAAAATTCAAACCTCGCAATGTTTATTTTCTTTCCGGCCAACATCTGTGTGCATATTACCTTCTATTTATTGCTCCATGCCTGTCAAATTCCCTGGGGTATGACTTGCTTTACTCATTCATAATTTCATGAAATATCAACCAAATTCAGTAATTTTGACATGTATGGATAGCTTAGATCTGGCGCTACATGTTGCAATCATCGGCGGCTTCTTAGAGTTAAAACTTGTGGAGAAAATTCAAACCTCGCAATGTTTATTTTCTTTCCGGCCAACATCTGTGTGCATATTACCTTCTATTTATTGCTCCATGCCTGTCAAATTCCCTGGGGTATGACTTGCTTTACTCATTCATAATTTCATGAAATATCAACCAAATTCAGTAATTTTGACATGTATGGATAGCTTAGATCTGGCGCTACATGTTGCAATCATCGGCGGCTTCTTAGAGTTAAAACTTGTGGAGAAAATTCAAACCTCGCAATGTTTATTTTCTTTCCGGCCAACATCTGTGTGCATATTACCTTCTATTTATTGCTCCATGCCTGTCAAATTCCCTGGGGTATGACTTGCTTTACTCATTCATAATTTCATGAAATATCAACCAAATTCAGTAATTTTGACATGTATGGATAGCTTAGATCTGGCGCTACATGTTGCAATCATCGGCGGCTTCTTAGAGTTAAAACTTGTGGAGAAAATTCAAACCTCGCAATGTTTATTTTCTTTCCGGCCAACATCTGTGTGCATATTACCTTCTATTTATTGCTCCATGCCTGTCAAATTCCCTGGGGTATGACTTGCTTTACTCATTCATAATTTCATGAAATATCAACCAAATTCAGTAATTTTGACATGTATGGATAGCTTAGATCTGGCGCTACATGTTGCAATCATCGGCGGCTTCTTAGAGTTAAAACTTGTGGAGAAAATTCAAACCTCGCAATGTTTATTTTCTTTCCGGCCAACATCTGTGTGCATATTACCTTCTATTTATTGCTCCATGCCTGTCAAATTCCCTGGGGTATGACTTGCTTTACTCATTCATAATTTCATGAAATATCAACCAAATTCAGTAATTTTGACATGTATGGATAGCTTAGATCTGGCGCTACATGTTGCAATCATCGGCGGCTTCTTAGAGTTAAAACTTGTGGAGAAAATTCAAACCTCGCAATGTTTATTTTCTTTCCGGCCAACATCTGTGTGCATATTACCTTCTATTTATTGCTCCATGCCTGTCAAATTCCCTGGGGTATGACTTGCTTTACTCATTCATAATTTCATGAAATATCAACCAAATTCAGTAATTTTGACATGTATGGATAGCTTAGATCTGGCGCTACATGTTGCAATCATCGGCGGCTTCTTAGAGTTAAAACTTGTGGAGAAAATTCAAACCTCGCAATGTTTATTTTCTTTCCGGCCAACATCTGTGTGCATATTACCTTCTATTTATTGCTCCATGCCTGTCAAATTCCCTGGGGTATGACTTGCTTTACTCATTCATAATTTCATGAAATATCAACCAAATTCAGTAATTTTGACATGTATGGATAGCTTAGATCTGGCGCTACATGTTGCAATCATCGGCGGCTTCTTAGAGTTAAAACTTGTGGAGAAAATTCAAACCTCGCAATGTTTATTTTCTTTCCGGCCAACATCTGTGTGCATATTACCTTCTATTTATTGCTCCATGCCTGTCAAATTCCCTGGGGTATGACTTGCTTTACTCATTCATAATTTCATGAAATATCAACCAAATTCAGTAATTTTGACATGTATGGATAGCTTAGATCTGGCGCTACATGTTGCAATCATCGGCGGCTTCTTAGAGTTAAAACTTGTGGAGAAAATTCAAACCTCGCAATGTTTATTTTCTTTCCGGCCAACATCTGTGTGCATATTACCTTCTATTTATTGCTCCATGCCTGTCAAATTCCCTGGGGTATGACTTGCTTTACTCATTCATAATTTCATGAAATATCAACCAAATTCAGTAATTTTGACATGTATGGATAGCTTAGATCTGGCGCTACATGTTGCAATCATCGGCGGCTTCTTAGAGTTAAAACTTGTGGAGAAAATTCAAACCTCGCAATGTTTATTTTCTTTCCGGCCAACATCTGTGTGCATATTACCTTCTATTTATTGCTCCATGCATGTCAAATTCCCTGGGGTATGACTTGCTTTACTCATTCATAATTTCATGAAATATCAACCAAATTCAGTAATTTTGACATGTATGGATAGCTTAGATCTGGCGCTACATGTTGCAATCATCGGCGGCTTCTTAGAGTTAAAACTTGTGGAGAAAATTCAAACCTCGCAATGTTTATTTTCTTTCCGGCCAACATCTGTGTACATGTTACCGTCTATTTATTGCTCCATGCCTGTCAAATTCCCTGGGGTATGACTTGCTTTACTCATTCATAATTTCATGAAATATCAACCAAATTCAGTAATTTTGACATGTATGGATAGCTTAGATCTGGCGCTACATGTTGCAATCATCGGCGGCTTCTTAGAGTTAAAACTTGTGGAGAAAATTCAAACCTCGCAATGTTTATTTTCTTTCCGGCCAACATCTGTGTACATGTTACCGTCTATTTATTGCTCCATGCCTGTCAAATTCCCTGGGGTATGACTTGCTTTACTCATTCATAATTGCATGAAATATCAACCAAATTCAGTAATTTTGACATGTATGGATAGCTTAGATTTGGCGCTACATGTTGCAATTATCGGCGGCTTCTTAGAGTTAAAACTTGTGGAGAAAATTCAAACCTCGCAATGTTTATTTTCTTTCCGGCCAACATTTGTGTGCATATTACCTTCTATTTATTGCTCCATGCCTGTCAAATTCCCTGGGGTATGACTTGCTTTACTCATTCATAATTTCATGAAATATCAACCAAATTCAGTAATTTTGACATGTATGGATAGCTTAGATCTGGCGCTACATGTTGCAATCATCGGCGGCTTCTTAGAGTTAAAACTTGTGGAGAAAATTCAAACCTCGCAATGTTTATTTTCTTTCCGGCCAACATCTGTGTACATGTTACCGTCTATTTATTGCTCCATGCCTGTCAAATTCCCTGGGGTATGACTTGCTTTACTCATTCATAATTTCATGAAATATCAACCAAATTCAGTAATTTTGACATGTATGGAGAGCTTAGATCTGGCGCTACATGTTGCAATTATCGGCGGCTTCTTAGAGTTAAAACTTGTGGAGAAAATTCAAACCTCGCAATGTTTATTTTCTTCCCGGCCACCATCTGTGTGCAGATTACCTTTTATTTATTGCTCCATGCCTGTCAAATTCCCTGGGGTTTGGACTTGCTTTACTCATTCATAATTGCATGAAATATCAACCAAATTCAGTAATTTTGACATGTATGGATAGCTTAGATTTGGCGCTACATGTTGCAATTATCGGCGGCTTCTTAGAGTTAAAACTTGTGGAGAAAATTCAAACCTCGCAATGTTTATTTTCTTCCCGGCCACCATCTGTGTGCAGATTACCTTTTATTTATTGCTCCATGCCTGTCAAATTCCCTGGGGTTTGGACTTGCTTTACTCATTCATAATTGCATGAAATATCAACCAAATTCAGTAATTTTGACATGTATGGATAGCTTAGATTTGGCGCTACATGTTGCAATTATCGGCGGCTTCTTAGAGTTAAAACTTGTGGAGAAAATTCAAACCTCGCAATGTTTATTTTCTTTCCGGCCAACATTTGTGTGCATATTACCTTCTATTTATTGCTCCATGCCTGTCAAATTCCCTGGGGTATGACTTGCTTTACTCATTCATAATTTCATGAAATATCAACCAAATTCAGTAATTTTGACATGTATGGATAGCTTAGATCTGGCGCTACATGTTGCAATCATCGGCGGCTTCTTAGAGTTAAAACTTGTGGAGAAAATTCAAACCTCGCAATGTTTATTTTCTTTCCGGCCAACATCTGTGTGCATATTACCTTCTATTTATTGCTCCATGCCTGTCAAATTCCCTGGGGTATGACTTGCTTTACTCATTCATAATTGCATGAAATATCAACCAAATTCAGTAATTTTGACATGTATGGATAGCTTAGATTTGGCGCTACATGTTGCAATTATCGGCGGCTTCTTAGAGTTAAAACTTGTGGAGAAAATTCAAACCTCGCAATGTTTATTTTCTTTCCGGCCAACATTTGTGTGCATATTACCTTCTATTTATTGCTCCATGCCTGTCAAATTCCCTGGGGTATGACTTGCTTTACTCATTCATAATTTCATGAAATATCAACCAAATTCAGTAATTTTGACATGTATGGATAGCTTAGATCTGGCGCTACATGTTGCAATCATCGGCGGCTTCTTAGAGTTAAAACTTGTGGAGAAAATTCAAACCTCGCAATGTTTATTTTCTTTCCGGCCAACATCTGTGTACATGTTACCGTCTATTTATTGCTCCATGCCTGTCAAATTCCCTGGGGTATGACTTGCTTTACTCATTCATAATTTCATGAAATATCAACCAAATTCAGTAATTTTGACATGTATGGAGAGCTTAGATCTGGCGCTACATGTTGCAATTATCGGCGGCTTCTTAGAGTTAAAACTTGTGGAGAAAATTCAAACCTCGCAATGTTTATTTTCTTCCCGGCCACCATCTGTGTGCAGATTACCTTTTATTTATTGCTCCATGCCTGTCAAATTCCCTGGGGTTTGGACTTGCTTTACTCATTCATAATTGCATGAAATATCAACCAAATTCAGTAATTTTGACATGTATGGATAGCTTAGATTTGGCGCTACATGTTGCAATTATCGGCGGCTTCTTAGAGTTAAAACTTGTGGAGAAAATTCAAACCTCGCAATGTTTATTTTCTTCCCGGCCACCATCTGTGTGCAGATTACCTTTTATTTATTGCTCCATGCCTGTCAAATTCCCTGGGGTTTGGACTTGCTTTACTCATTCATAATTGCATGAAATATCAACCAAATTCAGTAATTTTGACATGTATGGATAGCTTAGATTTGGCGCTACATGTTGCAATTATCGGCGGCTTCTTAGAGTTAAAACTTGTGGAGAAAATTCAAACCTCGCAATGTTTATTTTCTTTCCGGCCAACATTTGTGTGCATATTACCTTCTATTTATTGCTCCATGCCTGTCAAATTCCCTGGGGTATGACTTGCTTTACTCATTCATAATTTCATGAAATATCAACCAAATTCAGTAATTTTGACATGTATGGATAGCTTAGATCTGGCGCTACATGTTGCAATCATCGGCGGCTTCTTAGAGTTAAAACTTGTGGAGAAAATTCAAACCTCGCAATGTTTATTTTCTTTCCGGCCAACATCTGTGTGCATATTACCTTCTATTTATTGCTCCATGCCTGTCAAATTCCCTGGGGTATGACTTGCTTTACTCATTCATAATTTCATGAAATATCAACCAAATTCAGTAATTTTGACATGTATGGATAGCTTAGATCTGGCGCTACATGTTGCAATCATCGGCGGCTTCTTAGAGTTAAAACTTGTTGAGAAAATTCAAACCTCGCAATGTTTATTTTCTTTCCGGCCAACATCTGTGTGCATATTACCTTCTATTTATTGCTCCATGCATGTCAAATTCCCTGGGGTATGACTTGCTTTACTCATTCATAATTTCATGAAATATCAACCAAATTCAGTAATTTTGACATGTATGGATAGCTTAGATCTGGCGCTACATGTTGCAATCATCGGCGGCTTCTTAGAGTTAAAACTTGTGGAGAAAATTCAAACCTCGCAATGTTTATTTTCTTTCCGGCCAACATCTGTGTACATGTTACCGTCTATTTATTGCTCCATGCCTGTCAAATTCCCTGGGGTATGACTTGCTTTACTCATTCATAATTTCATGAAATATCAACCAAATTCAGTAATTTTGACATGTATGGATAGCTTAGATCTGGCGCTACATGTTGCAATCATCGGCGGCTTCTTAGAGTTAAAACTTGTGGAGAAAATTCAAACCTCGCAATGTTTATTTTCTTTCCGGCCAACATCTGTGTGCATATTACCTTCTATTTATTGCTCCATGCCTGTCAAATTCCCTGGGGTATGACTTGCTTTACTCATTCATAATTTCATGAAATATCAACCAAATTCAGTAATTTTGACATGTATGGATAGCTTAGATCTGGCGCTACATGTTGCAATCATCGGCGGCTTCTTAGAGTTAAAACTTGTGGAGAAAATTCAAACCTCGCAATGTTTATTTTCTTTCCGGCCAACATCTGTGTGCATATTACCTTCTATTTATTGCTCCATGCCTGTCAAATTCCCTGGGGTATGACTTGCTTTACTCATTCATAATTTCATGAAATATCAACCAAATTCAGTAATTTTGACATGTATGGATAGCTTAGATCTGGCGCTACATGTTGCAATCATCGGCGGCTTCTTAGAGTTAAAACTTGTGGAGAAAATTCAAACCTCGCAATGTTTATTTTCTTTCCGGCCAACATCTGTGTGCATATTACCTTCTATTTATTGCTCCATGCCTGTCAAATTCCCTGGGGTATGACTTGCTTTACTCATTCATAATTTCATGAAATATCAACCAAATTCAGTAATTTTGACATGTATGGATAGCTTAGATCTGGCGCTACATGTTGCAATCATCGGCGGCTTCTTAGAGTTAAAACTTGTGGAGAAAATTCAAACCTCGCAATGTTTATTTTCTTTCCGGCCAACATCTGTGTGCATATTACCTTCTATTTATTGCTCCATGCCTGTCAAATTCCCTGGGGTATGACTTGCTTTACTCATTCATAATTTCATGAAATATCAACCAAATTCAGTAATTTTGACATGTATGGATAGCTTAGATCTGGCGCTACATGTTGCAATCATCGGCGGCTTCTTAGAGTTAAAACTTGTGGAGAAAATTCAAACCTCGCAATGTTTATTTTCTTTCCGGCCAACATCTGTGTGCATATTACCTTCTATTTATTGCTCCATGCCTGTCAAATTCCCTGGGGTATGACTTGCTTTACTCATTCATAATTTCATGAAATATCAACCAAATTCAGTAATTTTGACATGTATGGATAGCTTAGATCTGGCGCTACATGTTGCAATCATCGGCGGCTTCTTAGAGTTAAAACTTGTGGAGAAAATTCAAACCTCGCAATGTTTATTTTCTTTCCGGCCAACATCTGTGTGCATATTACCTTCTATTTATTGCTCCATGCCTGTCAAATTCCCTGGGGTATGACTTGCTTTACTCATTCATAATTTCATGAAATATCAACCAAATTCAGTAATTTTGACATGTATGGATAGCTTAGATCTGGCGCTACATGTTGCAATCATCGGCGGCTTCTTAGAGTTAAAACTTGTGGAGAAAATTCAAACCTCGCAATGTTTATTTTCTTTCCGGCCAACATCTGTGTGCATATTACCTTCTATTTATTGCTCCATGCCTGTCAAATTCCCTGGGGTATGACTTGCTTTACTCATTCATAATTTCATGAAATATCAACCAAATTCAGTAATTTTGACATGTATGGATAGCTTAGATCTGGCGCTACATGTTGCAATCATCGGCGGCTTCTTAGAGTTAAAACTTGTGGAGAAAATTCAAACCTCGCAATGTTTATTTTCTTTCCGGCCAACATCTGTGTGCATATTACCTTCTATTTATTGCTCCATGCATGTCAAATTCCCTGGGGTATGACTTGCTTTACTCATTCATAATTTCATGAAATATCAACCAAATTCAGTAATTTTGACATGTATGGATAGCTTAGATCTGGCGCTACATGTTGCAATCATCGGCGGCTTCTTAGAGTTAAAACTTGTGGAGAAAATTCAAACCTCGCAATGTTTATTTTCTTTCCGGCCAACATCTGTGTACATGTTACCGTCTATTTATTGCTCCATGCCTGTCAAATTCCCTGGGGTATGACTTGCTTTACTCATTCATAATTTCATGAAATATCAACCAAATTCAGTAATTTTGACATGTATGGATAGCTTAGATCTGGCGCTACATGTTGCAATCATCGGCGGCTTCTTAGAGTTAAAACTTGTGGAGAAAATTCAAACCTCGCAATGTTTATTTTCTTTCCGGCCAACATCTGTGTACATGTTACCGTCTATTTATTGCTCCATGCCTGTCAAATTCCCTGGGGTATGACTTGCTTTACTCATTCATAATTTCATGAAATATCAACCAAATTCAGTAATTTTGACATGTATGGAGAGCTTAGATCTGGCGCTACATGTTGCAATTATCGGCGGCTTCTTAGAGTTAAAACTTGTGGAGAAAATTCAAACCTCGCAATGTTTATTTTCTTCCCGGCCACCATCTGTGTGCAGATTACCTTTTATTTATTGCTCCATGCCTGTCAAATTCCCTGGGGTTTGGACTTGCTTTACTCATTCATAATTGCATGAAATATCAACCAAATTCAGTAATTTTGACATGTATGGATAGCTTAGATTTGGCGCTACATGTTGCAATTATCGGCGGCTTCTTAGAGTTAAAACTTGTGGAGAAAATTCAAACCTCGCAATGTTTATTTTCTTTCCGGCCAACATCTGTGTGCATATTACCTTCTATTTATTGCTCCATGCATGTCAAATTCCCTGGGGTATGACTTGCTTTACTCATTCATAATTTCATGAAATATCAACCAAATTCAGTAATTTTGACATGTATGGATAGCTTAGATCTGGCGCTACATGTTGCAATCATCGGCGGCTTCTTAGAGTTAAAACTTGTGGAGAAAATTCAAACCTCGCAATGTTTATTTTCTTTCCGGCCAACATCTGTGTGCATATTACCTTCTATTTATTGCTCCATGCATGTCAAATTCCCTGGGGTATGACTTGCTTTACTCATTCATAATTTCATGAAATATCAACCAAATTCAGTAATTTTGACATGTATGGATAGCTTAGATCTGGCGCTACATGTTGCAATCATCGGCGGCTTCTTAGAGTTAAAACTTGTGGAGAAAATTCAAACCTCGCAATGTTTATTTTCTTTCCGGCCAACATCTGTGTGCATATTACCTTCTATTTATTGCTCCATGCCTGTCAAATTCCCTGGGGTATGACTTGCTTTACTCATTCATAATTTCATGAAATATCAACCAAATTCAGTAATTTTGACATGTATGGATAGCTTAGATCTGGCGCTACATGTTGCAATTATCGGCGGCTTCTTAGAGTTAAAACTTGTTTAGAAAATTCAAACCTCGCAATGTTTATTTTCTTTCCGGCCAACATCTGTGTGCATATTACCTTCTATTTATTGCTCCATGCCTGTCAAATTCCCTGGGGTATGACTTGCTTTACTCATTCATAATTTCATGAAATATCAACCAAATTCAGTAATTTTGACATGTATGGATAGCTTAGATCTGGCGCTACATGTTGCAATCATCGGCGGCTTCTTAGAGTTAAAACTTGTGGAGAAAATTCAAACCTCGCAATGTTTATTTTCTTTCCGGCCAACATCTGTGTGCATATTACCTTCTATTTATTGCTCCATGCCTGTCAAATTCCCTGGGGTATGACTTGCTTTACTCATTCATAATTTCATGAAATATCAACCAAATTCAGTAATTTTGACATGTATGGATAGCTTAGATCTGGCGCTACATGTTGCAATCATCGGCGGCTTCTTAGAGTTAAAACTTGTGGAGAAAATTCAAACCTCGCAATGTTTATTTTCTTTCCGGCCAACATCTGTGTGCATATTACCTTCTATTTATTGCTCCATGCATGTCAAATTCCCTGGGGTATGACTTGCTTTACTCATTCATAATTTCATGAAATATCAACCAAATTCAGTAATTTTGACATGTATGGATAGCTTAGATCTGGCGCTACATGTTGCAATCATCGGCGGCTTCTTAGAGTTAAAACTTGTGGAGAAAATTCAAACCTCGCAATGTTTATTTTCTTTCCGGCCAACATCTGTGTACATGTTACCGTCTATTTATTGCTCCATGCCTGTCAAATTCCCTGGGGTATGACTTGCTTTACTCATTCATAAT
Organism: Hippasteria phrygiana; assembly: GCA_037893225.1. Lineage (NCBI taxonomy): Eukaryota > Metazoa > Echinodermata > Asteroidea > Valvatida > Goniasteridae > Hippasteria > Hippasteria phrygiana. The sequence goes on along the minus strand of JAZGUH010000052.1, from coordinate 922,145 downwards.
TTCATGAAATATCAACCAAATTCAGTAATTTTGACATGTATGGAGAGCTTAGATCTGGCGCTACATGTTGCAATTATCGGCGGCTTCTTAGAGTTAAAACTTGTGGAGAAAATTCAAACCTCGCAATGTTTATTTTCTTCCCGGCCACCATCTGTGTGCAGATTACCTTTTATTTATTGCTCCATGCCTGTCAAATTCCCTGGGGTTTGGACTTGCTTTACTCATTCATAATTGCATGAAATATCAACCAAATTCAGTAATTTTGACATGTATGGATAGCTTAGATTTGGCGCTACATGTTGCAATTATCGGCGGCTTCTTAGAGTTAAAACTTGTGGAGAAAATTCAAACCTCGCAATGTTTATTTTCTTTCCGGCCAACATCTGTGTACATGTTACCGTCTATTTATTGCTCCATGCATGTCAAATTCTCTGGGGTATGGACTTGCTTTACTCATTCATAATTTCATGAAATATAAACCAAATTCAGTAATTTTGACATGTATGGAGAGCTTAGATCTGGCGCTACATGTTGCAATTATCGGCGGCTTCTTAGAGTTAAAACTTGTGGAGAAAATTCAAACCTCGCAATGTTTATTTTCTTCCCGGCCACCATCTGTGTGCAGATTACCTTTTATTTATTGCTCCATGCCTGTCAAATTCCCTGGGGTTTGGACTTGCTTTACTCATTCATAATTGCATGAAATATCAACCAAATTCAGTAATTTTGACATGTATGGATAGCTTAGATTTGGCGCTACATGTTGCAATTATCGGCGGCTTCTTAGAGTTAAAACTTGTGGAGAAAATTCAAACCTCGCAATGTTTATTTTCTTTCCGGCCAACATTTGTGTGCATATTACCTTCTATTTATTGCTCCATGCCTGTCAAATTCCCTGGGGTATGACTTGCTTTACTCATTCATAATTTCATGAAATATCAACCAAATTCAGTAATTTTGACATGTATGGATAGCTTAGATCTGGCGCTACATGTTGCAATCATCGGCGGCTTCTTAGAGTTAAAACTTGTGGAGAAAATTCAAACCTCGCAATGTTTATTTTCTTTCCGGCCAACATCTGTGTACATGTTACCGTCTATTTATTGCTCCATGCCTGTCAAATTCCCTGGGGTATGACTTGCTTTACTCATTCATAATTTCATGAAATATCAACCAAATTCAGTAATTTTGACATGTATGGAGAGCTTAGATCTGGCGCTACATGTTGCAATTATCGGCGGCTTCTTAGAGTTAAAACTTGTGGAGAAAATTCAAACCTCGCAATGTTTATTTTCTTTCCGGCCAACATCTGTGTGCATATTACCTTCTATTTATTGCTCCATGCATGTCAAATTCCCTGGGGTATGACTTGCTTTACTCATTCATAATTTCATGAAATATCAACCAAATTCAGTAATTTTGACATGTATGGATAGCTTAGATCTGGCGCTACATGTTGCAATCATCGGCGGCTTCTTAGAGTTAAAACTTGTGGAGAAAATTCAAACCTCGCAATGTTTATTTTCTTTCCGGCCAACATCTGTGTACATGTTACCGTCTATTTATTGCTCCATGCCTGTCAAATTCCCTGGGGTATGACTTGCTTTACTCATTCATAATTTCATGAAATATCAACCAAATTCAGTAATTTTGACATGTATGGATAGCTTAGATCTGGCGCTACATGTTGCAATCATCGGCGGCTTCTTAGAGTTAAAACTTGTGGAGAAAATTCAAACCTCGCAATGTTTATTTTCTTTCCGGCCAACATCTGTGTACATGTTACCGTCTATTTATTGCTCCATGCCTGTCAAATTCCCTGGGGTATGACTTGCTTTACTCATTCATAATTTCATGAAATATCAACCAAATTCAGTAATTTTGACATGTATGGAGAGCTTAGATCTGGCGCTACATGTTGCAATTATCGGCGGCTTCTTAGAGTTAAAACTTGTGGAGAAAATTCAAACCTCGCAATGTTTATTTTCTTCCCGGCCACCATCTGTGTGCAGATTACCTTTTATTTATTGCTCCATGCCTGTCAAATTCCCTGGGGTTTGGACTTGCTTTACTCATTCATAATTGCATGAAATATCAACCAAATTCAGTAATTTTGACATGTATGGATAGCTTAGATTTGGCGCTACATGTTGCAATTATCGGCGGCTTCTTAGAGTTAAAACTTGTGGAGAAAATTCAAACCTCGCAATGTTTATTTTCTTTCCGGCCAACATCTGTGTGCATATTACCTTCTATTTATTGCTCCATGCATGTCAAATTCCCTGGGGTATGACTTGCTTTACTCATTCATAATTTCATGAAATATCAACCAAATTCAGTAATTTTGACATGTATGGATAGCTTAGATCTGGCGCTACATGTTGCAATCATCGGCGGCTTCTTAGAGTTAAAACTTGTGGAGAAAATTCAAACCTCGCAATGTTTATTTTCTTTCCGGCCAACATCTGTGTGCATATTACCTTCTATTTATTGCTCCATGCATGTCAAATTCCCTGGGGTATGACTTGCTTTACTCATTCATAATTTCATGAAATATCAACCAAATTCAGTAATTTTGACATGTATGGATAGCTTAGATCTGGCGCTACATGTTGCAATCATCGGCGGCTTCTTAGAGTTAAAACTTGTGGAGAAAATTCAAACCTCGCAATGTTTATTTTCTTTCCGGCCAACATCTGTGTGCATATTACCTTCTATTTATTGCTCCATGCCTGTCAAATTCCCTGGGGTATGACTTGCTTTACTCATTCATAATTTCATGAAATATCAACCAAATTCAGTAATTTTGACATGTATGGATAGCTTAGATCTGGCGCTACATGTTGCAATTATCGGCGGCTTCTTAGAGTTAAAACTTGTTTAGAAAATTCAAACCTCGCAATGTTTATTTTCTTTCCGGCCAACATCTGTGTGCATATTACCTTCTATTTATTGCTCCATGCCTGTCAAATTCCCTGGGGTATGACTTGCTTTACTCATTCATAATTTCATGAAATATCAACCAAATTCAGTAATTTTGACATGTATGGATAGCTTAGATCTGGCGCTACATGTTGCAATCATCGGCGGCTTCTTAGAGTTAAAACTTGTGGAGAAAATTCAAACCTCGCAATGTTTATTTTCTTTCCGGCCAACATCTGTGTGCATATTACCTTCTATTTATTGCTCCATGCCTGTCAAATTCCCTGGGGTATGACTTGCTTTACTCATTCATAATTTCATGAAATATCAACCAAATTCAGTAATTTTGACATGTATGGATAGCTTAGATCTGGCGCTACATGTTGCAATCATCGGCGGCTTCTTAGAGTTAAAACTTGTGGAGAAAATTCAAACCTCGCAATGTTTATTTTCTTTCCGGCCAACATCTGTGTGCATATTACCTTCTATTTATTGCTCCATGCATGTCAAATTCCCTGGGGTATGACTTGCTTTACTCATTCATAATTTCATGAAATATCAACCAAATTCAGTAATTTTGACATGTATGGATAGCTTAGATCTGGCGCTACATGTTGCAATCATCGGCGGCTTCTTAGAGTTAAAACTTGTGGAGAAAATTCAAACCTCGCAATGTTTATTTTCTTTCCGGCCAACATCTGTGTACATGTTACCGTCTATTTATTGCTCCATGCCTGTCAAATTCCCTGGGGTATGACTTGCTTTACTCATTCATAATTTCATGAAATATCAACCAAATTCAGTAATTTTGACATGTATGGAGAGCTTAGATCTGGCGCTACATGTTGCAATTATCGGCGGCTTCTTAGAGTTAAAACTTGTGGAGAAAATTCAAACCTCGCAATGTTTATTTTCTTCCCGGCCACCATCTGTGTGCAGATTACCTTTTATTTATTGCTCCATGCCTGTCAAATTCCCTGGGGTTTGGACTTGCTTTACTCATTCATAATTGCATGAAATATCAACCAAATTCAGTAATTTTGACATGTATGGATAGCTTAGATTTGGCGCTACATGTTGCAATTATCGGCGGCTTCTTAGAGTTAAAACTTGTGGAGAAAATTCAAACCTCGCAATGTTTATTTTCTTTCCGGCCAACATCTGTGTACATGTTACCGTCTATTTATTGCTCCATGCATGTCAAATTCTCTGGGGTATGGACTTGCTTTACTCATTCATAATTTCATGAAATATAAACCAAATTCAGTAATTTTGACATGTATGGAGAGCTTAGATCTGGCGCTACATGTTGCAATTATCGGCGGCTTCTTAGAGTTAAAACTTGTGGAGAAAATTCAAACCTCGCAATGTTTATTTTCTTCCCGGCCACCATCTGTGTGCAGATTACCTTTTATTTATTGCTCCATGCCTGTCAAATTCCCTGGGGTTTGGACTTGCTTTACTCATTCATAATTGCATGAAATATCAACCAAATTCAGTAATTTTGACATGTATGGATAGCTTAGATTTGGCGCTACATGTTGCAATTATCGGCGGCTTCTTAGAGTTAAAACTTGTGGAGAAAATTCAAACCTCGCAATGTTTATTTTCTTTCCGGCCAACATTTGTGTGCATATTACCTTCTATTTATTGCTCCATGCCTGTCAAATTCCCTGGGGTATGACTTGCTTTACTCATTCATAATTTCATGAAATATCAACCAAATTCAGTAATTTTGACATGTATGGATAGCTTAGATCTGGCGCTACATGTTGCAATCATCGGCGGCTTCTTAGAGTTAAAACTTGTGGAGAAAATTCAAACCTCGCAATGTTTATTTTCTTTCCGGCCAACATCTGTGTACATGTTACCGTCTATTTATTGCTCCATGCCTGTCAAATTCCCTGGGGTATGACTTGCTTTACTCATTCATAATTTCATGAAATATCAACCAAATTCAGTAATTTTGACATGTATGGAGAGCTTAGATCTGGCGCTACATGTTGCAATTATCGGCGGCTTCTTAGAGTTAAAACTTGTGGAGAAAATTCAAACCTCGCAATGTTTATTTTCTTTCCGGCCAACATCTGTGTACATGTTACCGTCTATTTATTGCTCCATGCATGTCAAATTCCCTGGGGTATGGACTTGCTTTACTCATTCATAATTGCATGAAATATAAACCAAATTCAGTAATTTTGACATGTATGGAGAGCTTAGATCTGGCGCTACATGTTGCAATTATCGGCGGCTTCTTAGAGTTAAAACTTGTGGAGAAAATTCAAACCTCGCAATGTTTATTTTCTTCCCGGCCACCATCTGTGTGCAGATTACCTTTTATTTATTGCTCCATGCCTGTCAAATTCCCTGGGGTTTGGACTTGCTTTACTCATTCATAATTGCATGAAATATCAACCAAATTCAGTAATTTTGACATGTATGGATAGCTTAGATTTGGCGCTACATGTTGCAATTATCGGCGGCTTCTTAGAGTTAAAACTTGTGGAGAAAATTCAAACCTCGCAATGTTTATTTTCTTTCCGGCCAACATTTGTGTGCATATTACCTTCTATTTATTGCTCCATGCCTGTCAAATTCCCTGGGGTATGACTTGCTTTACTCATTCATAATTTCATGAAATATCAACCAAATTCAGTAATTTTGACATGTATGGATAGCTTAGATCTGGCGCTACATGTTGCAATCATCGGCGGCTTCTTAGAGTTAAAACTTGTGGAGAAAATTCAAACCTCGCAATGTTTATTTTCTTTCCGGCCAACATCTGTGTGCATATTACCTTCTATTTATTGCTCCATGCCTGTCAAATTCCCTGGGGTATGACTTGCTTTACTCATTCATAATTTCATGAAATATCAACCAAATTCAGTAATTTTGACATGTATGGATAGCTTAGATCTGGCGCTACATGTTGCAATCATCGGCGGCTTCTTAGAGTTAAAACTTGTTGAGAAAATTCAAACCTCGCAATGTTTATTTTCTTTCCGGCCAACATCTGTGTGCATATTACCTTCTATTTATTGCTCCATGCATGTCAAATTCCCTGGGGTATGACTTGCTTTACTCATTCATAATTTCATGAAATATCAACCAAATTCAGTAATTTTGACATGTATGGATAGCTTAGATCTGGCGCTACATGTTGCAATCATCGGCGGCTTCTTAGAGTTAAAACTTGTGGAGAAAATTCAAACCTCGCAATGTTTATTTTCTTTCCGGCCAACATCTGTGTACATGTTACCGTCTATTTATTGCTCCATGCCTGTCAAATTCCCTGGGGTATGACTTGCTTTACTCATTCATAATTTCATGAAATATCAACCAAATTCAGTAATTTTGACATGTATGGATAGCTTAGATCTGGCGCTACATGTTGCAATCATCGGCGGCTTCTTAGAGTTAAAACTTGTGGAGAAAATTCAAACCTCGCAATGTTTATTTTCTTTCCGGCCAACATCTGTGTGCATATTACCTTCTATTTATTGCTCCATGCCTGTCAAATTCCCTGGGGTATGACTTGCTTTACTCATTCATAATTTCATGAAATATCAACCAAATTCAGTAATTTTGACATGTATGGATAGCTTAGATCTGGCGCTACATGTTGCAATCATCGGCGGCTTCTTAGAGTTAAAACTTGTGGAGAAAATTCAAACCTCGCAATGTTTATTTTCTTTCCGGCCAACATCTGTGTGCATATTACCTTCTATTTATTGCTCCATGCCTGTCAAATTCCCTGGGGTATGACTTGCTTTACTCATTCATAATTTCATGAAATATCAACCAAATTCAGTAATTTTGACATGTATGGATAGCTTAGATCTGGCGCTACATGTTGCAATCATCGGCGGCTTCTTAGAGTTAAAACTTGTGGAGAAAATTCAAACCTCGCAATGTTTATTTTCTTTCCGGCCAACATCTGTGTGCATATTACCTTCTATTTATTGCTCCATGCCTGTCAAATTCCCTGGGGTATGACTTGCTTTACTCATTCATAATTTCATGAAATATCAACCAAATTCAGTAATTTTGACATGTATGGATAGCTTAGATCTGGCGCTACATGTTGCAATCATCGGCGGCTTCTTAGAGTTAAAACTTGTGGAGAAAATTCAAACCTCGCAATGTTTATTTTCTTTCCGGCCAACATCTGTGTGCATATTACCTTCTATTTATTGCTCCATGCCTGTCAAATTCCCTGGGGTATGACTTGCTTTACTCATTCATAATTTCATGAAATATCAACCAAATTCAGTAATTTTGACATGTATGGATAGCTTAGATCTGGCGCTACATGTTGCAATCATCGGCGGCTTCTTAGAGTTAAAACTTGTGGAGAAAATTCAAACCTCGCAATGTTTATTTTCTTTCCGGCCAACATCTGTGTGCATATTACCTTCTATTTATTGCTCCATGCCTGTCAAATTCCCTGGGGTATGACTTGCTTTACTCATTCATAATTTCATGAAATATCAACCAAATTCAGTAATTTTGACATGTATGGATAGCTTAGATCTGGCGCTACATGTTGCAATCATCGGCGGCTTCTTAGAGTTAAAACTTGTGGAGAAAATTCAAACCTCGCAATGTTTATTTTCTTTCCGGCCAACATCTGTGTGCATATTACCTTCTATTTATTGCTCCATGCCTGTCAAATTCCCTGGGGTATGACTTGCTTTACTCATTCATAATTTCATGAAATATCAACCAAATTCAGTAATTTTGACATGTATGGATAGCTTAGATCTGGCGCTACATGTTGCAATCATCGGCGGCTTCTTAGAGTTAAAACTTGTGGAGAAAATTCAAACCTCGCAATGTTTATTTTCTTTCCGGCCAACATCTGTGTGCATATTACCTTCTATTTATTGCTCCATGCCTGTCAAATTCCCTGGGGTATGACTTGCTTTACTCATTCATAATTTCATGAAATATCAACCAAATTCAGTAATTTTGACATGTATGGATAGCTTAGATCTGGCGCTACATGTTGCAATCATCGGCGGCTTCTTAGAGTTAAAACTTGTGGAGAAAATTCAAACCTCGCAATGTTTATTTTCTTTCCGGCCAACATCTGTGTGCATATTACCTTCTATTTATTGCTCCATGCATGTCAAATTCCCTGGGGTATGACTTGCTTTACTCATTCATAATTTCATGAAATATCAACCAAATTCAGTAATTTTGACATGTATGGATAGCTTAGATCTGGCGCTACATGTTGCAATCATCGGCGGCTTCTTAGAGTTAAAACTTGTGGAGAAAATTCAAACCTCGCAATGTTTATTTTCTTTCCGGCCAACATCTGTGTACATGTTACCGTCTATTTATTGCTCCATGCCTGTCAAATTCCCTGGGGTATGACTTGCTTTACTCATTCATAATTTCATGAAATATCAACCAAATTCAGTAATTTTGACATGTATGGATAGCTTAGATCTGGCGCTACATGTTGCAATCATCGGCGGCTTCTTAGAGTTAAAACTTGTGGAGAAAATTCAAACCTCGCAATGTTTATTTTCTTTCCGGCCAACATCTGTGTGCATATTACCTTCTATTTATTGCTCCATGCCTGTCAAATTCCCTGGGGTATGACTTGCTTTACTCATTCATAATTTCATGAAATATCAACCAAATTCAGTAATTTTGACATGTATGGATAGCTTAGATCTGGCGCTACATGTTGCAATCATCGGCGGCTTCTTAGAGTTAAAACTTGTTGAGAAAATTCAAACCTCGCAATGTTTATTTTCTTTCCGGCCAACATCTGTGTGCATATTACCTTCTATTTATTGCTCCATGCCTGTCAAATTCCCTGGGGTATGACTTGCTTTACTCATTCATAATTTCATGAAATATCAACCAAATTCAGTAATTTTGACATGTATGGATAGCTTAGATCTGGCGCTACATGTTGCAATCATCGGCGGCTTCTTAGAGTTAAAACTTGTTGAGAAAATTCAAACCTCGCAATGTTTATTTTCTTTCCGGCCAACATCTGTGTGCATATTACCTTCTATTTATTGCTCCATGCATGTCAAATTCCCTGGGGTATGACTTGCTTTACTCATTCATAATTTCATGAAATATCAACCAAATTCAGTAATTTTGACATGTATGGATAGCTTAGATCTGGCGCTACATGTTGCAATCATCGGCGGCTTCTTAGAGTTAAAACTTGTGGAGAAAATTCAAACCTCGCAATGTTTATTTTCTTTCCGGCCAACATCTGTGTACATGTTACCGTCTATTTATTGCTCCATGCCTGTCAAATTCCCTGGGGTATGACTTGCTTTACTCATTCATAATTTCATGAAATATCAACCAAATTCAGTAATTTTGACATGTATGGATAGCTTAGATCTGGCGCTACATGTTGCAATCATCGGCGGCTTCTTAGAGTTAAAACTTGTGGAGAAAATTCAAACCTCGCAATGTTTATTTTCTTTCCGGCCAACATCTGTGTGCATATTACCTTCTATTTATTGCTCCATGCATGTCAAATTCCCTGGGGTATGACTTGCTTTACTCATTCATAATTTCATGAAATATCAACCAAATTCAGTAATTTTGACATGTATGGATAGCTTAGATCTGGCGCTACATGTTGCAATCATCGGCGGCTTCTTAGAGTTAAAACTTGTGGAGAAAATTCAAACCTCGCAATGTTTATTTTCTTTCCGGCCAACATCTGTGTACATGTTACCGTCTATTTATTGCTCCATGCCTGTCAAATTCCCTGGGGTATGACTTGCTTTACTCATTCATAATTTCATGAAATATCAACCAAATTCAGTAATTTTGACATGTATGGATAGCTTAGATCTGGCGCTACATGTTGCAATCATCGGCGGCTTCTTAGAGTTAAAACTTGTGGAGAAAATTCAAACCTCGCAATGTTTATTTTCTTTCCGGCCAACATCTGTGTGCATATTACCTTCTATTTATTGCTCCATGCCTGTCAAATTCCCTGGGGTATGACTTGCTTTACTCATTCATAATTTCATGAAATATCAACCAAATTCAGTAATTTTGACATGTATAGATAGCTTAGATCTGGCGCTACATGTTGCAATCATCGGCGGCTTCTTAGAGTTAAAACTTGTGGAGAAAATTCAAACCTCGCAATGTTTATTTTCTTTCCGGCCAACATCTGTGTGCATATTACCTTCTATTTATTGCTCCATGCATGTCAAATTCCCTGGGGTATGACTTGCTTTACTCATTCATAATTTCATGAAATATCAACCAAATTCAGTAATTTTGACATGTATGGATAGCTTAGATCTGGCGCTACATGTTGCAATCATCGGCGGCTTCTTAGAGTTAAAACTTGTGGAGAAAATTCAAACCTCGCAATGTTTATTTTCTTTCCGGCCAACATCTGTGTACATGTTACCGTCTATTTATTGCTCCATGCCTGTCAAATTCCCTGGGGTATGACTTGCTTTACTCATTCATAATTTCATGAAATATCAACCAAATTCAGTAATTTTGACATGTATGGATAGCTTAGATCTGGCGCTACATGTTGCAATCATCGGCGGCTTCTTAGAGTTAAAACTTGTGGAGAAAATTCAAACCTCGCAATGTTTATTTTCTTTCCGGCCAACATCTGTGTGCATATTACCTTCTATTTATTGCTCCATGCCTGTCAAATTCCCTGGGGTATGACTTGCTTTACTCATTCATAATTTCATGAAATATCAACCAAATTCAGTAATTTTGACATGTATGGATAGCTTAGATCTGGCGCTACATGTTGCAATCATCGGCGGCTTCTTAGAGTTAAAACTTGTGGAGAAAATTCAAACCTCGCAATGTTTATTTTCTTTCCGGCCAACATCTGTGTACATGTTACCGTCTATTTATTGCTCCATGCCTGTCAAATTCCCTGGGGTATGACTTGCTTTACTCATTCATAATTTCATGAAATATCAACCAAATTCAGTAATTTTGACATGTATGGATAGCTTAGATCTGGCGCTACATGTTGCAATCATCGGCGGCTTCTTAGAGTTAAAACTTGTGGAGAAAATTCAAACCTCGCAATGTTTATTTTCTTTCCGGCCAACATCTGTGTGCATATTACCTTCTATTTATTGCTCCATGCATGTCAAATTCCCTGGGGTATGACTTGCTTTACTCATTCATAATTTCATGAAATATCAACCAAATTCAGTAATTTTGACATGTATGGATAGCTTAGATCTGGCGCTACATGTTGCAATCATCGGCGGCTTCTTAGAGTTAAAACTTGTGGAGAAAATTCAAACCTCGCAATGTTTATTTTCTTTCCGGCCAACATCTGTGTACATGTTACCGTCTATTTATTGCTCCATGCCTGTCAAATTCCCTGGGGTATGACTTGCTTTACTCATTCATAATTTCATGAAATATCAACCAAATTCAGTAATTTTGACATGTATGGATAGCTTAGATCTGGCGCTACATGTTGCAATCATCGGCGGCTTCTTAGAGTTAAAACTTGTGGAGAAAATTCAAACCTCGCAATGTTTATTTTCTTTCCGGCCAACATCTGTGTGCATATTACCTTCTATTTATTGCTCCATGCCTGTCAAATTCCCTGGGGTATGACTTGCTTTACTCATTCATAATTTCATGAAATATCAACCAAATTCAGTAATTTTGACATGTATGGATAGCTTAGATCTGGCGCTACATGTTGCAATCATCGGCGGCTTCTTAGAGTTAAAACTTGTTGAGAAAATTCAAACCTCGCAATGTTTATTTTCTTTCCGGCCAACATCTGTGTGCATATTACCTTCTATTTATTGCTCCATGCCTGTCAAATTCCCTGGGGTATGACTTGCTTTACTCATTCATAATTTCATGAAATATCAACCAAATTCAGTAATTTTGACATGTATGGATAGCTTAGATCTGGCGCTACATGTTGCAATCATCGGCGGCTTCTTAGAGTTAAAACTTGTTGAGAAAATTCAAACCTCGCAATGTTTATTTTCTTTCCGGCCAACATCTGTGTGCATATTACCTTCTATTTATTGCTCCATGCATGTCAAATTCCCTGGGGTATGACTTGCTTTACTCATTCATAATTTCATGAAATATCAACCAAATTCAGTAATTTTGACATGTATGGATAGCTTAGATCTGGCGCTACATGTTGCAATCATCGGCGGCTTCTTAGAGTTAAAACTTGTGGAGAAAATTCAAACCTCGCAATGTTTATTTTCTTTCCGGCCAACATCTGTGTACATGTTACCGTCTATTTATTGCTCCATGCCTGTCAAAATCCCTGGGGTATGACTTGCTTTACTCATTCATAATTTCATGAAATATCAACCAAATTCAGTAATTTTGACATGTATGGATAGCTTAGATCTGGCGCTACATGTTGCAATCATCGGCGGCTTCTTAGAGTTAAAACTTGTGGAGAAAATTCAAACCTCGCAATGTTTATTTTCTTTCCGGCCAACATCTGTGTGCATATTACCTTCTATTTATTGCTCCATGCCTGTCAAATTCCCTGGGGTATGACTTGCTTTACTCATTCATAATTTCATGAAATATCAACCAAATTCAGTAATTTTGACATGTATGGATAGCTTAGATCTGGCGCTACATGTTGCAATCATCGGCGGCTTCTTAGAGTTAAAACTTGTTGAGAAAATTCAAACCTCGCAATGTTTATTTTCTTTCCGGCCAACATCTGTGTGCATATTACCTTCTATTTATTGCTCCATGCCTGTCAAATTCCCTGGGGTATGACTTGCTTTACTCATTCATAATTTCATGAAATATCAACCAAATTCAGTAATTTTGACATGTATGGATAGCTTAGATCTGGCGCTACATGTTGCAATCATCGGCGGCTTCTTAGAGTTAAAACTTGTGGAGAAAATTCAAACCTCGCAATGTTTATTTTCTTTCCGGCCACCATCTGTGTGCAGATTACCTTTTATTTATTGCTCCATGCCTGTCAAATTCCCTGGGGTTTGGACTTGCTTTACTCATTCATAATTGCATGAAATATCAACCAAATTCAGTAATTTTGACATGTATGGATAGCTTAGATTTGGCGCTACATGTTGCAATTATCGGCGGCTTCTTAGAGTTAAAACTTGTGGAGAAAATTCAAACCTCGCAATGTTTATTTTCTTTCCGGCCAACATCTGTGTACATGTTACCGTCTATTTATTGCTCCATGCATGTCAAATTCCCTGGGGTATGGACTTGCTTTACTCATTCATAATTGCATGAAATATAAACCAAATTCAGTAATTTTGACATGTATGGAGAGCTTAGATCTGGCGCTACATGTTGCAATTATCGGCGGCTTCTTAGAGTTAAAACTTGTGGAGAAAATTCAAACCTCGCAATGTTTATTTTCTTCCCGGCCACCATCTGTGTGCAGATTACCTTTTATTTATTGCTCCATGCCTGTCAAATTCCCTGGGGTTTGGACTTGCTTTACTCATTCATAATTGCATGAAATATCAACCAAATTCAGTAATTTTGACATGTATGGATAGCTTAGATCTGGCGCTACATGTTGCAATCATCGGCGGCTTCTTAGAGTTAAAACTTGTGGAGAAAATTCAAACCTCGCAATGTTTATTTTCTTTCCGGCCAACATCTGTGTGCATATTACCTTCTATTTATTGCTCCATGCCTGTCAAATTCCCTGGGGTATGACTTGCTTTACTCATTCATAATTTCATGAAATATCAACCAAATTCAGTAATTTTGACATGTATGGATAGCTTAGATCTGGCGCTACATGTTGCAATCATCGGCGGCTTCTTAGAGTTAAAACTTGTGGAGAAAATTCAAACCTCGCAATGTTTATTTTCTTTCCGGCCAACATCTGTGTGCATATTACCTTCTATTTATTGCTCCATGCCTGTCAAATTCCCTGGGGTATGACTTGCTTTACTCATTCATAATTTCATGAAATATCAACCAAATTCAGTAATTTTGACATGTATGGATAGCTTAGATCTGGCGCTACATGTTGCAATCATCGGCGGCTTCTTAGAGTTAAAACTTGTGGAGAAAATTCAAACCTCGCAATGTTTATTTTCTTTCCGGCCAACATCTGTGTGCAGATTACCTTTTATTTATTGCTCCATGCCTGTCAAATTCCCTGGGGTTTGGACTTGCTTTACTCATTCATAATTGCATGAAATATCAACCAAATTCAGTAATTTTGACATGTATGGATAGCTTAGATTTGGCGCTACATGTTGCAATTATCGGCGGCTTCTTAGAGTTAAAACTTGTGGAGAAAATTCAAACCTCGCAATGTTTATTTTCTTTCCGGCCAACATTTGTGTGCATATTACCTTCTATTTATTGCTCCATGCCTGTCAAATTCCCTGGGGTATGACTTGCTTTACTCATTCATAATTTCATGAAATATCAACCAAATTCAGTAATTTTGACATGTATGGATAGCTTAGATCTGGCGCTACATGTTGCAATCATCGGCGGCTTCTTAGAGTTAAAACTTGTGGAGAAAATTCAAACCTCGCAATGTTTATTTTCTTTCCGGCCAACATCTGTGTACATATTACCTTCTATTTATTGCTCCATGCATGTCAAATTCCCTGGGGTATGACTTGCTTTACTCATTCATAATTTCATGAAATATCAACCAAATTCAGTAATTTTGACATGTATGGATAGCTTAGATCTGGCGCTACATGTTGCAATCATCGGCGGCTTCTTAGAGTTAAAACTTGTGGAGAAAATTCAAACCTCGCAATGTTTATTTTCTTTCCGGCCAACATCTGTGTACATGTTACCGTCTATTTATTGCTCCATGCCTGTCAAATTCCCTGGGGTATGACTTGCTTTACTCATTCATAATTTCATGAAATATCAACCAAATTCAGTAATTTTGACATGTATGGAGAGCTTAGATCTGGCGCTACATGTTGCAATTATCGGCGGCTTCTTAGAGTTAAAACTTGTGGAGAAAATTCAAACCTCGCAATGTTTATTTTCTTCCCGGCCACCATCTGTGTGCAGATTACCTTTTATTTATTGCTCCATGCCTGTCAAATTCCCTGGGGTTTGGACTTGCTTTACTCATTCATAATTGCATGAAATATCAACCAAATTCAGTAATTTTGACATGTATGGATAGCTTAGATCTGGCGCTACATGTTGCAATCATCGGCGGCTTCTTAGAGTTAAAACTTGTGGAGAAAATTCAAACCTCGCAATGTTTATTTTCTTTCCGGCCAACATCTGTGTGCATATTACCTTCTATTTATTGCTCCATGCCTGTCAAATTCCCTGGGGTATGACTTGCTTTACTCATTCATAATTTCATGAAATATCAACCAAATTCAGTAATTTTGACATGTATGGATAGCTTAGATCTGGCGCTACATGTTGCAATTATCGGCGGCTTCTTAGAGTTAAAACTTGTGGAGAAAATTCAAACCTCGCAATGTTTATTTTCTTTCCGGCCAACATTTGTGTGGATATTACCTTCTATTTATTGCTCCATGCCTGTCAAATTCCCTGGGGTATGACTTGCTTTACTCATTCATAATTTCATGAAATATCAACCAAATTCAGTAATTTTGACATGTATGGATAGCTTAGATCTGGCGCTACATGTTGCAATCATCGGCGGCTTCTTAGAGTTAAAACTTGTGGAGAAAATTCAAACCTCGCAATGTTTATTTTCTTTCCGGCCAACATCTGTGTGCATATTACCTTCTATTTATTGCTCCATGCCTGTCAAATTCCCTGGGGTATGACTTGCTTTACTCATTCATAATTTCATGAAATATCAACCAAATTCAGTAATTTTGACATGTATGGATAGCTTAGATCTGGCGCTACATGTTGCAATCATCGGCGGCTTCTTAGAGTTAAAACTTGTGGAGAAAATTCAAACCTCGCAATGTTTATTTTCTTTCCGGCCAACATCTGTGTGCATATTACCTTCTATTTATTGCTCCATGCCTGTCAAATTCCCTGGGGTATGACTTGCTTTACTCATTCATAATTTCATGAAATATCAACCAAATTCAGTAATTTTGACATGTATGGATAGCTTAGATCTGGCGCTACATGTTGCAATTATCGGCGGCTTCTTAGAGTTAAAACTTGTTTAGAAAATTCAAACCTCGCAATGTTTATTTTCTTTCCGGCCAACATCTGTGTGCATATTACCTTCTATTTATTGCTCCATGCCTGTCAAATTCCCTGGGGTATGACTTGCTTTACTCATTCATAATTTCATGAAATATCAACCAAATTCAGTAATTTTGACATGTATGGATAGCTTAGATCTGGCGCTACATGTTGCAATCATCGGCGGCTTCTTAGAGTTAAAACTTGTGGAGAAAATTCAAACCTCGCAATGTTTATTTTCTTTCCGGCCAACATCTGTGTGCATATTACCTTCTATTTATTGCTCCATGCATGTCAAATTCCCTGGGGTATGACTTGCTTTACTCATTCATAATTTCATGAAATATCAACCAAATTCAGTAATTTTGACATGTATGGATAGCTTAGATCTGGCGCTACATGTTGCAATCATCGGCGGCTTCTTAGAGTTAAAACTTGTGGAGAAAATTCAAACCTCGCAATGTTTATTTTCTTTCCGGCCAACATCTGTGTACATGTTACCGTCTATTTATTGCTCCATGCCTGTCAAATTCCCTGGGGTATGACTTGCTTTACTCATTCATAATTTCATGAAATATCAACCAAATTCAGTAATTTTGACATGTATGGATAGCTTAGATCTGGCGCTACATGTTGCAATCATCGGCGGCTTCTTAGAGTTAAAACTTGTGGAGAAAATTCAAACCTCGCAATGTTTATTTTCTTTCCGGCCAACATCTGTGTGCATATTACCTTCTATTTATTGCTCCATGCCTGTCAAATTCCCTGGGGTATGACTTGCTTTACTCATTCATAATTTCATGAAATATCAACCAAATTCAGTAATTTTGACATGTATGGATAGCTTAGATCTGGCGCTACATGTTGCAATCATCGGCGGCTTCTTAGAGTTAAAACTTGTTGAGAAAATTCAAACCTCGCAATGTTTATTTTCTTTCCGGCCAACATCTGTGTGCATATTACCTTCTATTTATTGCTCCATGCCTGTCAAATTCCCTGGGGTATGACTTGCTTTACTCATTCATAATTTCATGAAATATCAACCAAATTCAGTAATTTTGACATGTATGGATAGCTTAGATCTGGCGCTACATGTTGCAATCATCGGCGGCTTCTTAGAGTTAAAACTTGTTGAGAAAATTCAAACCTCGCAATGTTTATTTTCTTTCCGGCCAACATCTGTGTGCATATTACCTTCTATTTATTGCTCCATGCATGTCAAATTCCCTGGGGTATGACTTGCTTTACTCATTCATAATTTCATGAAATATCAACCAAATTCAGTAATTTTGACATGTATGGATAGCTTAGATCTGGCGCTACATGTTGCAATCATCGGCGGCTTCTTAGAGTTAAAACTTGTGGAGAAAATTCAAACCTCGCAATGTTTATTTTCTTTCCGGCCAACATCTGTGTACATGTTACCGTCTATTTATTGCTCCATGCCTGTCAAATTCCCTGGGGTATGACTTGCTTTACTCATTCATAATTTCATGAAATATCAACCAAATTCAGTAATTTTGACATGTATGGATAGCTTAGATCTGGCGCTACATGTTGCAATCATCGGCGGCTTCTTAGAGTTAAAACTTGTGGAGAAAATTCAAACCTCGCAATGTTTATTTTCTTTCCGGCCAACATCTGTGTGCATATTACCTTCTATTTATTGCTCCATGCATGTCAAATTCCCTGGGGTATGACTTGCTTTACTCATTCATAATTTCATGAAATATCAACCAAATTCAGTAATTTTGACATGTATGGATAGCTTAGATCTGGCGCTACATGTTGCAATCATCGGCGGCTTCTTAGAGTTAAAACTTGTGGAGAAAATTCAAACCTCGCAATGTTTATTTTCTTTCCGGCCAACATCTGTGTACATGTTACCGTCTATTTATTGCTCCATGCCTGTCAAATTCCCTGGGGTATGACTTGCTTTACTCATTCATAATTTCATGAAATATCAACCAAATTCAGTAATTTTGACATGTATGGATAGCTTAGATCTGGCGCTACATGTTGCAATCATCGGCGGCTTCTTAGAGTTAAAACTTGTTTAGAAAATTCAAACCTCGCAATGTTTATTTTCTTTCCGGCCAACATCTGTGTACATGTTACCGTCTATTTATTGCTCCATGCCTGTCAAATTCCCTGGGGTATGACTTGCTTTACTCATTCATAATTTCATGAAATATCAACCAAATTCAGTAATTTTGACATGTATGGATAGCTTAGATCTGGCGCTACATGTTGCAATCATCGGCGGCTTCTTAGAGTTAAAACTTGTTGAGAAAATTCAAACCTCGCAATGTTTATTTTCTTTCCGGCCAACATCTGTGTGCATATTACCTTCTATTTATTGCTCCATGCCTGTCAAATTCCCTGGGGTATGACTTGCTTTACTCATTCATAATTTCATGAAATATCAACCAAATTCAGTAATTTTGACATGTATGGATAGCTTAGATCTGGCGCTACATGTTGCAATCATCGGCGGCTTCTTAGAGTTAAAACTTGTTGAGAAAATTCAAACCTCGCAATGTTTATTTTCTTTCCGGCCAACATCTGTGTGCATATTACCTTCTATTTATTGCTCCATGCATGTCAAATTCCCTGGGGTATGACTTGCTTTACTCATTCATAATTTCATGAAATATCAACCAAATTCAGTAATTTTGACATGTATGGATAGCTTAGATCTGGCGCTACATGTTGCAATCATCGGCGGCTTCTTAGAGTTAAAACTTGTTGAGAAAATTCAAACCTCGCAATGTTTATTTTCTTTCCGGCCAACATCTGTGTACATGTTACCGTCTATTTATTGCTCCATGCCTGTCAAATTCCCTGGGGTATGACTTGCTTTACTCATTCATAATTTCATGAAATATCAACCAAATTCAGTAATTTTGACATGTATGGATAGCTTAGATCTGGCGCTACATGTTGCAATCATCGGCGGCTTCTTAGAGTTAAAACTTGTGGAGAAAATTCAAACCTCGCAATGTTTATTTTCTTTCCGGCCAACATCTGTGTGCATATTACCTTCTATTTATTGCTCCATGCCTGTCAAATTCCCTGGGGTATGACTTGCTTTACTCATTCATAATTTCATGAAATATCAACCAAATTCAGTAATTTTGACATGTATGGATAGCTTAGATCTGGCGCTACATGTTGCAATCATCGGCGGCTTCTTAGAGTTAAAACTTGTGGAGAAAATTCAAACCTCGCAATGTTTATTTTCTTTCCGGCCAACATCTGTGTGCATATTACCTTCTATTTATTGCTCCATGCCTGTCAAATTCCCTGGGGTATGACTTGCTTTACTCATTCATAATTTCATGAAATATCAACCAAATTCAGTAATTTTGACATGTATGGATAGCTTAGATCTGGCGCTACATGTTGCAATCATCGGCGGCTTCTTAGAGTTAAAACTTGTGGAGAAAATTCAAACCTCGCAATGTTTATTTTCTTTCCGGCCAACATCTGTGTGCATATTACCTTCTATTTATTGCTCCATGCATGTCAAATTCCCTGGGGTATGACTTGCTTTACTCATTCATAATTTCATGAAATATCAACCAAATTCAGTAATTTTGACATGTATGGATAGCTTAGATCTGGCGCTACATGTTGCAATCATCGGCGGCTTCTTAGAGTTAAAACTTGTGGAGAAAATTCAAACCTCGCAATGTTTATTTTCTTTCCGGCCAACATCTGTGTACATGTTACCGTCTATTTATTGCTCCATGCCTGTCAAATTCCCTGGGGTATGACTTGCTTTACTCATTCATAATTTCATGAAATATCAACCAAATTCAGTAATTTTGACATGTATGGAGAGCTTAGATCTGGCGCTACATGTTGCAATTATCGGCGGCTTCTTAGAGTTAAAACTTGTGGAGAAAATTCAAACCTCGCAATGTTTATTTTCTTCCCGGCCACCATCTGTGTGCAGATTACCTTTTATTTATTGCTCCATGCCTGTCAAATTCCCTGGGGTTTGGACTTGCTTTACTCATTCATAATTGCATGAAATATCAACCAAATTCAGTAATTTTGACATGTATGGATAGCTTAGATTTGGCGCTACATGTTGCAATTATCGGCGGCTTCTTAGAGTTAAAACTTGTGGAGAAAATTCAAACCTCGCAATGTTTATTTTCTTTCCGGCCAACATCTGTGTACATGTTACCGTCTATTTATTGCTCCATGCATGTCAAATTCCCTGGGGTATGGACTTGCTTTACTCATTCATAATTGCATGAAATATAAACCAAATTCAGTAATTTTGACATGTATGGAGAGCTTAGATCTGGCGCTACATGTTGCAATTATCGGCGGCTTCTTAGAGTTAAAACTTGTGGAGAAAATTCAAACCTCGCAATGTTTATTTTCTTCCCGGCCACCATCTGTGTGCAGATTACCTTTTATTTATTGCTCCATGCCTGTCAAATTCCCTGGGGTTTGGACTTGCTTTACTCATTCATAATTGCATGAAATATCAACCAAATTCAGTAATTTTGACATGTATGGATAGCTTAGATTTGGCGCTACATGTTGCAATTATCGGCGGCTTCTTAGAGTTAAAACTTGTGGAGAAAATTCAAACCTCGCAATGTTTATTTTCTTTCCGGCCAACATTTGTGTGCATATTACCTTCTATTTATTGCTCCATGCCTGTCAAATTCCCTGGGGTATGACTTGCTTTACTCATTCATAATTTCATGAAATATCAACCAAATTCAGTAATTTTGACATGTATGGATAGCTTAGATCTGGCGCTACATGTTGCAATCATCGGCGGCTTCTTAGAGTTAAAACTTGTGGAGAAAATTCAAACCTCGCAATGTTTATTTTCTTTCCGGCCAACATCTGTGTGCATATTACCTTCTATTTATTGCTCCATGCCTGTCAAATTCCCTGGGGTATGACTTGCTTTACTCATTCATAATTTCATGAAATATCAACCAAATTCAGTAATTTTGACATGTATGGATAGCTTAGATCTGGCGCTACATGTTGCAATCATCGGCGGCTTCTTAGAGTTAAAACTTGTTGAGAAAATTCAAACCTCGCAATGTTTATTTTCTTTCCGGCCAACATCTGTGTACATATTACCTTCTATTTATTGCTCCATGCATGTCAAATTCCCTGGGGTATGACTTGCTTTACTCATTCATAATTTCATGAAATATCAACCAAATTCAGTAATTTTGACATGTATGGATAGCTTAGATCTGGCGCTACATGTTGCAATCATCGGCGGCTTCTTAGAGTTAAAACTTGTGGAGAAAATTCAAACCTCGCAATGTTTATTTTCTTTCCGGCCAACATCTGTGTACATGTTACCGTCTATTTATTGCTCCATGCCTGTCAAATTCCCTGGGGTATGACTTGCTTTACTCATTCATAATTTCATGAAATATCAACCAAATTCAGTAATTTTGACATGTATGGAGAGCTTAGATCTGGCGCTACATGTTGCAATTATCGGCGGCTTCTTAGAGTTAAAACTTGTGGAGAAAATTCAAACCTCGCAATGTTTATTTTCTTCCCGGCCACCATCTGTGTGCAGATTACCTTTTATTTATTGCTCCATGCCTGTCAAATTCCCTGGGGTTTGGACTTGCTTTACTCATTCATAATTGCATGAAATATCAACCAAATTCAGTAATTTTGACATGTATGGATAGCTTAGATCTGGCGCTACATGTTGCAATCATCGGCGGCTTCTTAGAGTTAAAACTTGTGGAGAAAATTCAAACCTCGCAATGTTTATTTTCTTTCCGGCCAACATCTGTGTGCATATTACCTTCTATTTATTGCTCCATGCCTGTCAAATTCCCTGGGGTATGACTTGCTTTACTCATTCATAATTTCATGAAATATCAACCAAATTCAGTAATTTTGACATGTATGGATAGCTTAGATCTGGCGCTACATGTTGCAATTATCGGCGGCTTCTTAGAGTTAAAACTTGTGGAGAAAATTCAAACCTCGCAATGTTTATTTTCTTTCCGGCCAACATTTGTGTGCATATTACCTTCTATTTATTGCTCCATGCCTGTCAAATTCCCTGGGGTATGACTTGCTTTACTCATTCATAATTTCATGAAATATCAACCAAATTCAGTAATTTTGACATGTATGGATAGCTTAGATCTGGCGCTACATGTTGCAATCATCGGCGGCTTCTTAGAGTTAAAACTTGTGGAGAAAATTCAAACCTCGCAATGTTTATTTTCTTTCCGGCCAACATCTGTGTGCATATTACCTTCTATTTATTGCTCCATGCCTGTCAAATTCCCTGGGGTATGACTTGCTTTACTCATTCATAATTTCATGAAATATCAACCAAATTCAGTAATTTTGACATGTATGGATAGCTTAGATCTGGCGCTACATGTTGCAATTATCGGCGGCTTCTTAGAGTTAAAACTTGTGGAGAAAATTCAAACCTCGCAATGTTTATTTTCTTTCCGGCCAACATCTGTGTGCATATTACCTTCTATTTATTGCTCCATGCCTGTCAAATTCCCTGGGGTATGACTTGCTTTACTCATTCATAATTTCATGAAATATCAACCAAATTCAGTAATTTTGACATGTATGGATAGCTTAGATCTGGCGCTACATGTTGCAATCATCGGCGGCTTCTTAGAGTTAAAACTTGTGGAGAAAATTCAAACCTCGCAATGTTTATTTTCTTTCCGGCCAACATCTGTGTGCATATTACCTTCTATTTATTGCTCCATGCCTGTCAAATTCCCTGGGGTATGACTTGCTTTACTCATTCATAATTTCATGAAATATCAACCAAATTCAGTAATTTTGACATGTATGGATAGCTTAGATTTGGCGCTACATGTTGCAATTATCGGCGGCTTCTTAGAGTTAAAACTTGTGGAGAAAATTCAAACCTCGCAATGTTTATTTTCTTTCCGGCCAACATCTGTGTACATGTTACCGTATATTTATTGCTCCATGCATGTCAAATTCCCTGGGGTATGGACTTGCTTTACTCATTCATAATTGCATGAAATATAAACCAAATTCAGTAATTTTGACATGTATGGAGAGCTTAGATCTGGCGCTACATGTTGCAATTATCGGCGGCTTCTTAGAGTTAAAACTTGTGGAGAAAATTCAAACCTCGCAATGTTTATTTTCTTCCCGGCCACCATCTGTGTGCAGATTACCTTTTATTTATTGCTCCATGCCTGTCAAATTCCCTGGGGTTTGGACTTGCTTTACTCATTCATAATTGCATGAAATATCAACCAAATTCAGTAATTTTGACATGTATGGATAGCTTAGATTTGGCGCTACATGTTGCAATTATCGGCGGCTTCTTAGAGTTAAAACTTGTGGAGAAAATTCAAACCTCGCAATGTTTATTTTCTTTCCGGCCAACATTTGTGTGCATATTACCTTCTATTTATTGCTCCATGCCTGTCAAATTCCCTGGGGTATGACTTGCTTTACTCATTCATAATTTCATGAAATATCAACCAAATTCAGTAATTTTGACATGTATGGATAGCTTAGATCTGGCGCTACATGTTGCAATCATCGGCGGCTTCTTAGAGTTAAAACTTGTGGAGAAAATTCAAACCTCGCAATGTTTATTTTCTTTCCGGCCAACATCTGTGTACATGTTACCGTCTATTTATTGCTCCATGCCTGTCAAATTCCCTGGGGTATGACTTGCTTTACTCATTCATAATTTCATGAAATATCAACCAAATTCAGTAATTTTGACATGTATGGATAGCTTAGATCTGGCGCTACATGTTGCAATCATCGGCGGCTTCTTAGAGTTAAAACTTGTGGAGAAAATTCAAACCTCGCAATGTTTATTTTCTTTCCGGCCAACATCTGTGTGCATATTACCTTCTATTTATTGCTCCATGCCTGTCAAATTCCCTGGGGTATGACTTGCTTTACTCATTCATAATTTCATGAAATATCAACCAAATTCAGTAATTTTGACATGTATGGATAGCTTAGATCTGGCGCTACATGTTGCAATCATCGGCGGCTTCTTAGAGTTAAAACTTGTGGAGAAAATTCAAACCTCGCAATGTTTATTTTCTTTCCGGCCAACATCTGTGTGCATATTACCTTCTATTTATTGCTCCATGCCTGTCAAATTCCCTGGGGTATGACTTGCTTTACTCATTCATAATTTCATGAAATATCAACCAAATTCAGTAATTTTGACATGTATGGATAGCTTAGATCTGGCGCTACATGTTGCAATCATCGGCGGCTTCTTAGAGTTAAAACTTGTGGAGAAAATTCAAACCTCGCAATGTTTATTTTCTTTCCGGCCAACATCTGTGTGCATATTACCTTCTATTTATTGCTCCATGCATGTCAAATTCCCTGGGGTATGACTTGCTTTACTCATTCATAATTTCATGAAATATCAACCAAATTCAGTAATTTTGACATGTATGGATAGCTTAGATCTGGCGCTACATGTTGCAATCATCGGCGGCTTCTTAGAGTTAAAACTTGTGGAGAAAATTCAAACCTCGCAATGTTTATTTTCTTTCCGGCCAACATCTGTGTACATGTTACCGTCTATTTATTGCTCCATGCCTGTCAAATTCCCTGGGGTATGACTTGCTTTACTCATTCATAATTTCATGAAATATCAACCAAATTCAGTAATTTTGACATGTATGGAGAGCTTAGATCTGGCGCTACATGTTGCAATTATCGGCGGCTTCTTAGAGTTAAAACTTGTGGAGAAAATTCAAACCTCGCAATGTTTATTTTCTTCCCGGCCACCATCTGTGTGCAGATTACCTTTTATTTATTGCTCCATGCCTGTCAAATTCCCTGGGGTTTGGACTTGCTTTACTCATTCATAATTGCATGAAATATCAACCAAATTCAGTAATTTTGACATGTATGGATAGCTTAGATTTGGCGCTACATGTTGCAATTATCGGCGGCTTCTTAGAGTTAAAACTTGTGGAGAAAATTCAAACCTCGCAATGTTTATTTTCTTTCCGGCCAACATCTGTGTACATGTTACCGTCTATTTATTGCTCCATGCATGTCAAATTCCCTGGGGTATGGACTTGCTTTACTCATTCATAATTGCATGAAATATAAACCAAATTCAGTAATTTTGACATGTATGGAGAGCTTAGATCTGGCGCTACATGTTGCAATTATCGGCGGCTTCTTAGAGTTAAAACTTGTGGAGAAAATTCAAACCTCGCAATGTTTATTTTCTTTCCGGCCAACATTTGTGTGCATATTACCTTCTATTTATTGCTCCATGCCTGTCAAATTCCCTGGGGTATGACTTGCTTTACTCATTCATAATTTCATGAAATATCAACCAAATTCAGTAATTTTGACATGTATGGATAGCTTAGATCTGGCGCTACATGTTGCAATCATCGGCGGCTTCTTAGAGTTAAAACTTGTGGAGAAAATTCAAACCTCGCAATGTTTATTTTCTTTCCGGCCAACATCTGTGTGCATATTACCTTCTATTTATTGCTCCATGCCTGTCAAATTCCCTGGGGTATGACTTGCTTTACTCATTCATAATTTCATGAAATATCAACCAAATTCAGTAATTTTGACATGTATGGATAGCTTAGATCTGGCGCTACATGTTGCAATTATCGGCGGCTTCTTAGAGTTAAAACTTGTGGAGAAAATTCAAACCTCGCAATGTTTATTTTCTTTCCGGCCAACATCTGTGTGCATATTACCTTCTATTTATTGCTCCATGCCTGTCAAATTCCCTGGGGTATGACTTGCTTTACTCATTCATAATTTCATGAAATATCAACCAAATTCAGTAATTTTGACATGTATGGATAGCTTAGATCTGGCGCTACATGTTGCAATCATCGGCGGCTTCTTAGAGTTAAAACTTGTGGAGAAAATTCAAACCTCGCAATGTTTATTTTCTTTCCGGCCAACATCTGTGTGCATATTACCTTCTATTTATTGCTCCATGCCTGTCAAATTCCCTGGGGTATGACTTGCTTTACTCATTCATAATTTCATGAAATATCAACCAAATTCAGTAATTTTGACATGTATGGATAGCTTAGATTTGGCGCTACATGTTGCAATTATCGGCGGCTTCTTAGAGTTAAAACTTGTGGAGAAAATTCAAACCTCGCAATGTTTATTTTCTTTCCGGCCAACATCTGTGTACATGTTACCGTATATTTATTGCTCCATGCATGTCAAATTCCCTGGGGTATGGACTTGCTTTACTCATTCATAATTGCATGAAATATAAACCAAATTCAGTAATTTTGACATGTATGGAGAGCTTAGATCTGGCGCTACATGTTGCAATTATCGGCGGCTTCTTAGAGTTAAAACTTGTGGAGAAAATTCAAACCTCGCAATGTTTATTTTCTTCCCGGCCACCATCTGTGTGCAGATTACCTTTTATTTATTGCTCCATGCCTGTCAAATTCCCTGGGGTTTGGACTTGCTTTACTCATTCATAATTGCATGAAATATCAACCAAATTCAGTAATTTTGACATGTATGGATAGCTTAGATTTGGCGCTACATGTTGCAATTATCGGCGGCTTCTTAGAGTTAAAACTTGTGGAGAAAATTCAAACCTCGCAATGTTTATTTTCTTTCCGGCCAACATTTGTGTGCATATTACCTTCTATTTATTGCTCCATGCCTGTCAAATTCCCTGGGGTATGACTTGCTTTACTCATTCATAATTTCATGAAATATCAACCAAATTCAGTAATTTTGACATGTATGGATAGCTTAGATCTGGCGCTACATGTTGCAATCATCGGCGGCTTCTTAGAGTTAAAACTTGTGGAGAAAATTCAAACCTCGCAATGTTTATTTTCTTTCCGGCCAACATCTGTGTACATGTTACCGTCTATTTATTGCTCCATGCCTGTCAAATTCCCTGGGGTATGACTTGCTTTACTCATTCATAATTTCATGAAATATCAACCAAATTCAGTAATTTTGACATGTATGGATAGCTTAGATCTGGCGCTACATGTTGCAATCATCGGCGGCTTCTTAGAGTTAAAACTTGTGGAGAAAATTCAAACCTCGCAATGTTTATTTTCTTTCCGGCCAACATCTGTGTGCATATTACCTTCTATTTATTGCTCCATGCCTGTCAAATTCCCTGGGGTATGACTTGCTTTACTCATTCATAATTTCATGAAATATCAACCAAATTCAGTAATTTTGACATGTATGGATAGCTTAGATCTGGCGCTACATGTTGCAATCATCGGCGGCTTCTTAGAGTTAAAACTTGTGGAGAAAATTCAAACCTCGCAATGTTTATTTTCTTTCCGGCCAACATCTGTGTGCATATTACCTTCTATTTATTGCTCCATGCCTGTCAAATTCCCTGGGGTATGACTTGCTTTACTCATTCATAATTTCATGAAATATCAACCAAATTCAGTAATTTTGACATGTATGGATAGCTTAGATCTGGCGCTACATGTTGCAATCATCGGCGGCTTCTTAGAGTTAAAACTTGTGGAGAAAATTCAAACCTCGCAATGTTTATTTCCTTTCCGGCCAACATCTGTGTGCATATTACCTTCTATTTATTGCTCCATGCATGTCAAATTCCCTGGGGTATGACTTGCTTTACTCATTCATAATTTCATGAAATATCAACCAAATTCAGTAATTTTGACATGTATGGATAGCTTAGATCTGGCGCTACATGTTGCAATCATCGGCGGCTTCTTAGAGTTAAAACTTGTGGAGAAAATTCAAACCTCGCAATGTTTATTTTCTTTCCGGCCAACATCTGTGTACATGTTACCGTCTATTTATTGCTCCATGCCTGTCAAATTCCCTGGGGTATGACTTGCTTTACTCATTCATAATTTCATGAAATATCAACCAAATTCAGTAATTTTGACATGTATGGAGAGCTTAGATCTGGCGCTACATGTTGCAATTATCGGCGGCTTCTTAGAGTTAAAACTTGTGGAGAAAATTCAAACCTCGCAATGTTTATTTTCTTCCCGGCCACCATCTGTGTGCAGATTACCTTTTATTTATTGCTCCATGCCTGTCAAATTCCCTGGGGTTTGGACTTGCTTTACTCATTCATAATTGCATGAAATATCAACCAAATTCAGTAATTTTGACATGTATGGATAGCTTAGATTTGGCGCTACATGTTGCAATTATCGGCGGCTTCTTAGAGTTAAAACTTGTGGAGAAAATTCAAACCTCGCAATGTTTATTTTCTTTCCGGCCAACATCTGTGTACATGTTACCGTCTATTTATTGCTCCATGCATGTCAAATTCCCTGGGGTATGGACTTGCTTTACTCATTCATAATTGCATGAAATATAAACCAAATTCAGTAATTTTGACATGTATGGAGAGCTTAGATCTGGCGCTACATGTTGCAATTATCGGCGGCTTCTTAGAGTTAAAACTTGTGGAGAAAATTCAAACCTCGCAATGTTTATTTTCTTCCCGGCCACCATCTGTGTGCAGATTACCTTTTATTTATTGCTCCATGCCTGTCAAATTCCCTGGGGTTTGGACTTGCTTTACTCATTCATAATTGCATGAAATATCAACCAAATTCAGTAATTTTGACATGTATGGATAGCTTAGATTTGGCGCTA
Source organism: Hippasteria phrygiana (assembly GCA_037893225.1). NCBI lineage: Eukaryota > Metazoa > Echinodermata > Asteroidea > Valvatida > Goniasteridae > Hippasteria > Hippasteria phrygiana. The sequence goes on along the minus strand of JAZGUH010000052.1, from coordinate 893,411 downwards.
CATGTTGCAATTATCGGCGGCTTCTTAGAGTTAAAACTTGTGGAGAAAATTCAAACCTCGCAATGTTTATTTTCTTTCCGGCCAACATTTGTGTGCATATTACCTTCTATTTATTGCTCCATGCCTGTCAAATTCCCTGGGGTATGACTTGCTTTACTCATTCATAATTTCATGAAATATCAACCAAATTCAGTAATTTTGACATGTATGGATAGCTTAGATCTGGCGCTACATGTTGCAATCATCGGCGGCTTCTTAGAGTTAAAACTTGTGGAGAAAATTCAAACCTCGCAATGTTTATTTTCTTTCCGGCCAACATCTGTGTGCATATTACCTTCTATTTATTGCTCCATGCCTGTCAAATTCCCTGGGGTATGACTTGCTTTACTCATTCATAATTTCATGAAATATCAACCAAATTCAGTAATTTTGACATGTATGGATAGCTTAGATCTGGCGCTACATGTTGCAATCATCGGCGGCTTCTTAGAGTTAAAACTTGTTGAGAAAATTCAAACCTCGCAATGTTTATTTTCTTTCCGGCCAACATCTGTGTACATATTACCTTCTATTTATTGCTCCATGCATGTCAAATTCCCTGGGGTATGACTTGCTTTACTCATTCATAATTTCATGAAATATCAACCAAATTCAGTAATTTTGACATGTATGGATAGCTTAGATCTGGCGCTACATGTTGCAATCATCGGCGGCTTCTTAGAGTTAAAACTTGTGGAGAAAATTCAAACCTCGCAATGTTTATTTTCTTTCCGGCCAACATCTGTGTACATGTTACCGTCTATTTATTGCTCCATGCCTGTCAAATTCCCTGGGGTATGACTTGCTTTACTCATTCATAATTTCATGAAATATCAACCAAATTCAGTAATTTTGACATGTATGGAGAGCTTAGATCTGGCGCTACATGTTGCAATTATCGGCGGCTTCTTAGAGTTAAAACTTGTGGAGAAAATTCAAACCTCGCAATGTTTATTTTCTTCCCGGCCACCATCTGTGTGCAGATTACCTTTTATTTATTGCTCCATGCCTGTCAAATTCCCTGGGGTTTGGACTTGCTTTACTCATTCATAATTGCATGAAATATCAACCAAATTCAGTAATTTTGACATGTATGGATAGCTTAGATCTGGCGCTACATGTTGCAATCATCGGCGGCTTCTTAGAGTTAAAACTTGTGGAGAAAATTCAAACCTCGCAATGTTTATTTTCTTTCCGGCCAACATCTGTGTGCATATTACCTTCTATTTATTGCTCCATGCCTGTCAAATTCCCTGGGGTATGACTTGCTTTACTCATTCATAATTTCATGAAATATCAACCAAATTCAGTAATTTTGACATGTATGGATAGCTTAGATCTGGCGCTACATGTTGCAATTATCGGCGGCTTCTTAGAGTTAAAACTTGTGGAGAAAATTCAAACCTCGCAATGTTTATTTTCTTTCCGGCCAACATTTGTGTGCATATTACCTTCTATTTATTGCTCCATGCCTGTCAAATTCCCTGGGGTATGACTTGCTTTACTCATTCATAATTTCATGAAATATCAACCAAATTCAGTAATTTTGACATGTATGGATAGCTTAGATCTGGCGCTACATGTTGCAATCATCGGCGGCTTCTTAGAGTTAAAACTTGTGGAGAAAATTCAAACCTCGCAATGTTTATTTTCTTTCCGGCCAACATCTGTGTGCATATTACCTTCTATTTATTGCTCCATGCCTGTCAAATTCCCTGGGGTATGACTTGCTTTACTCATTCATAATTTCATGAAATATCAACCAAATTCAGTAATTTTGACATGTATGGATAGCTTAGATCTGGCGCTACATGTTGCAATTATCGGCGGCTTCTTAGAGTTAAAACTTGTGGAGAAAATTCAAACCTCGCAATGTTTATTTTCTTTCCGGCCAACATCTGTGTGCATATTACCTTCTATTTATTGCTCCATGCCTGTCAAATTCCCTGGGGTATGACTTGCTTTACTCATTCATAATTTCATGAAATATCAACCAAATTCAGTAATTTTGACATGTATGGATAGCTTAGATCTGGCGCTACATGTTGCAATCATCGGCGGCTTCTTAGAGTTAAAACTTGTGGAGAAAATTCAAACCTCGCAATGTTTATTTTCTTTCCGGCCAACATCTGTGTGCATATTACCTTCTATTTATTGCTCCATGCCTGTCAAATTCCCTGGGGTATGACTTGCTTTACTCATTCATAATTTCATGAAATATCAACCAAATTCAGTAATTTTGACATGTATGGATAGCTTAGATCTGGCGCTACATGTTGCAATCATCGGCGGCTTCTTAGAGTTAAAACTTGTGGAGAAAATTCAAACCTCGCAATGTTTATTTTCTTTCCGGCCAACATCTGTGTGCATATTACCTTCTATTTATTGCTCCATGCATGTCAAATTCCCTGGGGTATGACTTGCTTTACTCATTCATAATTTCATGAAATATCAACCAAATTCAGTAATTTTGACATGTATGGATAGCTTAGATCTGGCGCTACATGTTGCAATCATCGGCGGCTTCTTAGAGTTAAAACTTGTGGAGAAAATTCAAACCTCGCAATGTTTATTTTCTTTCCGGCCAACATCTGTGTACATGTTACCGTCTATTTATTGCTCCATGCCTGTCAAATTCCCTGGGGTATGACTTGCTTTACTCATTCATAATTTCATGAAATATCAACCAAATTCAGTAATTTTGACATGTATGGAGAGCTTAGATCTGGCGCTACATGTTGCAATTATCGGCGGCTTCTTAGAGTTAAAACTTGTGGAGAAAATTCAAACCTCGCAATGTTTATTTTCTTCCCGGCCACCATCTGTGTGCAGATTACCTTTTATTTATTGCTCCATGCCTGTCAAATTCCCTGGGGTTTGGACTTGCTTTACTCATTCATAATTGCATGAAATATCAACCAAATTCAGTAATTTTGACATGTATGGATAGCTTAGATTTGGCGCTACATGTTGCAATTATCGGCGGCTTCTTAGAGTTAAAACTTGTGGAGAAAATTCAAACCTCGCAATGTTTATTTTCTTTCCGGCCAACATCTGTGTACATGTTACCGTCTATTTATTGCTCCATGCATGTCAAATTCCCTGGGGTATGGACTTGCTTTACTCATTCATAATTGCATGAAATATAAACCAAATTCAGTAATTTTGACATGTATGGAGAGCTTAGATCTGGCGCTACATGTTGCAATTATCGGCGGCTTCTTAGAGTTAAAACTTGTTGAGAAAATTCAAACCTCGCAATGTTTATTTTCTTCCCGGCCACCATCTGTGTGCAGATTACCTTTTATTTATTGCTCCATGCCTGTCAAATTCCCTGGGGTTTGGACTTGCTTTACTCATTCATAATTGCATGAAATATCAACCAAATTCAGTAATTTTGACATGTATGGATAGCTTAGATCTGGCGCTACATGTTGCAATCATCGGCGGCTTCTTAGAGTTAAAACTTGTGGAGAAAATTCAAACCTCGCAATGTTTATTTTCTTTCCGGCCAACATCTGTGTGCATATTACCTTCTATTTATTGCTCCATGCCTGTCAAATTCCCTGGGGTATGACTTGCTTTACTCATTCATAATTTCATGAAATATCAACCAAATTCAGTAATTTTGACATGTATGGATAGCTTAGATCTGGCGCTACATGTTGCAATTATCGGCGGCTTCTTAGAGTTAAAACTTGTGGAGAAAATTCAAACCTCGCAATGTTTATTTTCTTTCCGGCCAACATTTGTGTGCATATTACCTTCTATTTATTGCTCCATGCCTGTCAAATTCCCTGGGGTATGACTTGCTTTACTCATTCATAATTTCATGAAATATCAACCAAATTCAGTAATTTTGACATGTATGGATAGCTTAGATCTGGCGCTACATGTTGCAATCATCGGCGGCTTCTTAGAGTTAAAACTTGTGGAGAAAATTCAAACCTCGCAATGTTTATTTTCTTTCCGGCCAACATCTGTGTGCATATTACCTTCTATTTATTGCTCCATGCCTGTCAAATTCCCTGGGGTATGACTTGCTTTACTCATTCATAATTGCATGAAATATAAACCAAATTCAGTAATTTTGACATGTATGGAGAGCTTAGATCTGGCGCTACATGTTGCAATTATCGGCGGCTTCTTAGAGTTAAAACTTGTGGAGAAAATTCAAACCTCGCAATGTTTATTTTCTTCCCGGCCACCATCTGTGTGCAGATTACCTTTTATTTATTGCTCCATGCCTGTCAAATTCCCTGGGGTTTGGACTTGCTTTACTCATTCATAATTGCATGAAATATCAACCAAATTCAGTAATTTTGACATGTATGGATAGCTTAGATTTGGCGCTACATGTTGCAATTATCGGCGGCTTCTTAGAGTTAAAACTTGTGGAGAAAATTCAAACCTCGCAATGTTTATTTTCTTTCCGGCCAACATTTGTGTGCATATTACCTTCTATTTATTGCTCCATGCCTGTCAAATTCCCTGGGGTATGACTTGCTTTACTCATTCATAATTTCATGAAATATCAACCAAATTCAGTAATTTTGACATGTATGGATAGCTTAGATCTGGCGCTACATGTTGCAATCATCGGCGGCTTCTTAGAGTTAAAACTTGTGGAGAAAATTCAAACCTCGCAATGTTTATTTTCTTTCCGGCCAACATCTGTGTGCATATTACCTTCTATTTATTGCTCCATGCCTGTCAAATTCCCTGGGGTATGACTTGCTTTACTCATTCATAATTTCATGAAATATCAACCAAATTCAGTAATTTTGACATGTATGGATAGCTTAGATCTGGCGCTACATGTTGCAATCATCGGCGGCTTCTTAGAGTTAAAACTTGTTGAGAAAATTCAAACCTCGCAATGTTTATTTTCTTTCCGGCCAACATCTGTGTACATATTACCTTCTATTTATTGCTCCATGCATGTCAAATTCCCTGGGGTATGACTTGCTTTACTCATTCATAATTTCATGAAATATCAACCAAATTCAGTAATTTTGACATGTATGGATAGCTTAGATCTGGCGCTACATGTTGCAATCATCGGCGGCTTCTTAGAGTTAAAACTTGTGGAGAAAATTCAAACCTCGCAATGTTTATTTTCTTTCCGGCCAACATCTGTGTACATGTTACCGTCTATTTATTGCTCCATGCCTGTCAAATTCCCTGGGGTATGACTTGCTTTACTCATTCATAATTTCATGAAATATCAACCAAATTCAGTAATTTTGACATGTATGGAGAGCTTAGATCTGGCGCTACATGTTGCAATTATCGGCGGCTTCTTAGAGTTAAAACTTGTGGAGAAAATTCAAACCTCGCAATGTTTATTTTCTTCCCGGCCACCATCTGTGTGCAGATTACCTTTTATTTATTGCTCCATGCCTGTCAAATTCCCTGGGGTTTGGACTTGCTTTACTCATTCATAATTGCATGAAATATCAACCAAATTCAGTAATTTTGACATGTATGGATAGCTTAGATCTGGCGCTACATGTTGCAATCATCGGCGGCTTCTTAGAGTTAAAACTTGTGGAGAAAATTCAAACCTCGCAATGTTTATTTTCTTTCCGGCCAACATCTGTGTGCATATTACCTTCTATTTATTGCTCCATGCCTGTCAAATTCCCTGGGGTATGACTTGCTTTACTCATTCATAATTTCATGAAATATCAACCAAATTCAGTAATTTTGACATGTATGGATAGCTTAGATCTGGCGCTACATGTTGCAATTATCGGCGGCTTCTTAGAGTTAAAACTTGTGGAGAAAATTCAAACCTCGCAATGTTTATTTTCTTTCCGGCCAACATTTGTGTGCATATTACCTTCTATTTATTGCTCCATGCCTGTCAAATTCCCTGGGGTATGACTTGCTTTACTCATTCATAATTTCATGAAATATCAACCAAATTCAGTAATTTTGACATGTATGGATAGCTTAGATCTGGCGCTACATGTTGCAATCATCGGCGGCTTCTTAGAGTTAAAACTTGTGGAGAAAATTCAAACCTCGCAATGTTTATTTTCTTTCCGGCCAACATTTGTGTGCATATTACCTTCTATTTATTGCTCCATGCCTGTCAAATTCCCTGGGGTATGACTTGCTTTACTCATTCATAATTTCATGAAATATCAACCAAATTCAGTAATTTTGACATGTATGGATAGCTTAGATCTGGCGCTACATGTTGCAATCATCGGCGGCTTCTTAGAGTTAAAACTTGTGGAGAAAATTCAAACCTCGCAATGTTTATTTTCTTTCCGGCCAACATCTGTGTGCATATTACCTTCTATTTATTGCTCCATGCCTGTCAAATTCCCTGGGGTATGACTTGCTTTACTCATTCATAATTGCATGAAATATAAACCAAATTCAGTAATTTTGACATGTATGGAGAGCTTAGATCTGGCGCTACATGTTGCAATTATCGGCGGCTTCTTAGAGTTAAAACTTGTGGAGAAAATTCAAACCTCGCAATGTTTATTTTCTTCCCGGCCACCATCTGTGTGCAGATTACCTTTTATTTATTGCTCCATGCCTGTCAAATTCCCTGGGGTTTGGACTTGCTTTACTCATTCATAATTGCATGAAATATCAACCAAATTCAGTAATTTTGACATGTATGGATAGCTTAGATTTGGCGCTACATGTTGCAATTATCGGCGGCTTCTTAGAGTTAAAACTTGTGGAGAAAATTCAAACCTCGCAATGTTTATTTTCTTTCCGGCCAACATTTGTGTGCATATTACCTTCTATTTATTGCTCCATGCCTGTCAAATTCCCTGGGGTATGACTTGCTTTACTCATTCATAATTTCATGAAATATCAACCAAATTCAGTAATTTTGACATGTATGGATAGCTTAGATCTGGCGCTACATGTTGCAATCATCGGCGGCTTCTTAGAGTTAAAACTTGTGGAGAAAATTCAAACCTCGCAATGTTTATTTTCTTTCCGGCCAACATCTGTGTGCATATTACCTTCTATTTATTGCTCCATGCCTGTCAAATTCCCTGGGGTATGACTTGCTTTACTCATTCATAATTTCATGAAATATCAACCAAATTCAGTAATTTTGACATGTATGGATAGCTTAGATCTGGCGCTACATGTTGCAATCATCGGCGGCTTCTTAGAGTTAAAACTTGTTGAGAAAATTCAAACCTCGCAATGTTTATTTTCTTTCCGGCCAACATCTGTGTACATATTACCTTCTATTTATTGCTCCATGCATGTCAAATTCCCTGGGGTATGACTTGCTTTACTCATTCATAATTTCATGAAATATCAACCAAATTCAGTAATTTTGACATGTATGGATAGCTTAGATCTGGCGCTACATGTTGCAATCATCGGCGGCTTCTTAGAGTTAAAACTTGTGGAGAAAATTCAAACCTCGCAATGTTTATTTTCTTTCCGGCCAACATCTGTGTACATGTTACCGTCTATTTATTGCTCCATGCCTGTCAAATTCCCTGGGGTATGACTTGCTTTACTCATTCATAATTTCATGAAATATCAACCAAATTCAGTAATTTTGACATGTATGGAGAGCTTAGATCTGGCGCTACATGTTGCAATTATCGGCGGCTTCTTAGAGTTAAAACTTGTGGAGAAAATTCAAACCTCGCAATGTTTATTTTCTTCCCGGCCACCATCTGTGTGCAGATTACCTTTTATTTATTGCTCCATGCCTGTCAAATTCCCTGGGGTTTGGACTTGCTTTACTCATTCATAATTGCATGAAATATCAACCAAATTCAGTAATTTTGACATGTATGGATAGCTTAGATCTGGCGCTACATGTTGCAATCATCGGCGGCTTCTTAGAGTTAAAACTTGTGGAGAAAATTCAAACCTCGCAATGTTTATTTTCTTTCCGGCCAACATCTGTGTGCATATTACCTTCTATTTATTGCTCCATGCCTGTCAAATTCCCTGGGGTATGACTTGCTTTACTCATTCATAATTTCATGAAATATCAACCAAATTCAGTAATTTTGACATGTATGGATAGCTTAGATCTGGCGCTACATGTTGCAATTATCGGCGGCTTCTTAGAGTTAAAACTTGTGGAGAAAATTCAAACCTCGCAATGTTTATTTTCTTTCCGGCCAACATTTGTGTGCATATTACCTTCTATTTATTGCTCCATGCCTGTCAAATTCCCTGGGGTATGACTTGCTTTACTCATTCATAATTTCATGAAATATCAACCAAATTCAGTAATTTTGACATGTATGGATAGCTTAGATCTGGCGCTACATGTTGCAATCATCGGCGGCTTCTTAGAGTTAAAACTTGTGGAGAAAATTCAAACCTCGCAATGTTTATTTTCTTTCCGGCCAACATCTGTGTGCATATTACCTTCTATTTATTGCTCCATGCCTGTCAAATTCCCTGGGGTATGACTTGCTTTACTCATTCATAATTTCATGAAATATCAACCAAATTCAGTAATTTTGACATGTATGGATAGCTTAGATCTGGCGCTACATGTTGCAATTATCGGCGGCTTCTTAGAGTTAAAACTTGTGGAGAAAATTCAAACCTCGCAATGTTTATTTTCTTTCCGGCCAACATCTGTGTGCATATTACCTTCTATTTATTGCTCCATGCCTGTCAAATTCCCTGGGGTATGACTTGCTTTACTCATTCATAATTTCATGAAATATCAACCAAATTCAGTAATTTTGACATGTATGGATAGCTTAGATCTGGCGCTACATGTTGCAATCATCGGCGGCTTCTTAGAGTTAAAACTTGTGGAGAAAATTCAAACCTCGCAATGTTTATTTTCTTTCCGGCCAACATCTGTGTGCATATTACCTTCTATTTATTGCTCCATGCCTGTCAAATTCCCTGGGGTATGACTTGCTTTACTCATTCATAATTTCATGAAATATCAACCAAATTCAGTAATTTTGACATGTATGGATAGCTTAGATCTGGCGCTACATGTTGCAATCATCGGCGGCTTCTTAGAGTTAAAACTTGTGGAGAAAATTCAAACCTCGCAATGTTTATTTTCTTTCCGGCCAACATCTGTGTGCATATTACCTTCTATTTATTGCTCCATGCATGTCAAATTCCCTGGGGTATGACTTGCTTTACTCATTCATAATTTCATGAAATATCAACCAAATTCAGTAATTTTGACATGTATGGATAGCTTAGATCTGGCGCTACATGTTGCAATCATCGGCGGCTTCTTAGAGTTAAAACTTGTGGAGAAAATTCAAACCTCGCAATGTTTATTTTCTTTCCGGCCAACATCTGTGTACATGTTACCGTCTATTTATTGCTCCATGCCTGTCAAATTCCCTGGGGTATGACTTGCTTTACTCATTCATAATTTCATGAAATATCAACCAAATTCAGTAATTTTGACATGTATGGAGAGCTTAGATCTGGCGCTACATGTTGCAATTATCGGCGGCTTCTTAGAGTTAAAACTTGTGGAGAAAATTCAAACCTCGCAATGTTTATTTTCTTCCCGGCCACCATCTGTGTGCAGATTACCTTTTATTTATTGCTCCATGCCTGTCAAATTCCCTGGGGTTTGGACTTGCTTTACTCATTCATAATTGCATGAAATATCAACCAAATTCAGTAATTTTGACATGTATGGATAGCTTAGATTTGGCGCTACATGTTGCAATTATCGGCGGCTTCTTAGAGTTAAAACTTGTGGAGAAAATTCAAACCTCGCAATGTTTATTTTCTTTCCGGCCAACATCTGTGTACATGTTACCGTCTATTTATTGCTCCATGCATGTCAAATTCCCTGGGGTATGGACTTGCTTTACTCATTCATAATTGCATGAAATATAAACCAAATTCAGTAATTTTGACATGTATGGAGAGCTTAGATCTGGCGCTACATGTTGCAATTATCGGCGGCTTCTTAGAGTTAAAACTTGTGGAGAAAATTCAAACCTCGCAATGTTTATTTTCTTCCCGGCCACCATCTGTGTGCAGATTACCTTTTATTTATTGCTCCATGCCTGTCAAATTCCCTGGGGTTTGGACTTGCTTTACTCATTCATAATTGCATGAAATATCAACCAAATTCAGTAATTTTGACATGTATGGATAGCTTAGATCTGGCGCTACATGTTGCAATCATCGGCGGCTTCTTAGAGTTAAAACTTGTGGAGAAAATTCAAACCTCGCAATGTTTATTTTCTTTCCGGCCAACATCTGTGTGCATATTACCTTCTATTTATTGCTCCATGCCTGTCAAATTCCCTGGGGTATGACTTGCTTTACTCATTCATAATTTCATGAAATATCAACCAAATTCAGTAATTTTGACATGTATGGATAGCTTAGATCTGGCGCTACATGTTGCAATTATCGGCGGCTTCTTAGAGTTAAAACTTGTGGAGAAAATTCAAACCTCGCAATGTTTATTTTCTTTCCGGCCAACATTTGTGTGCATATTACCTTCTATTTATTGCTCCATGCCTGTCAAATTCCCTGGGGTATGACTTGCTTTACTCATTCATAATTTCATGAAATATCAACCAAATTCAGTAATTTTGACATGTATGGATAGCTTAGATCTGGCGCTACATGTTGCAATCATCGGCGGCTTCTTAGAGTTAAAACTTGTGGAGAAAATTCAAACCTCGCAATGTTTATTTTCTTTCCGGCCAACATCTGTGTGCATATTACCTTCTATTTATTGCTCCATGCCTGTCAAATTCCCTGGGGTATGACTTGCTTTACTCATTCATAATTTCATGAAATATCAACCAAATTCAGTAATTTTGACATGTATGGATAGCTTAGATCTGGCGCTACATGTTGCAATTATCGGCGGCTTCTTAGAGTTAAAACTTGTGGAGAAAATTCAAACCTCGCAATGTTTATTTTCTTTCCGGCCAACATCTGTGTGCATATTACCTTCTATTTATTGCTCCATGCCTGTCAAATTCCCTGGGGTATGACTTGCTTTACTCATTCATAATTTCATGAAATATCAACCAAATTCAGTAATTTTGACATGTATGGATAGCTTAGATCTGGCGCTACATGTTGCAATCATCGGCGGCTTCTTAGAGTTAAAACTTGTGGAGAAAATTCAAACCTCGCAATGTTTATTTTCTTTCCGGCCAACATCTGTGTGCATATTACCTTCTATTTATTGCTCCATGCCTGTCAAATTCCCTGGGGTATGACTTGCTTTACTCATTCATAATTTCATGAAATATCAACCAAATTCAGTAATTTTGACATGTATGGATAGCTTAGATCTGGCGCTACATGTTGCAATCATCGGCGGCTTCTTAGAGTTAAAACTTGTGGAGAAAATTCAAACCTCGCAATGTTTATTTTCTTTCCGGCCAACATCTGTGTGCATATTACCTTCTATTTATTGCTCCATGCATGTCAAATTCCCTGGGGTATGACTTGCTTTACTCATTCATAATTTCATGAAATATCAACCAAATTCAGTAATTTTGACATGTATGGATAGCTTAGATCTGGCGCTACATGTTGCAATCATCGGCGGCTTCTTAGAGTTAAAACTTGTGGAGAAAATTCAAACCTCGCAATGTTTATTTTCTTTCCGGCCAACATCTGTGTACATGTTACCGTCTATTTATTGCTCCATGCCTGTCAAATTCCCTGGGGTATGACTTGCTTTACTCATTCATAATTTCATGAAATATCAACCAAATTCAGTAATTTTGACATGTATGGAGAGCTTAGATCTGGCGCTACATGTTGCAATTATCGGCGGCTTCTTAGAGTTAAAACTTGTGGAGAAAATTCAAACCTCGCAATGTTTATTTTCTTCCCGGCCACCATCTGTGTGCAGATTACCTTTTATTTATTGCTCCATGCCTGTCAAATTCCCTGGGGTTTGGACTTGCTTTACTCATTCATAATTGCATGAAATATCAACCAAATTCAGTAATTTTGACATGTATGGATAGCTTAGATTTGGCGCTACATGTTGCAATTATCGGCGGCTTCTTAGAGTTAAAACTTGTGGAGAAAATTCAAACCTCGCAATGTTTATTTTCTTTCCGGCCAACATCTGTGTACATGTTACCGTCTATTTATTGCTCCATGCATGTCAAATTCCCTGGGGTATGGACTTGCTTTACTCATTCATAATTGCATGAAATATAAACCAAATTCAGTAATTTTGACATGTATGGAGAGCTTAGATCTGGCGCTACATGTTGCAATTATCGGCGGCTTCTTAGAGTTAAAACTTGTGGAGAAAATTCAAACCTCGCAATGTTTATTTTCTTCCCGGCCACCATCTGTGTGCAGATTACCTTTTATTTATTGCTCCATGCCTGTCAAATTCCCTGGGGTTTGGACTTGCTTTACTCATTCATAATTGCATGAAATATCAACCAAATGCAGTAATTTTGACATGTATGGATAGCTTAGATTTGGCGCTACATGTTGCAATTATCGGCGGCTTCTTAGAGTTAAAACTTGTGGAGAAAATTCAAACCTCGCAATGTTTATTTTCTTTCCGGCCAACATTTGTGTGCATATTACCTTCTATTTATTGCTCCATGCCTGTCAAATTCCCTGGGGTATGACTTGCTTTACTCATTCATAATTTCATGAAATATCAACCAAATTCAGTAATTTTGACATGTATGGATAGCTTAGATCTGGCGCTACATGTTGCAATCATCGGCGGCTTCTTAGAGTTAAAACTTGTGGAGAAAATTCAAACCTCGCAATGTTTATTTTCTTTCCGGCCAACATCTGTGTGCATATTACCTTCTATTTATTGCTCCATGCCTGTCAAATTCCCTGGGGTATGACTTGCTTTACTCATTCATAATTTCATGAAATATCAACCAAATTCAGTCATTTTGACATGTATGGATAGCTTAGATCTGGCGCTACATGTTGCAATCATCGGCGGCTTCTTAGAGTTAAAACTTGTTGAGAAAATTCAAACCTCGCAATGTTTATTTTCTTTCCGGCCAACATCTGTGTGCATATTACCTTCTATTTATTGCTCCATGCATGTCAAATTCCCTGGGGTATGACTTGCTTTACTCATTCATAATTTCATGAAATATCAACCAAATTCAGTAATTTTGACATGTATGGATAGCTTAGATCTGGCGCTACATGTTGCAATCATCGGCGGCTTCTTAGAGTTAAAACTTGTGGAGAAAATTCAAACCTCGCAATGTTTATTTTCTTTCCGGCCAACATCTGTGTACATGTTACCGTCTATTTATTGCTCCATGCATGTCAAATTCCCTGGGGTATGACTTGCTTTACTCATTCATAATTTCATGAAATATCAACCAAATTCAGTAATTTTGACATGTATGGAGAGCTTAGATCTGGCGCTACATGTTGCAATTATCGGCGGCTTCTTAGAGTTAAAACTTGTGGAGAAAATTCAAACCTCGCAATGTTTATTTTCTTCCCGGCCACCATCTGTGTGCAGATTACCTTTTATTTATTGCTCCATGCCTGTCAAATTCCCTGGGGTTTGGACTTGCTTTACTCATTCATAATTGCATGAAATATCAACCAAATTCAGTAATTTTGACATGTATGGATAGCTTAGATTTGGCGCTACATGTTGCAATTATCGGCGGCTTCTTAGAGTTAAAACTTGTGGAGAAAATTCAAACCTCGCAATGTTTATTTTCTTTCCGGCCAACATTTGTGTGCATATTACCTTCTATTTATTGCTCCATGCCTGTCAAATTCCCTGGGGTATGACTTGCTTTACTCATTCATAATTTCATGAAATATCAACCAAATTCAGTAATTTTGACATGTATGGATAGCTTAGATCTGGCGCTACATGTTGCAATCATCGGCGGCTTCTTAGAGTTAAAACTTGTGGAGAAAATTCAAACCTCGCAATGTTTATTTTCTTTCCGGCCAACATCTGTGTGCATATTACCTTCTATTTATTGCTCCATGCCTGTCAAATTCCCTGGGGTATGACTTGCTTTACTCATTCATAATTTCATGAAATATCAACCAAATTCAGTAATTTTGACATGTATGGATAGCTTAGATCTGGCGCTACATGTTGCAATCATCGGCGGCTTCTTAGAGTTAAAACTTGTGGAGAAAATTCAAACCTCGCAATGTTTATTTTCTTTCCGGCCAACATCTGTGTGCATATTACCTTCTATTTATTGCTCCATGCCTGTCAAATTCCCTGGGGTATGACTTGCTTTACTCATTCATAATTTCATGAAATATCAACCAAATTCAGTAATTTTGACATGTATGGATAGCTTAGATCTGGCGCTACATGTTGCAATCATCGGCGGCTTCTTAGAGTTAAAACTTGTGGAGAAAATTCAAACCTCGCAATGTTTATTTTCTTTCCGGCCAACATCTGTGTGCATATTACCTTCTATTTATTGCTCCATGCCTGTCAAATTCCCTGGGGTATGACTTGCTTTACTCATTCATAATTTCATGAAATATCAACCAAATTCAGTAATTTTGACATGTATGGATAGCTTAGATCTGGCGCTACATGTTGCAATCATCGGCGGCTTCTTAGAGTTAAAACTTGTGGAGAAAATTCAAACCTCGCAATGTTTATTTTCTTTCCGGCCAACATCTGTGTGCATATTACCTTCTATTTATTGCTCCATGCATGTCAAATTCCCTGGGGTATGACTTGCTTTACTCATTCATAATTTCATGAAATATCAACCAAATTCAGTAATTTTGACATGTATGGATAGCTTAGATCTGGCGCTACATGTTGCAATCATCGGCGGCTTCTTAGAGTTAAAACTTGTGGAGAAAATTCAAACCTCGCAATGTTTATTTTCTTTCCGGCCAACATCTGTGTACATGTTACCGTCTATTTATTGCTCCATGCCTGTCAAATTCCCTGGGGTATGACTTGCTTTACTCATTCATAATTTCATGAAATATCAACCAAATTCAGTAATTTTGACATGTATGGATAGCTTAGATTTGGCGCTACATGTTGCAATTATCGGCGGCTTCTTAGAGTTAAAACTTGTGGAGAAAATTCAAACCTCGCAATGTTTATTTTCTTTCCGGCCAACATCTGTGTACATGTTACCGTCTATTTATTGCTCCATGCATGTCAAATTCCCTGGGGTATGGACTTGCTTTACTCATTCATAATTGCATGAAATATAAACCAAATTCAGTAATTTTGACATGTATGGAGAGCTTAGATCTGGCGCTACATGTTGCAATTATCGGCGGCTTCTTAGAGTTAAAACTTGTGGAGAAAATTCAAACCTCGCAATGTTTATTTTCTTCCCGGCCACCATCTGTGTGCAGATTACCTTTTATTTATTGCTCCATGCCTGTCAAATTCCCTGGGGTTTGGACTTGCTTTACTCATTCATAATTGCATGAAATATCAACCAAATTCAGTAATTTTGACATGTATGGATAGCTTAGATTTGGCGCTACATGTTGCAATTATCGGCGGCTTCTTAGAGTTAAAACTTGTGGAGAAAATTCAAACCTCGCAATGTTTATTTTCTTTCCGGCCAACATTTGTGTGCATATTACCTTCTATTTATTGCTCCATGCCTGTCAAATTCCCTGGGGTATGACTTGCTTTACTCATTCATAATTTCATGAAATATCAACCAAATTCAGTCATTTTGACATGTATGGATAGCTTAGATCTGGCGCTACATGTTGCAATCATCGGCGGCTTCTTAGAGTTAAAACTTGTGGAGAAAATTCAAACCTCGCAATGTTTATTTTCTTTCCGGCCAACATCTGTGTGCATATTACCTTCTATTTATTGCTCCATGCCTGTCAAATTCCCTGGGGTATGACTTGCTTTACTCATTCATAATTTCATGAAATATCAACCAAATTCAGTAATGTTGACATGTATGGATAGCTTAGATCTGGCGCTACATGTTGCAATCATCGGCGGCTTCTTAGAGTTAAAACTTGTGGAGAAAATTCAAACCTCGCAATGTTTATTTTCTTTCCGGCCAACATCTGTGTGCATATTACCTTCTATTTATTGCTCCATGCCTGTCAAATTCCCTGGGGTATGACTTGCTTTACTCATTCATAATTTCATGAAATATCAACCAAATTCAGTAATTTTGACATGTATGGATAGCTTAGATCTGGCGCTACATGTTGCAATCATCGGCGGCTTCTTAGAGTTAAAACTTGTGGAGAAAATTCAAACCTCGCAATGTTTATTTTCTTTCCGGCCAACATCTGTGTACATGTTACCTTCTATTTATTGCTCCATGCATGTCAAATTCCCTGGGGTATGGACTTGCTTTACTCATTCATAATTGCATGAAATATAAACCAAATTCAGTAATTTTGACATGTATGGAGAGCTTAGATCTGGCGCTACATGTTGCAATTATCGGCGGCTTCTTAGAGTTAAAACTTGTGGAGAAAATTCAAACCTCGCAATGTTTATTTTCTTCCCGGCCACCATCTGTGTGCAGATTACCTTTTATTTATTGCTCCATGCCTGTCAAATTCCCTGGGGTTTGGACTTGCTTTACTCATTCATAATTGCATGAAATATCAACCAAATTCAGTAATTTTGACATGTATGGATAGCTTAGATTTGGCGCTACATGTTGCAATTATCGGCGGCTTCTTAGAGTTAAAACTTGTGGAGAAAATTCAAACCTCGCAATGTTTATTTTCTTTCCGGCCAACATTTGTGTGCATATTACCTTCTATTTATTGCTCCATGCCTGTCAAATTCCCTGGGGTATGACTTGCTTTACTCATTCATAATTTCATGAAATATCAACCAAATTCAGTAATTTTGACATGTATGGATAGCTTAGATCTGGCGCTACATGTTGCAATCATCGGCGGCTTCTTAGAGTTAAAACTTGTGGAGAAAATTCAAACCTCGCAATGTTTATTTTCTTTCCGGCCAACATCTGTGTGCATATTACCTTCTATTTATTGCTCCATGCCTGTCAAATTCCCTGGGGTATGACTTGCTTTACTCATTCATAATTTCATGAAATATAAACCAAATTCAGTAATTTTGACATGTATGGATAGCTTAGATCTGGCGCTACATGTTGCAATTATCGGCGGCTTCTTAGAGTTAAAACTTGTTTAGAAAATTCAAACCTCGCAATGTTTATTTTCTTTCCGGCCAACATCTGTGTGCATATTACCTTCTATTTATTGCTCCATGCCTGTCAAATTCCCTGGGGTATGACTTGCTTTACTCATTCATAATTTCATGAAATATCAACCAAATTCAGTAATTTTGACATGTATGGATAGCTTAGATCTGGCGCTACATGTTGCAATCATCGGCGGCTTCTTAGAGTTAAAACTTGTGGAGAAAATTCAAACCTCGCAATGTTTATTTTCTTTCCGGCCAACATCTGTGTGCATATTACCTTCTATTTATTGCTCCATGCCTGTCAAATTCCCTGGGGTATGACTTGCTTTACTCATTCATAATTTCATGAAATATCAACCAAATTCAGTAATTTTGACATGTATGGATAGCTTAGATCTGGCGCTACATGTTGCAATTATCGGCGGCTTCTTAGAGTTAAAACTTGTGGAGAAAATTCAAACCTCGCAATGTTTATTTTCTTTCCGGCCAACATTTGTGTGCATATTACCTTCTATTTATTGCTCCATGCCTGTCAAATTCCCTGGGGTATGACTTGCTTTACTCATTCATAATTTCATGAAATATCAACCAAATTCAGTAATTTTGACATGTATGGATAGCTTAGATCTGGCGCTACATGTTGCAATCATCGGCGGCTTCTTAGAGTTAAAACTTGTTGAGAAAATTCAAACCTCGCAATGTTTATTTTCTTTCCGGCCAACATCTGTGTGCATATTACCTTCTATTTATTGCTCCATGCCTGTCAAATTCCCTGGGGTATGACTTGCTTTACTCATTCATAATTTCATGAAATATCAACCAAATTCAGTAATTTTGACATGTATGGAGAGCTTAGATCTGGCGCTACATGTTGCAATTATCGGCGGCTTCTTAGAGTTAAAACTTGTTGAGAAAATTCAAACCTCGCAATGTTTATTTTCTTCCCGGCCACCATCTGTGTGCAGATTACCTTTTATTTATTGCTCCATGCCTGTCAAATTCCCTGGGGTTTGGACTTGCTTTACTCATTCATAATTGCATGAAATATCAACCAAATTCAGTAATTTTGACATGTATGGATAGCTTAGATTTGGCGCTACATGTTGCAATTATCGGCGGCTTCTTAGAGTTAAAACTTGTGGAGAAAATTCAAACCTCGCAATGTTTATTTTCTTTCCGGCCAACATCTGTGTGCATATTACCTTCTATTTATTGCTCCATGCATGTCAAATTCCCTGGGGTATGACTTGCTTTACTCATTCATAATTTCATGAAATATCAACCAAATTCAGTAATTTTGACATGTATGGATAGCTTAGATCTGGCGCTACATGTTGCAATCATCGGCGGCTTCTTAGAGTTAAAACTTGTTGAGAAAATTCAAACCTCGCAATGTTTATTTTCTTTCCGGCCAACATCTGTGTGCATATTACCTTCTATTTATTGCTCCATGCATGTCAAATTCCCTGGGGTATGACTTGCTTTACTCATTCATAATTTCATGAAATATCAACCAAATTCAGTAATTTTGACATGTATGGATAGCTTAGATCTGGCGCTACATGTTGCAATCATCGGCGGCTTCTTAGAGTTAAAACTTGTGGAGAAAATTCAAACCTCGCAATGTTTATTTTCTTTCCGGCCAACATCTGTGTACATGTTACCGTCTATTTATTGCTCCATGCCTGTCAAATTCCCTGGGGTATGACTTGCTTTACTCATTCATAATTTCATGAAATATCAACCAAATTCAGTAATTTTGACATGTATGGATAGCTTAGATCTGGCGCTACATGTTGCAATTATCGGCGGCTTCTTAGAGTTAAAACTTGTGGAGAAAATTCAAACCTCGCAATGTTTATTTTCTTTCCGGCCAACATCTGTGTGCATATTACCTTCTATTTATTGCTCCATGCATGTCAAATTCCCTGGGGTATGACTTGCTTTACTCATTCATAATTTCATGAAATATCAACCAAATTCAGTAATTTTGACATGTATGGATAGCTTAGATCTGGCGCTACATGTTGCAATCATCGGCGGCTTCTTAGAGTTAAAACTTGTGGAGAAAATTCAAACCTCGCAATGTTTATTTTCTTTCCGGCCAACATCTGTGTACATGTTACCGTCTATTTATTGCTCCATGCCTGTCAAATTCCCTGGGGTATGACTTGCTTTACTCATTCATAATTTCATGAAATATCAACCAAATTCAGTAATTTTGACATGTATGGATAGCTTAGATCTGGCGCTACATGTTGCAATCATCGGCGGCTTCTTAGAGTTAAAACTTGTGGAGAAAATTCAAACCTCGCAATGTTTATTTTCTTTCCGGCCAACATCTGTGTGCATATTACCTTCTATTTATTGCTCCATGCCTGTCAAATTCCCTGGGGTATGACTTGCTTTACTCATTCATAATTTCATGAAATATCAACCAAATTCAGTAATTTTGACATGTATGGATAGCTTAGATCTGGCGCTACATGTTGCAATCATCGGCGGCTTCTTAGAGTTAAAACTTGTTGAGAAAATTCAAACCTCGCAATGTTTATTTTCTTTCCGGCCAACATCTGTGTGCATATTACCTTCTATTTATTGCTCCATGCCTGTCAAATTCCCTGGGGTATGACTTGCTTTACTCATTCATAATTTCATGAAATATCAACCAAATTCAGTAATTTTGACATGTATGGATAGCTTAGATCTGGCGCTACATGTTGCAATCATCGGCGGCTTCTTAGAGTTAAAACTTGTTGAGAAAATTCAAACCTCGCAATGTTTATTTTCTTTCCGGCCAACATCTGTGTGCATATTACCTTCTATTTATTGCTCCATGCATGTCAAATTCCCTGGGGTATGACTTGCTTTACTCATTCATAATTTCATGAAATATCAACCAAATTCAGTAATTTTGACATGTATGGATAGCTTAGATCTGGCGCTACATGTTGCAATCATCGGCGGCTTCTTAGAGTTAAAACTTGTGGAGAAAATTCAAACCTCGCAATGTTTATTTTCTTTCCGGCCAACATCTGTGTACATGTTACCGTCTATTTATTGCTCCATGCCTGTCAAATTCCCTGGGGTATGACTTGCTTTACTCATTCATAATTTCATGAAATATCAACCAAATTCAGTAATTTTGACATGTATGGATAGCTTAGATCTGGCGCTACATGTTGCAATCATCGGCGGCTTCTTAGAGTTAAAACTTGTGGAGAAAATTCAAACCTCGCAATGTTTATTTTCTTTCCGGCCAACATCTGTGTGCATATTACCTTCTATTTATTGCTCCATGCCTGTCAAATTCCCTGGGGGATTGACTTGCTTTACTCATTCATAATTTCATGAAATATCAACCAAATTCAGTAATTTTGACATGTATGGATAGCTTAGATCTGGCGCTACATGTTGCAATCATCGGCGGCTTCTTAGAGTTAAAACTTGTGGAGAAAATTCAAACCTCGCAATGTTTATTTTCTTTCCGGCCAACATCTGTGTGCATATTACCTTCTATTTATTGCTCCATGCCTGTCAAATTCCCTGGGGTATGACTTGCTTTACTCATTCATAATTTCATGAAATATCAACCAAATTCAGTAATTTTGACATGTATGGATAGCTTAGATCTGGCGCTACATGTTGCAATCATCGGCGGCTTCTTAGAGTTAAAACTTGTGGAGAAAATTCAAACCTCGCAATGTTTATTTTCTTTCCGGCCAACATCTGTGTGCATATTACCTTCTATTTATTGCTCCATGCATGTCAAATTCCCTGGGGTATGACTTGCTTTACTCATTCATAATTTCATGAAATATCAACCAAATTCAGTAATTTTGACATGTATGGATAGCTTAGATCTGGCGCTACATGTTGCAATCATCGGCGGCTTCTTAGAGTTAAAACTTGTGGAGAAAATTCAAACCTCGCAATGTTTATTTTCTTTCCGGCCAACATCTGTGTACATGTTACCGTCTATTTATTGCTCCATGCCTGTCAAATTCCCTGGGGTATGACTTGCTTTACTCATTCATAATTTCATGAAATATCAACCAAATTCAGTAATTTTGACATGTATGGAGAGCTTAGATCTGGCGCTACATGTTGCAATTATCGGCGGCTTCTTAGAGTTAAAACTTGTGGAGAAAATTCAAACCTCGCAATGTTTATTTTCTTCCCGGCCACCATCTGTGTGCAGATTACCTTTTATTTATTGCTCCATGCCTGTCAAATTCCCTGGGGTTTGGACTTGCTTTACTCATTCATAATTGCATGAAATATCAACCAAATTCAGTAATTTTGACATGTATGGATAGCTTAGATTTGGCGCTACATGTTGCAATTATCGGCGGCTTCTTAGAGTTAAAACTTGTGGAGAAAATTCAAACCTCGCAATGTTTATTTTCTTTCCGGCCAACATCTGTGTACATGTTACCGTCTATTTATTGCTCCATGCATGTCAAATTCCCTGGGGTATGGACTTGCTTTACTCATTCATAATTGCATGAAATATAAACCAAATTCAGTAATTTTGACATGTATGGAGAGCTTAGATCTGGCGCTACATGTTGCAATTATCGGCGGCTTCTTAGAGTTAAAACTTGTGGAGAAAATTCAAACCTCGCAATGTTTATTTTCTTCCCGGCCACCATCTGTGTGCAGATTACCTTTTATTTATTGCTCCATGCCTGTCAAATTCCCTGGGGTTTGGACTTGCTTTACTCATTCATAATTGCATGAAATATCAACCAAATTCAGTAATTTTGACATGTATGGATAGCTTAGATTTGGCGCTACATGTTGCAATTATCGGCGGCTTCTTAGAGTTAAAACTTGTGGAGAAAATTCAAACCTCGCAATGTTTATTTTCTTTCCGGCCAACATCTGTGTGCATATTACCTTCTATTTATTGCTCCATGCCTGTCAAATTCCCTGGGGTATGACTTGCTTTACTCATTCATAATTTCATGAAATATCAACCAAATTCAGTAATTTTGACATGTATGGATAGCTTAGATCTGGCGCTACATGTTGCAATCATCGGCGGCTTCTTAGAGTTAAAACTTGTGGAGAAAATTCAAACCTCGCAATGTTTATTTTCTTTCCGGCCAACATCTGTGTGCATATTACCTTCTATTTATTGCTCCATGCCTGTCAAATTCCCTGGGGTATGACTTGCTTTACTCATTCATAATTTCATGAAATATCAACCAAATTCAGTAATTTTGACATGTATGGATAGCTTAGATCTGGCGCTACATGTTGCAATCATCGGCGGCTTCTTAGAGTTAAAACTTGTGGAGAAAATTCAAACCTCGCAATGTTTATTTTCTTTCCGGCCAACATCTGTGTGCATATTACCTTCTATTTATTGCTCCATGCATGTCAAATTCCCTGGGGTATGACTTGCTTTACTCATTCATAATTTCATGAAATATCAACCAAATTCAGTAATTTTGACATGTATGGATAGCTTAGATCTGGCGCTACATGTTGCAATCATCGGCGGCTTCTTAGAGTTAAAACTTGTGGAGAAAATTCAAACCTCGCAATGTTTATTTTCTTTCCGGCCAACATCTGTGTACATGTTACCGTCTATTTATTGCTCCATGCCTGTCAAATTCCCTGGGGTATGACTTGCTTTACTCATTCATAATTTCATGAAATATCAACCAAATTCAGTAATTTTGACATGTATGGATAGCTTAGATTTGGCGCTACATGTTGCAATTATCGGCGGCTTCTTAGAGTTAAAACTTGTGGAGAAAATTCAAACCTCGCAATGTTTATTTTCTTTCCGGCCAACATCTGTGTACATGTTACCGTCTATTTATTGCTCCATGCATGTCAAATTCCCTGGGGTATGGACTTGCTTTACTCATTCATAATTGCATGAAATATAAACCAAATTCAGTAATTTTGACATGTATGGAGAGCTTAGATCTGGCGCTACATGTTGCAATTATCGGCGGCTTCTTAGAGTTAAAACTTGTGGAGAAAATTCAAACCTCGCAATGTTTATTTTCTTCCCGGCCACCATCTGTGTGCAGATTACCTTTTATTTATTGCTCCATGCCTGTCAAATTCCCTGGGGTTTGGACTTGCTTTACTCATTCATAATTGCATGAAATATCAACCAAATTCAGTAATTTTGACATGTATGGATAGCTTAGATTTGGCGCTACATGTTGCAATTATCGGCGGCTTCTTAGAGTTAAAACTTGTGGAGAAAATTCAAACCTCGCAATGTTTATTTTCTTTCCGGCCAACATTTGTGTGCATATTACCTTCTATTTATTGCTCCATGCCTGTCAAATTCCCTGGGGTATGACTTGCTTTACTCATTCATAATTTCATGAAATATCAACCAAATTCAGTCATTTTGACATGTATGGATAGCTTAGATCTGGCGCTACATGTTGCAATCATCGGCGGCTTCTTAGAGTTAAAACTTGTGGAGAAAATTCAAACCTCGCAATGTTTATTTTCTTTCCGGCCAACATCTGTGTGCATATTACCTTCTATTTATTGCTCCATGCCTGTCAAATTCCCTGGGGTATGACTTGCTTTACTCATTCATAATTTCATGAAATATCAACCAAATTCAGTAATTTTGACATGTATGGATAGCTTAGATCTGGCGCTACATGTTGCAATCATCGGCGGCTTCTTAGAGTTAAAACTTGTTGAGAAAATTCAAACCTCGCAATGTTTATTTTCTTTCCGGCCAACATCTGTGTGCATATTACCTTCTATTTATTGCTCCATGCATGTCAAATTCCCTGGGGTATGACTTGCTTTACTCATTCATAATTTCATGAAATATCAACCAAATTCAGTAATTTTGACATGTATGGATAGCTTAGATCTGGCGCTACATGTTGCAATCATCGGCGGCTTCTTAGAGTTAAAACTTGTGGAGAAAATTCAAACCTCGCAATGTTTATTTTCTTTCCGGCCAACATCTGTGTACATGTTACCGTCTATTTATTGCTCCATGCATGTCAAATTCCCTGGGGTATGACTTGCTTTACTCATTCATAATTTCATGAAATATCAACCAAATTCAGTAATTTTGACATGTATGGAGAGCTTAGATCTGGCGCTACATGTTGCAATTATCGGCGGCTTCTTAGAGTTAAAACTTGTGGAGAAAATTCAAACCTCGCAATGTTTATTTTCTTCCCGGCCACCATCTGTGTGCAGATTACCTTTTATTTATTGCTCCATGCCTGTCAAATTCCCTGGGGTTTGGACTTGCTTTACTCATTCATAATTGCATGAAATATCAACCAAATTCAGTAATTTTGACATGTATGGATAGCTTAGATTTGGCGCTACATGTTGCAATTATCGGCGGCTTCTTAGAGTTAAAACTTGTGGAGAAAATTCAAACCTCGCAATGTTTATTTTCTTTCCGGCCAACATTTGTGTGCATATTACCTTCTATTTATTGCTCCATGCCTGTCAAATTCCCTGGGGTATGACTTGCTTTACTCATTCATAATTTCATGAAATATCAACCAAATTCAGTAATTTTGACATGTATGGATAGCTTAGATCTGGCGCTACATGTTGCAATCATCGTCGGCTTCTTAGAGTTAAAACTTGTGGAGAAAATTCAAACCTCGCAATGTTTATTTTCTTTCCGGCCAACATCTGTGTGCATATTACCTTCTATTTATTGCTCCATGCCTGTCAAATTCCCTGGGGTATGACTTGCTTTACTCATTCATAATTTCATGAAATATCAACCAAATTCAGTAATTTTGACATGTATGGATAGCTTAGATCTGGCGCTACATGTTGCAATCATCGGCGGCTTCTTAGAGTTAAAACTTGTGGAGAAAATTCAAACCTCGCAATGTTTATTTTCTTTCCGGCCAACATCTGTGTACATGTTACCGTCTATTTATTGCTCCATGCATGTCAAATTCCCTGGGGTATGGACTTGCTTTACTCATTCATAATTGCATGAAATATAAACCAAATTCAGTAATTTTGACATGTATGGAGAGCTTAGATCTGGCGCTACATGTTGCAATTATCGGCGGCTTCTTAGAGTTAAAACTTGTGGAGAAAATTCAAACCTCGCAATGTTTATTTTCTTCCCGGCCACCATCTGTGTGCAGATTACCTTTTATTTATTGCTCCATGCCTGTCAAATTCCCTGGGGTTTGGACTTGCTTTACTCATTCATAATTGCATGAAATATCAACCAAATTCAGTAATTTTGACATGTATGGATAGCTTAGATTTGGCGCTACATGTTGCAATTATCGGCGGCTTCTTAGAGTTAAAACTTGTGGAGAAAATTCAAACCTCGCAATGTTTATTTTCTTTCCGGCCAACATTTGTGTGCATATTACCTTCTATTTATTGCTCCATGCCTGTCAAATTCCCTGGGGTATGACTTGCTTTACTCATTCATAATTTCATGAAATATCAACCAAATTCAGTAATTTTGACATGTATGGATAGCTTAGATCTGGCGCTACATGTTGCAATCATCGGCGGCTTCTTAGAGTTAAAACTTGTTTAGAAAATTCAAACCTCGCAATGTTTATTTTCTTTCCGGCCAACATCTGTGTGCATATTACCTTCTATTTATTGCTCCATGCCTGTCAAATTCCCTGGGGTATGACTTGCTTTACTCATTCATAATTTCATGAAATATCAACCAAATTCAGTAATTTTGACATGTATGGATAGCTTAGATCTGGCGCTACATGTTGCAATCATCGGCGGCTTCTTAGAGTTAAAACTTGTGGAGAAAATTCAAACCTCGCAATGTTTATTTTCTTTCCGGCCAACATCTGTGTGCATATTACCTTCTATTTATTGCTCCATGCCTGTCAAATTCCCTGGGGTATGACTTGCTTTACTCATTCATAATTTCATGAAATATCAACCAAATTCAGTAATTTTGACATGTATGGATAGCTTAGATCTGGCGCTACATGTTGCAATTATCGGCGGCTTCTTAGAGTTAAAACTTGTGGAGAAAATTCAAACCTCGCAATGTTTATTTTCTTTCCGGCCAACATTTGTGTGCATATTACCTTCTATTTATTGCTCCATGCCTGTCAAATTCCCTGGGGTATGACTTGCTTTACTCATTCATAATTTCATGAAATATCAACCAAATTCAGTAATTTTGACATGTATGGATAGCTTAGATCTGGCGCTACATGTTGCAATCATCGGCGGCTTCTTAGAGTTAAAACTTGTTGAGAAAATTCAAACCTCGCAATGTTTATTTTCTTTCCGGCCAACATCTGTGTGCATATTACCTTCTATTTATTGCTCCATGCCTGTCAAATTCCCTGGGGTATGACTTGCTTTACTCATTCATAATTTCATGAAATATCAACCAAATTCAGTAATTTTGACATGTATGGAGAGCTTAGATCTGGCGCTACATGTTGCAATTATCGGCGGCTTCTTAGAGTTAAAACTTGTTGAGAAAATTCAAACCTCGCAATGTTTATTTTCTTCCCGGCCACCATCTGTGTGCAGATTACCTTTTATTTATTGCTCCATGCCTGTCAAATTCCCTGGGGTTTGGACTTGCTTTACTCATTCATAATTGCATGAAATATCAACCAAATTCAGTAATTTTGACATGTATGGATAGCTTAGATTTGGCGCTACATGTTGCAATTATCGGCGGCTTCTTAGAGTTAAAACTTGTGGAGAAAATTCAAACCTCGCAATGTTTATTTTCTTTCCGGCCAACATTTGTGTGCATATTACCTTCTATTTATTGCTCCATGCCTGTCAAATTCCCTGGGGTATGACTTGCTTTACTCATTCATAATTTCATGAAATATCAACCAAATTCAGTAATTTTGACATGTATGGATAGCTTAGATCTGGCGCTACATGTTGCAATCATCGGCGGCTTCTTAGAGTTAAAACTTGTGGAGAAAATTCAAACCTCGCAATGTTTATTTTCTTTCCGGCCAACATCTGTGTGCATATTACCTTCTATTTATTGCTCCATGCCTGTCAAATTCCCTGGGGTATGACTTGCTTTACTCATTCATAATTTCATGAAATATCAACCAAATTCAGTAATTTTGACATGTATGGATAGCTTAGATCTGGCGCTACATGTTGCAATCATCGGCGGCTTCTTAGAGTTAAAACTTGTGGAGAAAATTCAAACCTCGCAATGTTTATTTTCTTTCCGGCCAACATCTGTGTACATGTTACCGTCTATTTATTGCTCCATGCATGTCAAATTCCCTGGGGTATGGACTTGCTTTACTCATTCATAATTGCATGAAATATAAACCAAATTCAGTAATTTTGACATGTATGGAGAGCTTAGATCTGGCGCTACATGTTGCAATTATCGGCGGCTTCTTAGAGTTAAAACTTGTGGAGAAAATTCAAACCTCGCAATGTTTATTTTCTTCCCGGCCACCATCTGTGTGCAGATTACCTTTTATTTATTGCTCCATGCCTGTCAAATTCCCTGGGGTTTGGACTTGCTTTACTCATTCATAATTGCATGAAATATCAACCAAATTCAGTAATTTTGACATGTATGGATAGCTTAGATTTGGCGCTACATGTTGCAATTATCGGCGGCTTCTTAGAGTTAAAACTTGTGGAGAAAATTCAAACCTCGCAATGTTTATTTTCTTTCCGGCCAACATTTGTGTGCATATTACCTTCTATTTATTGCTCCATGCCTGTCAAATTCCCTGGGGTATGACTTGCTTTACTCATTCATAATTTCATGAAATATCAACCAAATTCAGTAATTTTGACATGTATGGATAGCTTAGATCTGGCGCTACATGTTGCAATCATCGGCGGCTTCTTAGAGTTAAAACTTGTGGAGAAAATTCAAACCTCGCAATGTTTATTTTCTTTCCGGCCAACATCTGTGTGCATATTACCTTCTATTTATTGCTCCATGCCTGTCAAATTCCCTGGGGTATGACTTGCTTTACTCATTCATAATTTCATGAAATATAAACCAAATTCAGTAATTTTGACATGTATGGATAGCTTAGATCTGGCGCTACATGTTGCAATTATCGGCGGCTTCTTAGAGTTAAAACTTGTTTAGAAAATTCAAACCTCGCAATGTTTATTTTCTTTCCGGCCAACATCTGTGTGCATATTACCTTCTATTTATTGCTCCATGCCTGTCAAATTCCCTGGGGTATGACTTGCTTTACTCATTCATAATTTCATGAAATATCAACCAAATTCAGTAATTTTGACATGTATGGATAGCTTAGATCTGGCGCTACATGTTGCAATCATCGGCGGCTTCTTAGAGTTAAAACTTGTGGAGAAAATTCAAACCTCGCAATGTTTATTTTCTTTCCGGCCAACATCTGTGTGCATATTACCTTCTATTTATTGCTCCATGCCTGTCAAATTCCCTGGGGTATGACTTGCTTTACTCATTCATAATTTCATGAAATATCAACCAAATTCAGTAATTTTGACATGTATGGATAGCTTAGATCTGGCGCTACATGTTGCAATTATCGGCGGCTTCTTAGAGTTAAAACTTGTGGAGAAAATTCAAACCTCGCAATGTTTATTTTCTTTCCGGCCAACATTTGTGTGCATATTACCTTCTATTTATTGCTCCATGCCTGTCAAATTCCCTGGGGTATGACTTGCTTTACTCATTCATAATTTCATGAAATATCAACCAAATTCAGTAATTTTGACATGTATGGATAGCTTAGATCTGGCGCTACATGTTGCAATCATCGGCGGCTTCTTAGAGTTAAAACTTGTTGAGAAAATTCAAACCTCGCAATGTTTATTTTCTTTCCGGCCAACATCTGTGTGCATATTACCTTCTATTTATTGCTCCATGCCTGTCAAATTCCCTGGGGTATGACTTGCTTTACTCATTCATAATTTCATGAAATATCAACCAAATTCAGTAATTTTGACATGTATGGAGAGCTTAGATCTGGCGCTACATGTTGCAATTATCGGCGGCTTCTTAGAGTTAAAACTTGTTGAGAAAATTCAAACCTCGCAATGTTTATTTTCTTCCCGGCCACCATCTGTGTGCAGATTACCTTTTATTTATTGCTCCATGCCTGTCAAATTCCCTGGGGTTTGGACTTGCTTTACTCATTCATAATTGCATGAAATATCAACCAAATTCAGTAATTTTGACATGTATGGATAGCTTAGATTTGGCGCTACATGTTGCAATTATCGGCGGCTTCTTAGAGTTAAAACTTGTGGAGAAAATTCAAACCTCGCAATGTTTATTTTCTTTCCGGCCAACATTTGTGTGCATATTACCTTCTATTTATTGCTCCATGCCTGTCAAATTCCCTGGGGTATGACTTGCTTTACTCATTCATAATTTCATGAAATATCAACCAAATTCAGTAATTTTGACATGTATGGATAGCTTAGATCTGGCGCTACATGTTGCAATCATCGGCGGCTTCTTAGAGTTAAAACTTGTGGAGAAAATTCAAACCTCGCAATGTTTATTTTCTTTCCGGCCAACATCTGTGTGCATATTACCTTCTATTTATTGCTCCATGCCTGTCAAATTCCCTGGGGTATGACTTGCTTTACTCATTCATAATTTCATGAAATATCAACCAAATTCAGTAATTTTGACATGTATGGATAGCTTAGATCTGGCGCTACATGTTGCAATCATCGGCGGCTTCTTAGAGTTAAAACTTGTGGAGAAAATTCAAACCTCGCAATGTTTATTTTCTTTCCGGCCAACATCTGTGTACATGTTACCGTCTATTTATTGCTCCATGCATGTCAAATTCCCTGGGGTATGGACTTGCTTTACTCATTCATAATTGCATGAAATATAAACCAAATTCAGTAATTTTGACATGTATGGAGAGCTTAGATCTGGCGCTACATGTTGCAATCATCGGCGGCTTCTTAGAGTTAAAACTTGTGGAGAAAATTCAAACCTCGCAATGTTTATTTTCTTTCCGGCCAACATCTGTGTGCATATTACCTTCTATTTATTGCTCCATGCCTGTCAAATTCCCTGGGGTATGACTTGCTTTACTCATTCATAATTTCATGAAATATAAACCAAATTCAGTAATTTTGACATGTATGGATAGCTTAGATCTGGCGCTACATGTTGCAATTATCGGCGGCTTCTTAGAGTTAAAACTTGTTTAGAAAATTCAAACCTCGCAATGTTTATTTTCTTTCCGGCCAACATCTGTGTGCATATTACCTTCTATTTATTGCTCCATGCCTGTCAAATTCCCTGGGGTATGACTTGCTTTACTCATTCATAATTTCATGAAATATCAACCAAATTCAGTAATTTTGACATGTATGGATAGCTTAGATCTGGCGCTACATGTTGCAATCATCGGCGGCTTCTTAGAGTTAAAACTTGTGGAGAAAATTCAAACCTCGCAATGTTTATTTTCTTTCCGGCCAACATCTGTGTGCATATTACCTTCTATTTATTGCTCCATGCCTGTCAAATTCCCTGGGGTATGACTTGCTTTACTCATTCATAATTTCATGAAATATCAACCAAATTCAGTAATTTTGACATGTATGGATAGCTTAGATCTGGCGCTACATGTTGCAATTATCGGCGGCTTCTTAGAGTTAAAACTTGTGGAGAAAATTCAAACCTCGCAATGTTTATTTTCTTTCCGGCCAACATTTGTGTGCATATTACCTTCTATTTATTGCTCCATGCCTGTCAAATTCCCTGGGGTATGACTTGCTTTACTCATTCATAATTTCATGAAATATCAACCAAATTCAGTAATTTTGACATGTATGGATAGCTTAGATCTGGCGCTACATGTTGCAATCATCGGCGGCTTCTTAGAGTTAAAACTTGTTGAGAAAATTCAAACCTCGCAATGTTTATTTTCTTTCCGGCCAACATCTGTGTGCATATTACCTTCTATTTATTGCTCCATGCCTGTCAAATTCCCTGGGGTATGACTTGCTTTACTCATTCATAATTTCATGAAATATCAACCAAATTCAGTAATTTTGACATGTATGGAGAGCTTAGATCTGGCGCTACATGTTGCAATTATCGGCGGCTTCTTAGAGTTAAAACTTGTTGAGAAAATTCAAACCTCGCAATGTTTATTTTCTTCCCGGCCACCATCTGTGTGCAGATTACCTTTTATTTATTGCTCCATGCCTGTCAAATTCCCTGGGGTTTGGACTTGCTTTACTCATTCATAATTGCATGAAATATCAACCAAATTCAGTAATTTTGACATGTATGGATAGCTTAGATTTGGCGCTACATGTTGCAATTATCGGCGGCTTCTTAGAGTTAAAACTTGTGGAGAAAATTCAAACCTCGCAATGTTTATTTTCTTTCCGGCCAACATTTGTGTGCATATTACCTTCTATTTATTGCTCCATGCCTGTCAAATTCCCTGGGGTATGACTTGCTTTACTCATTCATAATTTCATGAAATATCAACCAAATTCAGTAATTTTGACATGTATGGATAGCTTAGATCTGGCGCTACATGTTGCAATCATCGGCGGCTTCTTAGAGTTAAAACTTGTGGAGAAAATTCAAACCTCGCAATGTTTATTTTCTTTCCGGCCAACATCTGTGTGCATATTACCTTCTATTTATTGCTCCATGCCTGTCAAATTCCCTGGGGTATGACTTGCTTTACTCATTCATAATTTCATGAAATATCAACCAAATTCAGTAATTTTGACATGTATGGATAGCTTAGATCTGGCGCTACATGTTGCAATCATCGGCGGCTTCTTAGAGTTAAAACTTGTGGAGAAAATTCAAACCTCGCAATGTTTATTTTCTTTCCGGCCAACATCTGTGTACATGTTACCGTCTATTTATTGCTCCATGCATGTCAAATTCCCTGGGGTATGGACTTGCTTTACTCATTCATAATTGCATGAAATATAAACCAAATTCAGTAATTTTGACATGTATGGAGAGCTTAGATCTGGCGCTACATGTTGCAATTATCGGCGGCTTCTTAGAGTTAAAACTTGTGGAGAAAATTCAAACCTCGCAATGTTTATTTTCTTCCCGGCCACCATCTGTGTGCAGATTACCTTTTATTTATTGCTCCATGCCTGTCAAATTCCCTGGGGTTTGGACTTGCTTTACTCATTCATAATTGCATGAAATATCAACCAAATTCAGTAATTTTGACATGTATGGATAGCTTAGATTTGGCGCTACATGTTGCAATTATCGGCGGCTTCTTAGAGTTAAAACTTGTGGAGAAAATTCAAACCTCGCAATGTTTATTTTCTTTCCGGCCAACATTTGTGTGCATATTACCTTCTATTTATTGCTCCATGCCTGTCAAATTCCCTGGGGTATGACTTGCTTTACTCATTCATAATTTCATGAAATATCAACCAAATTCAGTAATTTTGACATGTATGGATAGCTTAGATCTGGCGCTACATGTTGCAATCATCGGCGGCTTCTTAGAGTTAAAACTTGTGGAGAAAATTCAAACCTCGCAATGTTTATTTTCTTTCCGGCCAACATCTGTGTGCATATTACCTTCTATTTATTGCTCCATGCCTGTCAAATTCCCTGGGGTATGACTTGCTTTACTCATTCATAATTTCATGAAATATAAACCAAATTCAGTAATTTTGACATGTATGGATAGCTTAGATCTGGCGCTACATGTTGCAATTATCGGCGGCTTCTTAGAGTTAAAACTTGTTTAGAAAATTCAAACCTCGCAATGTTTATTTTCTTTCCGGCCAACATCTGTGTGCATATTACCTTCTATTTATTGCTCCATGCCTGTCAAATTCCCTGGGGTATGACTTGCTTTACTCATTCATAATTTCATGAAATATCAACCAAATTCAGTAATTTTGACATGTATGGATAGCTTAGATCTGGCGCTACATGTTGCAATCATCGGCGGCTTCTTAGAGTTAAAACTTGTGGAGAAAATTCAAACCTCGCAATGTTTATTTTCTTTCCGGCCAACATCTGTGTGCATATTACCTTCTATTTATTGCTCCATGCCTGTCAAATTCCCTGGGGTATGACTTGCTTTACTCATTCATAATTTCATGAAATATCAACCAAATTCAGTAATTTTGACATGTATGGATAGCTTAGATCTGGCGCTACATGTTGCAATTATCGGCGGCTTCTTAGAGTTAAAACTTGTCGAGAAAATTCAAACCTCGCAATGTTTATTTTCTTTCCGGCCAACATTTGTGTGCATATTACCTTATATTTATTGCTCCATGCCTGTCAAATTCCCTGGGGTATGACTTGCTTTACTCATTCATAATTTCATGAAATATCAACCAAATTCAGTAATTTTGACATGTATGGATAGCTTAGATTTGGCGCTACATGTTGCAATTATCGGCGGCTTCTTAGAGTTAAAACTTGTGGAGAAAATTCAAACCTCGCAATGTTTATTTTCTTTCCGGCCAACATTTGTGTGCATATTACCTTCTATTTATTGCTCCATGCCTGTCAAATTCCCTGGGGTATGACTTGCTTTACTCATTCATAATTTCATGAAATATCAACCAAATTCAGTAATTTTGACATGTATGGATAGCTTAGATCTGGCGCTACATGTTGCAATCATCGGCGGCTTCTTAGAGTTAAAACTTGTGGAGAAAATTCAAACCTCGCAATGTTTATTTTCTTTCCGGCCAACATCTGTGTGCATATTACCTTCTATTTATTGCTCCATGCCTGTCAAATTCCCTGGGGTATGACTTGCTTTACTCATTCATAATTTCATGAAATATCAACCAAATTCAGTAATTTTGACATGTATGGATAGCTTAGATCTGGCGCTACATGTTGCAATCATCGGCGGCTTCTTAGAGTTAAAACTTGTTGAGAAAATTCAAACCTCGCAATGTTTATTTTCTTTCCGGCCAACATCTGTGTGCATATTACCTTCTATTTATTGCTCCATGCATGTCAAATTCCCTGGGGTATGACTTGCTTTACTCATTCATAATTTCATGAAATATCAACCAAATTCAGTAATTTTGACATGTATGGATAGCTTAGATCTGGCGCTACATGTTGCAATCATCGGCGGCTTCTTAGAGTTAAAACTTGTGGAGAAAATTCAAACCTCGCAATGTTTATTTTCTTTCCGGCCAACATCTGTGTACATGTTACCGTCTATTTATTGCTCCATGCATGTCAAATTCCCTGGGGTATGACTTGCTTTACTCATTCATAATTTCATGAAATATCAACCAAATTCAGTAATTTTGACATGTATGGAGAGCTTAGATCTGGCGCTACATGTTGCAATTATCGGCGGCTTCTTAGAGTTAAAACTTGTGGAGAAAATTCAAACCTCGCAATGTTTATTTTCTTCCCGGCCACCATCTGTGTGCAGATTACCTTTTATTTATTGCTCCATGCCTGTCAAATTCCCTGGGGTTTGGACTTGCTTTACTCATTCATAATTGCATGAAATATCAACCAAATTCAGTAATTTTGACATGTATGGATAGCTTAGATTTGGCGCTACATGTTGCAATTATCGGCGGCTTCTTAGAGTTAAAACTTGTGGAGAAAATTCAAACCTCGCAATGTTTATTTTCTTTCCGGCCAACATGTGTGTGCATATTACCTTCTATTTATTGCTCCATGCCTGTCAAATTCCCTGGGGTATGATTTGCTTTACTCATTCATAATTTCATGAAATATCAACCAAATTCAGTAATTTTGACATGTATGGATAGCTTAGATCTGGCGCTACATGTTGCAATCATCGGCGGCTTCTTAGAGTTAAAACTTGTGGAGAAAATTCAAACCTCGCAATGTTTATTTTCTTTCCGGCCAACATCTGTGTGCATATTACCTTCTATTTATTGCTCCATGCATGTCAAATTCCCTGGGGTATGACTTGCTTTACTCATTCATAATTTCATGAAATATCAACCAAATTCAGTAATTTTGACATGTATGGATAGCTTAGATCTGGCGCTACATGTTGCAATCATCGGCGGCTTCTTAGAGTTAAAACTTGTGGAGAAAATTCAAACCTCGCAATGTTTATTTTCTTTCCGGCCAACATCTGTGTACATGTTACCGTCTATTTATTGCTCCATGCATGTCAAATTCCCTGGGGTATGGACTTGCTTTACTCATTCATAATTGCATGAAATATAAACCAAATTCAGTAATTTTGACATGTATGGAGAGCTTAGATCTGGCGCTACATGTTGCAATTATCGGCGGCTTCTTAGAGTTAAAACTTGAGGAGAAAATTCAAACCTCGCAATGTTTATTTTCTTCCCGGCCACCATCTGTGTGCAGATTACCTTTTATTTATTGCTCCATGCCTGTCAAATTCCCTGGGGTTTGGACTTGCTTTACTCATTCATAATTGCATGAAATATCAACCAAATTCAGTAATTTTGACATGTATGGATAGCTTAGATTTGGCGCTACATGTTGCAATTATCGGCGGCTTCTTAGAGTTAAAACTTGTGGAGAAAATTCAAACCTCGCAATGTTTATTTTCTTTCCGGCCAACATTTGTGTGCATATTACCTTCTATTTATTGCTCCATGCCTGTCAAATTCCCTGGGGTATGACTTGCTTTACTCATTCATAATTTCATGAAATATCAACCAAATTCAGTAATTTTGACATGTATGGATAGCTTAGATCTGGCGCTACATGTTGCAATCATCGGCGGCTTCTTAGAGTTAAAACTTGTGGAGAAAATTCAAACCTCGCAATGTTTATTTTCTTTCCGGCCAACATCTGTGTGCATATTACCTTCTATTTATTGCTCCATGCCTGTCAAATTCCCTGGGGTATGACTTGCTTTACTCATTCATAATTTCATGAAATATAAACCAAATTCAGTAATTTTGACATGTATGGATAGCTTAGATCTGGCGCTACATGTTGCAATTATCGGCGGCTTCTTAGAGTTAAAACTTGTTTAGAAAATTCAAACCTCGCAATGTTTATTTTCTTTCCGGCCAACATCTGTGTGCATATTACCTTCTATTTATTGCTCCATGCCTGTCAAATTCCCTGGGGTATGACTTGCTTTACTCATTCATAATTTCATGAAATATCAACCAAATTCAGTAATTTTGACATGTATGGATAGCTTAGATCTGGCGCTACATGTTGCAATCATCGGCGGCTTCTTAGAGTTAAAACTTGTGGAGAAAATTCAAACCTCGCAATGTTTATTTTCTTTCCGGCCAACATCTGTGTGCATATTACCTTCTATTTATTGCTCCATGCCTGTCAAATTCCCTGGGGTATGACTTGCTTTACTCATTCATAATTTCATGAAATATCAACCAAATTCAGTAATTTTGACATGTATGGATAGCTTAGATCTGGCGCTACATGTTGCAATTATCGGCGGCTTCTTAGAGTTAAAACTTGTGGAGAAAATTCAAACCTCGCAATGTTTATTTTCTTTCCGGCCAACATTTGTGTGCATATTACCTTCTATTTATTGCTCCATGCCTGTCAAATTCCCTGGGGTATGACTTGCTTTACTCATTCATAATTTCATGAAATATCAACCAAATTCAGTAATTTTGACATGTATGGATAGCTTAGATCTGGCGCTACATGTTGCAATCATCGGCGGCTTCTTAGAGTTAAAACTTGTTGAGAAAATTCAAACCTCGCAATGTTTATTTTCTTTCCGGCCAACATCTGTGTGCATATTACCTTCTATTTATTGCTCCATGCCTGTCAAATTCCCTGGGGTATGACTTGCTTTACTCATTCATAATTTCATGAAATATCAACCAAATTCAGTAATTTTGACATGTATGGAGAGCTTAGATCTGGCGCTACATGTTGCAATTATCGGCGGCTTCTTAGAGTTAAAACTTGTGGAGAAAATTCAAACCTCGCAATGTTTATTTTCTTCCCGGCCACCATCTGTGTGCAGATTACCTTTTATTTATTGCTCCATGCCTGTC
Source organism: Hippasteria phrygiana (assembly GCA_037893225.1). Lineage (NCBI taxonomy): Eukaryota > Metazoa > Echinodermata > Asteroidea > Valvatida > Goniasteridae > Hippasteria > Hippasteria phrygiana. The sequence goes on along the minus strand of JAZGUH010000052.1, from coordinate 856,282 downwards.
AAATTCCCTGGGGTTTGGACTTGCTTTACTCATTCATAATTGCATGAAATATCAACCAAATTCAGTAATTTTGACATGTATGGATAGCTTAGATTTGGCGCTACATGTTGCAATTATCGGCGGCTTCTTAGAGTTAAAACTTGTGGAGAAAATTCAAACCTCGCAATGTTTATTTTCTTTCCGGCCAACATTTGTGTGCATATTACCTTCTATTTATTGCTCCATGCCTGTCAAATTCCCTGGGGTATGACTTGCTTTACTCATTCATAATTTCATGAAATATCAACCAAATTCAGTAATTTTGACATGTATGGATAGCTTAGATCTGGCGCTACATGTTGCAATCATCGGCGGCTTCTTAGAGTTAAAACTTGTGGAGAAAATTCAAACCTCGCAATGTTTATTTTCTTTCCGGCCAACATCTGTGTGCATATTACCTTCTATTTATTGCTCCATGCCTGTCAAATTCCCTGGGGTATGACTTGCTTTACTCATTCATAATTTCATGAAATATCAACCAAATTCAGTAATTTTGACATGTATGGATAGCTTAGATCTGGCGCTACATGTTGCAATCATCGGCGGCTTCTTAGAGTTAAAACTTGTGGAGAAAATTCAAACCTCGCAATGTTTATTTTCTTTCCGGCCAACATCTGTGTACATGTTACCGTCTATTTATTGCTCCATGCATGTCAAATTCCCTGGGGTATGGACTTGCTTTACTCATTCATAATTGCATGAAATATAAACCAAATTCAGTAATTTTGACATGTATGGAGAGCTTAGATCTGGCGCTACATGTTGCAATTATCGGCGGCTTCTTAGAGTTAAAACTTGTGGAGAAAATTCAAACCTCGCAATGTTTATTTTCTTCCCGGCCACCATCTGTGTGCAGATTACCTTTTATTTATTGCTCCATGCCTGTCAAATTCCCTGGGGTTTGGACTTGCTTTACTCATTCATAATTGCATGAAATATCAACAAAATTCAGTAATTTTGACATGTATGGATAGCTTAGATTTGGCGCTACATGTTGCAATTATCGGCGGCTTCTTAGAGTTAAAACTTGTGGAGAAAATTCAAACCTCGCAATGTTTATTTTCTTTCCGGCCAACATTTGTGTGCATATTACCTTCTATTTATTGCTCCATGCCTGTCAAATTCCCTGGGGTATGACTTGCTTTACTCATTCATAATTTCATGAAATATCAACCAAATTCAGTAATTTTGACATGTATGGATAGCTTAGATCTGGCGCTACATGTTGCAATCATCGGCGGCTTCTTAGAGTTAAAACTTGTGGAGAAAATTCAAACCTCGCAATGTTTATTTTCTTTCCGGCCAACATCTGTGTGCATATTACCTTCTATTTATTGCTCCATGCCTGTCAAATTCCCTGGGGTATGACTTGCTTTACTCATTCATAATTTCATGAAATATCAACCAAATTCAGTAATTTTGACATGTATGGATAGCTTAGATCTGGCGCTACATGTTGCAATCATCGGCGGCTTCTTAGAGTTAAAACTTGTGGAGAAAATTCAAACCTCGCAATGTTTATTTTCTTTCCGGCCAACATCTGTGTGCATATTACCTTCTATTTATTGCTCCATGCCTGTCAAATTCCCTGGGGTATGACTTGCTTTACTCATTCATAATTTCATGAAATATCAACCAAATTCAGTAATTTTGACATGTATGGATAGCTTAGATCTGGCGCTACATGTTGCAATTATCGGCGGCTTCTTAGAGTTAAAACTTGTGGAGAAAATTCAAACCTCGCAATGTTTATTTTCTTTCCGGCCAACATTTGTGTGCATATTACCTTCTATTTATTGCTCCATGCCTGTCAAATTCCCTGGGGTATGACTTGCTTTACTCATTCATAATTTCATGAAATATCAACCAAATTCAGTAATTTTGACATGTATGGATAGCTTAGATCTGGCGCTACATGTTGCAATCATCGGCGGCTTCTTAGAGTTAAAACTTGTTGAGAAAATTCAAACCTCGCAATGTTTATTTTCTTTCCGGCCAACATCTGTGTGCATATTACCTTCTATTTATTGCTCCATGCCTGTCAAATTCCCTGGGGTATGACTTGCTTTACTCATTCATAATTTCATGAAATATCAACCAAATTCAGTAATTTTGACATGTATGGATAGCTTAGATCTGGCGCTACATGTTGCAATCATCGGCGGCTTCTTAGAGTTAAAACTTGTTTAGAAAATTCAAACCTCGCAATGTTTATTTTCTTTCCGGCCAACATCTGTGTACATGTTACCGTCTATTTATTGCTCCATGCATGTCAAATTCCCTGGGGTATGGACTTGCTTTACTCATTCATAATTGCATGAAATATAAACCAAATTCAGTAATTTTGACATGTATGGATAGCTTAGATCTGGCGCTACATGTTGCAATTATCGGCGGCTTCTTAGAGTTAAAACTTGTTTAGAAAATTCAAACCTCGCAATGTTTATTTTCTTTCCGGCCAACATCTGTGTGCATATTACCTTCTATTTATTGCTCCATGCCTGTCAAATTCCCTGGGGTATGACTTGCTTTACTCATTCATAATTGCATGAAATATCAACCAAATTCAGTAATTTTGACATGTATGGAGAGCTTAGATCTGGCGCTACATGTTGCAATTATCGGCGGCTTCTTAGAGTTAAAACTTGAGGAGAAAATTCAAACCTCGCAATGTTTATTTTCTTCCCGGCCACCATCTGTGTGCAGATTACCTTTTATTTATTGCTCCATGCCTGTCAAATTCCCTGGGGTTTGGACTTGCTTTACTCATTCATAATTGCATGAAATATCAACCAAATTCAGTAATTTTGACATGTATGGATAGCTTAGATTTGGCGCTACATGTTGCAATTATCGGCGGCTTCTTAGAGTTAAAACTTGTGGAGAAAATTCAAACCTCGCAATGTTTATTTTCTTTCCGGCCAACATTTGTGTGCATATTACCTTCTATTTATTGCTCCATGCCTGTCAAATTCCCTGGGGTATGACTTGCTTTACTCATTCATAATTTCATGAAATATCAACCAAATTCAGTAATTTTGACATGTATGGATAGCTTAGATCTGGCGCTACATGTTGCAATCATCGGCGGCTTCTTAGAGTTAAAACTTGTGGAGAAAATTCAAACCTCGCAATGTTTATTTTCTTTCCGGCCAACATCTGTGTGCATATTACCTTCTATTTATTGCTCCATGCCTGTCAAATTCCCTGGGGTATGACTTGCTTTACTCATTCATAATTTCATGAAATATAAACCAAATTCAGTAATTTTGACATGTATGGATAGCTTAGATCTGGCGCTACATGTTGCAATTATCGGCGGCTTCTTAGAGTTAAAACTTGTTTAGAAAATTCAAACCTCGCAATGTTTATTTTCTTTCCGGCCAACATCTGTGTGCATATTACCTTCTATTTATTGCTCCATGCCTGTCAAATTCCCTGGGGTATGACTTGCTTTACTCATTCATAATTTCATGAAATATCAACCAAATTCAGTAATTTTGACATGTATGGATAGCTTAGATCTGGCGCTACATGTTGCAATCATCGGCGGCTTCTTAGAGTTAAAACTTGTGGAGAAAATTCAAACCTCGCAATGTTTATTTTCTTTCCGGCCAACATCTGTGTGCATATTACCTTCTATTTATTGCTCCATGCCTGTCAAATTCCCTGGGGTATGACTTGCTTTACTCATTCATAATTTCATGAAATATCAACCAAATTCAGTAATTTTGACATGTATGGATAGCTTAGATCTGGCGCTACATGTTGCAATTATCGGCGGCTTCTTAGAGTTAAAACTTGTGGAGAAAATTCAAACCTCGCAATGTTTATTTTCTTTCCGGCCAACATTTGTGTGCATATTACCTTCTATTTATTGCTCCATGCCTGTCAAATTCCCTGGGGTATGACTTGCTTTACTCATTCATAATTTCATGAAATATCAACCAAATTCAGTAATTTTGACATGTATGGATAGCTTAGATCTGGCGCTACATGTTGCAATCATCGGCGGCTTCTTAGAGTTAAAACTTGTTGAGAAAATTCAAACCTCGCAATGTTTATTTTCTTTCCGGCCAACATCTGTGTGCATATTACCTTCTATTTATTGCTCCATGCCTGTCAAATTCCCTGGGGTATGACTTGCTTTACTCATTCATAATTTCATGAAATATCAACCAAATTCAGTAATTTTGACATGTATGGAGAGCTTAGATCTGGCGCTACATGTTGCAATTATCGGCGGCTTCTTAGAGTTAAAACTTGTGGAGAAAATTCAAACCTCGCAATGTTTATTTTCTTCCCGGCCACCATCTGTGTGCAGATTACCTTTTATTTATTGCTCCATGCCTGTCAAATTCCCTGGGGTTTGGACTTGCTTTACTCATTCATAATTGCATGAAATATCAACCAAATTCAGTAATTTTGACATGTATGGATAGCTTAGATTTGGCGCTACATGTTGCAATTATCGGCGGCTTCTTAGAGTTAAAACTTGTGGAGAAAATTCAAACCTCGCAATGTTTATTTTCTTTCCGGCCAACATTTGTGTGCATATTACCTTCTATTTATTGCTCCATGCCTGTCAAATTCCCTGGGGTATGACTTGCTTTACTCATTCATAATTTCATGAAATATCAACCAAATTCAGTAATTTTGACATGTATGGATAGCTTAGATCTGGCGCTACATGTTGCAATCATCGGCGGCTTCTTAGAGTTAAAACTTGTGGAGAAAATTCAAACCTCGCAATGTTTATTTTCTTTCCGGCCAACATCTGTGTGCATATTACCTTCTATTTATTGCTCCATGCCTGTCAAATTCCCTGGGGTATGACTTGCTTTACTCATTCATAATTTCATGAAATATCAACCAAATTCAGTAATTTTGACATGTATGGATAGCTTAGATCTGGCGCTACATGTTGCAATCATCGGCGGCTTCTTAGAGTTAAAACTTGTGGAGAAAATTCAAACCTCGCAATGTTTATTTTCTTTCCGGCCAACATCTGTGTACATGTTACCGTCTATTTATTGCTCCATGCATGTCAAATTCCCTGGGGTATGGACTTGCTTTACTCATTCATAATTGCATGAAATATAAACCAAATTCAGTAATTTTGACATGTATGGAGAGCTTAGATCTGGCGCTACATGTTGCAATTATCGGCGGCTTCTTAGAGTTAAAACTTGTGGAGAAAATTCAAACCTCGCAATGTTTATTTTCTTCCCGGCCACCATCTGTGTGCAGATTACCTTTTATTTATTGCTCCATGCCTGTCAAATTCCCTGGGGTTTGGACTTGCTTTACTCATTCATAATTGCATGAAATATCAACAAAATTCAGTAATTTTGACATGTATGGATAGCTTAGATTTGGCGCTACATGTTGCAATTATCGGCGGCTTCTTAGAGTTAAAACTTGTGGAGAAAATTCAAACCTCGCAATGTTTATTTTCTTTCCGGCCAACATTTGTGTGCATATTACCTTCTATTTATTGCTCCATGCCTGTCAAATTCCCTGGGGTATGACTTGCTTTACTCATTCATAATTTCATGAAATATCAACCAAATTCAGTAATTTTGACATGTATGGATAGCTTAGATCTGGCGCTACATGTTGCAATCATCGGCGGCTTCTTAGAGTTAAAACTTGTGGAGAAAATTCAAACCTCGCAATGTTTATTTTCTTTCCGGCCAACATCTGTGTGCATATTACCTTCTATTTATTGCTCCATGCCTGTCAAATTCCCTGGGGTATGACTTGCTTTACTCATTCATAATTTCATGAAATATCAACCAAATTCAGTAATTTTGACATGTATGGATAGCTTAGATCTGGCGCTACATGTTGCAATCATCGGCGGCTTCTTAGAGTTAAAACTTGTGGAGAAAATTCAAACCTCGCAATGTTTATTTTCTTTCCGGCCAACATCTGTGTGCATATTACCTTCTATTTATTGCTCCATGCCTGTCAAATTCCCTGGGGTATGACTTGCTTTACTCATTCATAATTTCATGAAATATCAACCAAATTCAGTAATTTTGACATGTATGGATAGCTTAGATCTGGCGCTACATGTTGCAATTATCGGCGGCTTCTTAGAGTTAAAACTTGTGGAGAAAATTCAAACCTCGCAATGTTTATTTTCTTTCCGGCCAACATTTGTGTGCATATTACCTTCTATTTATTGCTCCATGCCTGTCAAATTCCCTGGGGTATGACTTGCTTTACTCATTCATAATTTCATGAAATATCAACCAAATTCAGTAATTTTGACATGTATGGATAGCTTAGATCTGGCGCTACATGTTGCAATCATCGGCGGCTTCTTAGAGTTAAAACTTGTTGAGAAAATTCAAACCTCGCAATGTTTATTTTCTTTCCGGCCAACATCTGTGTGCATATTACCTTCTATTTATTGCTCCATGCCTGTCAAATTCCCTGGGGTATGACTTGCTTTACTCATTCATAATTTCATGAAATATCAACCAAATTCAGTAATTTTGACATGTATGGATAGCTTAGATCTGGCGCTACATGTTGCAATCATCGGCGGCTTCTTAGAGTTAAAACTTGTTTAGAAAATTCAAACCTCGCAATGTTTATTTTCTTTCCGGCCAACATCTGTGTACATGTTACCGTCTATTTATTGCTCCATGCATGTCAAATTCCCTGGGGTATGGACTTGCTTTACTCATTCATAATTGCATGAAATATAAACCAAATTCAGTAATTTTGACATGTATGGATAGCTTAGATCTGGCGCTACATGTTGCAATTATCGGCGGCTTCTTAGAGTTAAAACTTGTTTAGAAAATTCAAACCTCGCAATGTTTATTTTCTTTCCGGCCAACATCTGTGTGCATATTACCTTCTATTTATTGCTCCATGCCTGTCAAATTCCCTGGGGTATGACTTGCTTTACTCATTCATAATTTCATGAAATATCAACCAAATTCAGTAATTTTGACATGTATGGATAGCTTAGATCTGGCGCTACATGTTGCAATCATCGGCGGCTTCTTAGAGTTAAAACTTGTGGAGAAAATTCAAACCTCGCAATGTTTATTTTCTTTCCGGCCAACATCTGTGTGCATATTACCTTCTATTTATTGCTCCATGCCTGTCAAATTCCCTGGGGTATGACTTGCTTTACTCATTCATAATTTCATGAAATATCAACCAAATTCAGTAATTTTGACATGTATGGATAGCTTAGATCTGGCGCTACATGTTGCAATCATCGGCGGCTTCTTAGAGTTAAAACTTGTTGAGAAAATTCAAACCTCGCAATGTTTATTTTCTTTCCGGCCAACATCTGTGTGCATATTACCTTCTATTTATTGCTCCATGCATGTCAAATTCCCTGGGGTATGACTTGCTTTACTCATTCATAATTTCATGAAATATCAACCAAATTCAGTAATTTTGACATGTATGGATAGCTTAGATCTGGCGCTACATGTTGCAATCATCGGCGGCTTCTTAGAGTTAAAACTTGTGGAGAAAATTCAAACCTCGCAATGTTTATTTTCTTTCCGGCCAACATCTGTGTACATGTTACCGTCTATTTATTGCTCCATGCATGTCAAATTCCCTGGGGTATGGACTTGCTTTACTCATTCATAATTGCATGAAATATCAACCAAATGCAGTAATTTTGACATGTATGGAGAGCTTAGATCTGGCGCTACATGTTGCAATTATCGGCGGCTTCTTAGAGTTAAAACTTGTGGAGAAAATTCAAACCTCGCAATGTTTATTTTCTTCCCGGCCACCATCTGTGTGCAGATTACCTTTTATTTATTGCTCCATGCCTGTCAAATTCCCTGGGGTTTGGACTTGCTTTACTCATTCATAATTGCATGAAATATCAACCAAATTCAGTAATTTTGACATGTATGGATAGCTTAGATTTGGCGCTACATGTTGCAATTATCGGCGGCTTCTTAGAGTTAAAACTTGTGGAGAAAATTCAAACGTCGCAATGTTTATTTTCTTTCCGGCCAACATTTGTGTGCATATTACCTTCTATTTATTGCTCCATGCCTGTCAAATTCCCTGGGGTATGACTTGCTTTACTCATTCATAATTTCATGAAATATCAACCAAATTCAGTAATTTTGACATGTATGGATAGCTTACATCTGGCGCTACATGTTGCAATCATCGGCGGCTTCTTAGAGTTAAAACTTGTGGAGAAAATTCAAACCTCGCAATGTTTATTTTCTTTCCGGCCAACATCTGTGTGCATATTACCTTCTATTTATTGCTCCATGCCTGTCAAATTCCCTGGGGTATGACTTGCTTTACTCATTCATAATTTCATGAAATATCAACCAAATTCAGTAATTTTGACATGTATGGATAGCTTAGATCTGGCGCTACATGTTGCAATCATCGGCGGCTTCTTAGAGTTAAAACTTGTTGAGAAAATTCAAACCTCGCAATGTTTATTTTCTTCCCGGCCACCATCTGTGTGCAGATTACCTTTTATTTATTGCTCCATGCCTGTCAAATTCCCTGGGGTTTGGACTTGCTTTACTCATTCATAATTGCATGAAATATCAACCAAATTCAGTTATTTTGACATGTATGGATAGCTTAGATCTGGCGCTACATGTTGCAATTATCGGCGGCTTCTTAGAGTTAAAACTTGTGGAGAAAATTCAAACCTCGCAATGTTTATTTTCTTTCCGGCCAACATCTGTGTGCATATTACCTTCTATTTATTGCTCCATGCATGTCAAATTCCCTGGGGTATGACTTGCTTTACTCATTCATAATTTCATGAAATATCAACCAAATTCAGTAATTTTGACATGTATGGATAGCTTAGATCTGGCGCTACATGTTGCAATCATAGGCGGCTTCTTAGAGTTAAAACTTGTGGAGAAAATTCAAACCTCGCAATGTTTATTTTCTTTCCGGCCAACATCTGTGTACATGTTACCGTCTATTTATTGCTCCATGCATGTCAAATTCCCTGGGGTATGGACTTGCTTTACTCATTCATAATTGCATGAAATATCAACCAAATGCAGTAATTTTGACATGTATGGAGAGCTTAGATCTGGCGCTACATGTTGCAATTATCGGCGGCTTCTTAGAGTTAAAACTTGTGGGGAAAATTCAAACCTCGCAATGTTTATTTTCTTCCCGGCCACCATCTGTGTGCAGATTACCTTTTATTTATTGCTCCATGCCTGTCAAATTCCCTGGGGTTTGGACTTGCTTTACTCATTCATAATTGCATGAAATATCAACCAAATTCAGTTATTTTGACATGTATGGATAGCTTAGATCTGGCGCTACATGTTGCAATCATCGGCGGCTTCTTAGAGTTAAAACTTGTGGAGAAAATTCAAACCTCGCAATGTTTATTTTCTTTCCGGCCAACATCTGTGTACATGTTACCGTCTATTTATTGCTCCATGCATGTCAAATTCCCTGGGGTATGGACTTGCTTTACTCATTCATAATTGCATGAAATATCAACCAAATGCAGTAATTTTGACATGTATGGAGAGCTTAGATCTGGCGCTACATGTTGCAATTATCGGCGGCTTCTTAGAGTTAAAACTTGTGGAGAAAATTCAAACCTCGCAATGTTTATTTTCTTCCCGGCCACCATCTGTGTGCAGATTACCTTTTATTTATTGCTCCATGCCTGTCAAATTCCCTGGGGTTTGGACTTGCTTTACTCATTCATAATTGCATGAAATATCAACCAAATTCAGTAATTTTGACATGTATGGATAGCTTAGATTTGGCGCTACATGTTGCAATTATCGGCGGCTTCTTAGAGTTAAAACTTGTGGAGAAAATTCAAACCTCGCAATGTTTATTTTCTTTCCGGCCAACATCTGTGTGCATATTACCTTCTATTTATTGCTCCATGCCTGTCAAATTCCCTGGGGTATGACTTGCTTTACTCATTCATAATTTCATGAAATATCAACCAAATTCAGTAATTTTGACATGTATGGATAGCTTAGATCTGGCGCTACATGTTGCAATCATCGGCGGCTTCTTAGAGTTAAAACTTGTTGAGAAAATTCAAACCTCGCAATGTTTATTTTCTTCCCGGCCACCATCTGTGTGCAGATTACCTTTTATTTATTGCTCCATGCCTGTCAAATTCCCTGGGGTTTGGACTTGCTTTACTCATTCATAATTGCATGAAATATCAACCAAATTCAGTTATTTTGACATGTATGGATAGCTTAGATCTGGCGCTACATGTTGCAATTATCGGCGGCTTCTTAGAGTTAAAACTTGTGGAGAAAATTCAAACCTCGCAATGTTTATTTTCTTTCCGGCCAACATCTGTGTGCATATTACCTTCTATTTATTGCTCCATGCATGTCAAATTCCCTGGGGTATGACTTGCTTTACTCATTCATAATTTCATGAAATATCAACCAAATTCAGTAATTTTGACATGTATGGATAGCTTAGATCTGGCGCTACATGTTGCAATCATAGGCGGCTTCTTAGAGTTAAAACTTGTGGAGAAAATTCAAACCTCGCAATGTTTATTTTCTTTCCGGCCAACATCTGTGTACATGTTACCGTCTATTTATTGCTCCATGCATGTCAAATTCCCTGGGGTATGGACTTGCTTTACTCATTCATAATTGCATGAAATATCAACCAAATGCAGTAATTTTGACATGTATGGAGAGCTTAGATCTGGCGCTACATGTTGCAATTATCGGCGGCTTCTTAGAGTTAAAACTTGTGGGGAAAATTCAAACCTCGCAATGTTTATTTTCTTCCCGGCCACCATCTGTGTGCAGATTACCTTTTATTTATTGCTCCATGCCTGTCAAATTCCCTGGGGTTTGGACTTGCTTTACTCATTCATAATTGCATGAAATATCAACCAAATTCAGTTATTTTGACATGTATGGATAGCTTAGATCTGGCGCTACATGTTGCAATCATCGGCGGCTTCTTAGAGTTAAAACTTGTGGAGAAAATTCAAACCTCGCAATGTTTATTTTCTTTCCGGCCAACATCTGTGTACATGTTACCGTCTATTTATTGCTCCATGCATGTCAAATTCCCTGGGGTATGGACTTGCTTTACTCATTCATAATTGCATGAAATATCAACCAAATGCAGTAATTTTGACATGTATGGAGAGCTTAGATCTGGCGCTACATGTTGCAATTATCGGCGGCTTCTTAGAGTTAAAACTTGTGGAGAAAATTCAAACCTCGCAATGTTTATTTTCTTCCCGGCCACCATCTGTGTGCAGATTACCTTTTATTTATTGCTCCATGCCTGTCAAATTCCCTGGGGTTTGGACTTGCTTTACTCATTCATAATTGCATGAAATATCAACCAAATTCAGTAATTTTGACATGTATGGATAGCTTAGATTTGGCGCTACATGTTGCAATTATCGGCGGCTTCTTAGAGTTAAAACTTGTGGAGAAAATTCAAACCTCGCAATGTTTATTTTCTTTCCGGCCAACATTTGTGTGCATATTACCTTCTATTTATTGCTCCATGCCTGTCAAATTCCCTGGGGTATGACTTGCTTTACTCATTCATAATTTCATGAAATATCAACCAAATTCAGTAATTTTGACATGTATGGATAGCTTAGATCTGGCGCTACATGTTGCAATCATCGGCGGCTTCTTAGAGTTAAAACTTGTTGAGAAAATTCAAACCTCGCAATGTTTATTTTCTTTCCGGCCAACATCTGTGTGCATATTACCTTCTATTTATTGCTCCATGCCTGTCAAATTCCCTGGGGTATGACTTGCTTTACTCATTCATAATTTCATGAAATATCAACCAAATTCAGTAATTTTGACATGTATGGATAGCTTAGATCTGGCGCTACATGTTGCAATCATCGGCGGCTTCTTAGAGTTAAAACTTGTTTAGAAAATTCAAACCTCGCAATGTTTATTTTCTTTCCGGCCAACATCTGTGTACATGTTACCGTCTATTTATTGCTCCATGCATGTCAAATTCCCTGGGGTATGGACTTGCTTTACTCATTCATAATTGCATGAAATATAAACCAAATTCAGTAATTTTGACATGTATGGATAGCTTAGATCTGGCGCTACATGTTGCAATTATCGGCGGCTTCTTAGAGTTAAAACTTGTTTAGAAAATTCAAACCTCGCAATGTTTATTTTCTTTCCGGCCAACATCTGTGTGCATATTACCTTCTATTTATTGCTCCATGCCTGTCAAATTCCCTGGGGTATGACTTGCTTTACTCATTCATAATTTCATGAAATATCAACCAAATTCAGTAATTTTGACATGTATGGATAGCTTAGATCTGGCGCTACATGTTGCAATCATCGGCGGCTTCTTAGAGTTAAAACTTGTGGAGAAAATTCAAACCTCGCAATGTTTATTTTCTTTCCGGCCAACATCTGTGTGCATATTACCTTCTATTTATTGCTCCATGCCTGTCAAATTCCCTGGGGTATGACTTGCTTTACTCATTCATAATTTCATGAAATATCAACCAAATTCAGTAATTTTGACATGTATGGATAGCTTAGATCTGGCGCTACATGTTGCAATCATCGGCGGCTTCTTAGAGTTAAAACTTGTTGAGAAAATTCAAACCTCGCAATGTTTATTTTCTTTCCGGCCAACATCTGTGTGCATATTACCTTCTATTTATTGCTCCATGCATGTCAAATTCCCTGGGGTATGACTTGCTTTACTCATTCATAATTTCATGAAATATCAACCAAATTCAGTAATTTTGACATGTATGGATAGCTTAGATCTGGCGCTACATGTTGCAATCATCGGCGGCTTCTTAGAGTTAAAACTTGTGGAGAAAATTCAAACCTCGCAATGTTTATTTTCTTTCCGGCCAACATCTGTGTACATGTTACCGTCTATTTATTGCTCCATGCATGTCAAATTCCCTGGGGTATGGACTTGCTTTACTCATTCATAATTGCATGAAATATCAACCAAATGCAGTAATTTTGACATGTATGGAGAGCTTAGATCTGGCGCTACATGTTGCAATTATCGGCGGCTTCTTAGAGTTAAAACTTGTGGAGAAAATTCAAACCTCGCAATGTTTATTTTCTTCCCGGCCACCATCTGTGTGCAGATTACCTTTTATTTATTGCTCCATGCCTGTCAAATTCCCTGGGGTTTGGACTTGCTTTACTCATTCATAATTGCATGAAATATCAACCAAATTCAGTAATTTTGACATGTATGGATAGCTTAGATTTGGCGCTACATGTTGCAATTATCGGCGGCTTCTTAGAGTTAAAACTTGTGGAGAAAATTCAAACGTCGCAATGTTTATTTTCTTTCCGGCCAACATTTGTGTGCATATTACCTTCTATTTATTGCTCCATGCCTGTCAAATTCCCTGGGGTATGACTTGCTTTACTCATTCATAATTTCATGAAATATCAACCAAATTCAGTAATTTTGACATGTATGGATAGCTTACATCTGGCGCTACATGTTGCAATCATCGGCGGCTTCTTAGAGTTAAAACTTGTGGAGAAAATTCAAACCTCGCAATGTTTATTTTCTTTCCGGCCAACATCTGTGTGCATATTACCTTCTATTTATTGCTCCATGCCTGTCAAATTCCCTGGGGTATGACTTGCTTTACTCATTCATAATTTCATGAAATATCAACCAAATTCAGTAATTTTGACATGTATGGATAGCTTAGATCTGGCGCTACATGTTGCAATCATCGGCGGCTTCTTAGAGTTAAAACTTGTTGAGAAAATTCAAACCTCGCAATGTTTATTTTCTTCCCGGCCACCATCTGTGTGCAGATTACCTTTTATTTATTGCTCCATGCCTGTCAAATTCCCTGGGGTTTGGACTTGCTTTACTCATTCATAATTGCATGAAATATCAACCAAATTCAGTTATTTTGACATGTATGGATAGCTTAGATCTGGCGCTACATGTTGCAATTATCGGCGGCTTCTTAGAGTTAAAACTTGTTGAGAAAATTCAAACCTCGCAATGTTTATTTTCTTTCCGGCCAACATCTGTGTGCATATTACCTTCTATTTATTGCTCCATGCATGTCAAATTCCCTGGGGTATGACTTGCTTTACTCATTCATAATTTCATGAAATATCAACCAAATTCAGTAATTTTGACATGTATGGATAGCTTAGATCTGGCGCTACATGTTGCAATCATAGGCGGCTTCTTAGAGTTAAAACTTGTGGAGAAAATTCAAACCTCGCAATGTTTATTTTCTTTCCGGCCAACATCTGTGTACATGTTACCGTCTATTTATTGCTCCATGCATGTCAAATTCCCTGGGGTATGGACTTGCTTTACTCATTCATAATTGCATGAAATATCAACCAAATGCAGTAATTTTGACATGTATGGAGAGCTTAGATCTGGCGCTACATGTTGCAATTATCGGCGGCTTCTTAGAGTTAAAACTTGTGGGGAAAATTCAAACCTCGCAATGTTTATTTTCTTCCCGGCCACCATCTGTGTGCAGATTACCTTTTATTTATTGCTCCATGCCTGTCAAATTCCCTGGGGTTTGGACTTGCTTTACTCATTCATAATTGCATGAAATATCAACCAAATTCAGTTATTTTGACATGTATGGATAGCTTAGATCTGGCGCTACATGTTGCAATCATCGGCGGCTTCTTAGAGTTAAAACTTGTGGAGAAAATTCAAACCTCGCAATGTTTATTTTCTTTCCGGCCAACATCTGTGTACATGTTACCGTCTATTTATTGCTCCATGCATGTCAAATTCCCTGGGGTATGGACTTGCTTTACTCATTCATAATTGCATGAAATATCAACCAAATGCAGTAATTTTGACATGTATGGAGAGCTTAGATCTGGCGCTACATGTTGCAATTATCGGCGGCTTCTTAGAGTTAAAACTTGTGGAGAAAATTCAAACCTCGCAATGTTTATTTTCTTCCCGGCCACCATCTGTGTGCAGATTACCTTTTATTTATTGCTCCATGCCTGTCAAATTCCCTGGGGTTTGGACTTGCTTTACTCATTCATAATTGCATGAAATATCAACCAAATTCAGTAATTTTGACATGTATGGATAGCTTAGATTTGGCGCTACATGTTGCAATTATCGGCGGCTTCTTAGAGTTAAAACTTGTGGAGAAAATTCAAACCTCGCAATGTTTATTTTCTTTCCGGCCAACATCTGTGTGCATATTACCTTCTATTTATTGCTCCATGCCTGTCAAATTCCCTGGGGTATGACTTGCTTTACTCATTCATAGTTTCATGAAATATCAACCAAATTCAGTAATTTTGACATGTATGGATAGCTTAGATCTGGCGCTACATGTTGCAATCATCGGCGGCTTCTTAGAGTTAAAACTTGTTGAGAAAATTCAAACCTCGCAATGTTTATTTTCTTCCCGGCCACCATCTGTGTGCAGATTACCTTTTATTTATTGCTCCATGCCTGTCAAATTCCCTGGGGTTTGGACTTGCTTTACTCATTCATAATTGCATGAAATATCAACCAAATTCAGTTATTTTGACATGTATGGATAGCTTAGATCTGGCGCTACATGTTGCAATTATCGGCGGCTTCTTAGAGTTAAAACTTGTGGAGAAAATTCAAACCTCGCAATGTTTATTTTCTTTCCGGCCAACATCTGTGTGCATATTACCTTCTATTTATTGCTCCATGCATGTCAAATTCCCTGGGGTATGACTTGCTTTACTCATTCATAATTTCATGAAATATCAACCAAATTCAGTAATTTTGACATGTATGGATAGCTTAGATCTGGCGCTACATGTTGCAATCATAGGCGGCTTCTTAGAGTTAAAACTTGTGGAGAAAATTCAAACCTCGCAATGTTTATTTTCTTTCCGGCCAACATCTGTGTACATGTTACCGTCTATTTATTGCTCCATGCATGTCAAATTCCCTGGGGTATGGACTTGCTTTACTCATTCATAATTGCATGAAATATCAACCAAATGCAGTAATTTTGACATGTATGGAGAGCTTAGATCTGGCGCTACATGTTGCAATTATCGGCGGCTTCTTAGAGTTAAAACTTGTGGGGAAAATTCAAACCTCGCAATGTTTATTTTCTTCCCGGCCACCATCTGTGTGCAGATTACCTTTTATTTATTGCTCCATGCCTGTCAAATTCCCTGGGGTTTGGACTTGCTTTACTCATTCATAATTGCATGAAATATCAACCAAATTCAGTTATTTTGACATGTATGGATAGCTTAGATCTGGCGCTACATGTTGCAATCATCGGCGGCTTCTTAGAGTTAAAACTTGTGGAGAAAATTCAAACCTCGCAATGTTTATTTTCTTTCCGGCCAACATCTGTGTACATGTTACCGTCTATTTATTGCTCCATGCATGTCAAATTCCCTGGGGTATGGACTTGCTTTACTCATTCATAATTGCATGAAATATCAACCAAATGCAGTAATTTTGACATGTATGGAGAGCTTAGATCTGGCGCTACATGTTGCAATTATCGGCGGCTTCTTAGAGTTAAAACTTGTGGAGAAAATTCAAACCTCGCAATGTTTATTTTCTTCCCGGCCACCATCTGTGTGCAGATTACCTTTTATTTATTGCTCCATGCCTGTCAAATTCCCTGGGGTTTGGACTTGCTTTACTCATTCATAATTGCATGAAATATCAACCAAATTCAGTAATTTTGACATGTATGGATAGCTTAGATTTGGCGCTACATGTTGCAATTATCGGCGGCTTCTTAGAGTTAAAACTTGTGGAGAAAATTCAAACCTCGCAATGTTTATTTTCTTTCCGGCCAACATTTGTGTGCATATTACCTTCTATTTATTGCTCCATGCCTGTCAAATTCCCTGGGGTATGACTTGCTTTACTCATTCATAATTTCATGAAATATCAACCAAATTCAGTAATTTTGACATGTATGGATAGCTTAGATCTGGCGCTACATGTTGCAATCATCGGCGGCTTCTTAGAGTTAAAACTTGTGGAGAAAATTCAAACCTCGCAATGTTTATTTTCTTTCCGGCCAACATCTGTGTACATGTTACCGTCTATTTATTGCTCCATGCATGTCAAATTCCCTGGGGTATGGACTTGCTTTACTCATTCATAATTGCATGAAATATCAACCAAATGCAGTAATTTTGACATGTATGGAGAGCTTAGATCTGGCGCTACATGTTGCAATTATCGGCGGCTTCTTAGAGTTAAAACTTGTGGAGAAAATTCAAACCTCGCAATGTTTATTTTCTTCCCGGCCACCATCTGTGTGCAGATTACCTTTTATTTATTGCTCCATGCCTGTCAAATTCCCTGGGGTTTGGACTTGCTTTACTCATTCATAATTGCATGAAATATCAACCAAATTCAGTTATTTTGACATGTATGGATAGCTTAGATCTGGCGCTACATGTTGCAATTATCGGCGGCTTCTTAGAGTTAAAACTTGTGGAGAAAATTCAAACCTCGCAATGTTTATTTTCTTTCCGGCCAACATCTGTGTACATGTTACCGTCTATTTATTGCTCCATGCATGTCAAATTCCCTGGGGTATGGACTTGCTTTACTCATTCATAATTGCATGAAATATCAACCAAATGCAGTAATTTTGACATGTATTGTGAGCTTAGATCTGGCGCTACATGTTGCAATTATCGGCGGCTTCTTAGAGTTAAAACTTGTGGAGAAAATTCAAACCTCGCAATGTTTATTTTCTTCCCGGCCACCATCTGTGTGCAGATTACCTTTTATTTATTGCTCCATGCCTGTCAAATTCCCTGGGGTTTGGACTTGCTTTACTCATTCATAATTGCATGAAATATCAACCAAATTCAGTAATTTTGACATGTATGGATAGCTTAGATTTGGCGCTACATGTTGCAATTATCGGCGGCTTCTTAGAGTTAAAACTTGTGGAGAAAATTCAAACCTCGCAATGTTTATTTTCTTTCCGGCCAACATTTGTGTGCATATTACCTTCTATTTATTGCTCCATGCCTGTCAAATTCCCTGGGGTATGACTTGCTTTACTCATTCATAATTTCATGAAATATCAACCAAATTCAGTAATTTTGACATGTATGGATAGCTTAGATCTGGCGCTACATGTTGCAATCATCGGCGGCTTCTTAGAGTTAAAACTTGTTTAGAAAATTCAAACCTCGCAATGTTTATTTTCTTTCCGGCCAACATCTGTGTGCATATTACCTTCTATTTATTGCTCCATGCCTGTCAAATTCCCTGGGGTATGACTTGCTTTACTCATTCATAATTTCATGAAATATCAACCAAATTCAGTAATTTTGACATGTATGGATAGCTTAGATCTGGCGCTACATGTTGCAATCATCGGCGGCTTCTTAGAGTTAAAACTTGTGGAGAAAATTCAAACCTCGCAATGTTTATTTTCTTTCCGGCCAACATCTGTGTACATGTTACCGTCTATTTATTGCTCCATGCATGTCAAATTCCCTGGGGTATGGACTTGCTTTACTCATTCATAATTGCATGAAATATCAACCAAATGCAGTAATTTTGACATGTATGGATAGCTTAGATCTGGCGCTACATGTTGCAATCATCGGCGGCTTCTTAGAGTTAAAACTTGTTGAGAAAATTCAAACCTCGCAATGTTTATTTTCTTTCCGGCCAACATCTGTGTACATGTTACCGTCTATTTATTGCTCCATGCATGTCAAATTCCCTGGGGTATGGACTTGCTTTACTCATTCATAATTGCATGAAATATCAACCAAATGCAGTAATTTTGACATGTATGGAGAGCTTAGATCTGGCGCTACATGTTTCAATTATCGGCGGCTTCTTAGAGTTAAAACTTGTGGAGAAAATTCAAACCTCGCAATGTTTATTTTCTTCCCGGCCACCATCTGTGTGCAGATTACCTTTTATTTATTGCTCCATGCCTGTCAAATTCCCTGGGGTTTGGACTTGCTTTACTCATTCATAATTGCATGAAATATCAACCAAATTCAGTTATTTTGACATGTATGGATAGCTTAGATCTGGCGCTACATGTTGCAATTATCGGCGGCTTCTTAGAGTTAAAACTTGTGGAGAAAATTCAAACCTCGCAATGTTTATTTTCTTTCCGGCCAACATCTGTGTACATGTTACCGTCTATTTATTGCTCCATGCCTGTCAAATTCCCTGGGGTATGACTTGCTTTACTCATTCATAATTTCATGAAATATCAACCAAATTCAGTAATTTTGACATGTATGGATAGCTTAGATCTGGCGCTACATGTTGCAATCATCGGCGGCTTCTTAGAGTTAAAACTTGTGGAGAAAATTCAAACCTCGCAATGTTTATTTTCTTCCCGGCCACCATCTGTGTGCAGATTACCTTTTATTTATTGCTCCATGCCTGTCAAATTCCCTGGGGTTTGGACTTGCTTTACTCATTCATAATTGCATGAAATATCAACCAAATTCAGTAATTTTGACATGTATGGATAGCTTAGATTTGGCGCTACATGTTGCAATTATCGGCGGCTTCTTAGAGTTAAAACTTGTGGAGAAAATTCAAACCTCGCAATGTTTATTTTCTTTCCGGCCAACATTTGTGTGCATATTACCTTCTATTTATTGCTCCATGCCTGTCAAATTCCCTGGGGTATGACTTGCTTTACTCATTCATAATTTCATGAAATATCAACCAAATTCAGTAATTTTGACATGTATGGATAGCTTAGATCTGGCGCTACATGTTGCAATCATCGGCGGCTTCTTAGAGTTAAAACTTGTTTAGAAAATTCAAACCTCGCAATGTTTATTTTCTTTCCGGCCAACATCTGTGTGCATATTACCTTCTATTTATTGCTCCATGCCTGTCAAATTCCCTGGGGTATGGACTTGCTTTACTCATTCATAATTGCATGAAATATCAACCAAATGCAGTAATTTTGACATGTATTGTGAGCTTAGATCTGGCGCTACATGTTGCAATTATCGGCGGCTTCTTAGAGTTAAAACTTGTGGAGAAAATTCAAACCTCGCAATGTTTATTTTCTTCCCGGCCACCATCTGTGTGCAGATTACCTTTTATTTATTGCTCCATGCCTGTCAAATTCCCTGGGGTTTGGACTTGCTTTACTCATTCATAATTGCATGAAATATCAACCAAATTCAGTAATTTTGACATGTATGGATAGCTTAGATTTGGCGCTACATGTTGCAATTATCGGCGGCTTCTTAGAGTTAAAACTTGTGGAGAAAATTCAAACCTCGCAATGTTTATTTTCTTTCCGGCCAACATTTGTGTGCATATTACCTTCTATTTATTGCTCCATGCCTGTCAAATTCCCTGGGGTATGACTTGCTTTACTCATTCATAATTTCATGAAATATCAACCAAATTCAGTAATTTTGACATGTATGGATAGCTTAGATCTGGCGCTACATGTTGCAATCATCGGCGGCTTCTTAGAGTTAAAACTTGTTTAGAAAATTCAAACCTCGCAATGTTTATTTTCTTTCCGGCCAACATCTGTGTGCATATTACCTTCTATTTATTGCTCCATGCCTGTCAAATTCCCTGGGGTATGACTTGCTTTACTCATTCATAATTTCATGAAATATCAACCAAATTCAGTAATTTTGACATGTATGGATAGCTTAGATCTGGCGCTACATGTTGCAATCATCGGCGGCTTCTTAGAGTTAAAACTTGTGGAGAAAATTCAAACCTCGCAATGTTTATTTTCTTTCCGGCCAACATCTGTGTACATGTTACCGTCTATTTATTGCTCCATGCATGTCAAATTCCCTGGGGTATGGACTTGCTTTACTCATTCATAATTGCATGAAATATCAACCAAATTCAGTAATTTTGACATGTATGGATAGCTTAGATCTGGCGCTACATGTTGCAATTATCGGCGGCTTCTTAGAGTTAAAACTTGTTTAGAAAATTCAAACCTCGCAATGTTTATTTTCTTTCCGGCCAACATCTGTGTGCATATTACCTTCTATTTATTGCTCCATGCCTGTCAAATTCCCTGGGGTATGACTTGCTTTACTCATTCATAATTTCATGAAATATCAACCAAATTCAGTAATTTTGACATGTATGGATAGCTTAGATCTGGCGCTACATGTTGCAATCATCGGCGGCTTCTTAGAGTTAAAACTTGTGGAGAAAATTCAAACCTCGCAATGTTTATTTTCTTTCCGGCCAACATCTGTGTGCATATTACCTTCTATTTATTGCTCCATGCCTGTCAAATTCCCTGGGGTATGGACTTGCTTTACTCATTCATAATTGCATGAAATATCAACCAAATGCAGTAATTTTGACATGTATTGTGAGCTTAGATCTGGCGCTACATGTTGCAATTATCGGCGGCTTCTTAGAGTTAAAACTTGTGGAGAAAATTCAAACCTCGCAATGTTTATTTTCTTCCCGGCCACCATCTGTGTGCAGATTACCTTTTATTTATTGCTCCATGCCTGTCAAATTCCCTGGGGTTTGGACTTGCTTTACTCATTCATAATTGCATGAAATATCAACCAAATTCAGTAATTTTGACATGTATGGATAGCTTAGATTTGGCGCTACATGTTGCAATTATCGGCGGCTTCTTAGAGTTAAAACTTGTGGAGAAAATTCAAACCTCGCAATGTTTATTTTCTTTCCGGCCAACATTTGTGTGCATATTACCTTCTATTTATTGCTCCATGCCTGTCAAATTCCCTGGGGTATGACTTGCTTTACTCATTCATAATTTCATGAAATATCAACCAAATTCAGTAATTTTGACATGTATGGATAGCTTAGATCTGGCGCTACATGTTGCAATCATCGGCGGCTTCTTAGAGTTAAAACTTGTTTAGAAAATTCAAACCTCGCAATGTTTATTTTCTTTCCGGCCAACATCTGTGTGCATATTACCTTCTATTTATTGCTCCATGCCTGTCAAATTCCCTGGGGTATGACTTGCTTTACTCATTCATAATTTCATGAAATATCAACCAAATTCAGTAATTTTGACATGTATGGATAGCTTAGATCTGGCGCTACATGTTGCAATCATCGGCGGCTTCTTAGAGTTAAAACTTGTGGAGAAAATTCAAACCTCGCAATGTTTATTTTCTTTCCGGCCAACATCTGTGTACATGTTACCGTCTATTTATTGCTCCATGCATGTCAAATTCCCTGGGGTATGGACTTGCTTTACTCATTCATAATTGCATGAAATATCAACCAAATTCAGTAATTTTGACATGTATGGATAGCTTAGATCTGGCGCTACATGTTGCAATTATCGGCGGCTTCTTAGAGTTAAAACTTGTTTAGAAAATTCAAACCTCGCAATGTTTATTTTCTTTCCGGCCAACATCTGTGTGCATATTACCTTCTATTTATTGCTCCATGCCTGTCAAATTCCCTGGGGTATGACTTGCTTTACTCATTCATAATTTCAGGAAATATCAACCAAATTCAGTAATTTTGACATGTATGGATAGCTTAGATCTGGCGCTACATGTTGCAATCATCGGCGGCTTCTTAGAGTTAAAACTTGTGGAGAAAATTCAAACCTCGCAATGTTTATTTTCTTTCCGGCCAACATCTGTGTGCATATTACCTTCTATTTATTGCTCCATGCCTGTCAAATTCCCTGGGGTATGACTTGCTTTACTCATTCATAATTTCATGAAATATCAACCAAATTCAGTAATTTTGACATGTATGGATAGCTTAGATCTGGCGCTACATGTTGCAATTATCGGCGGCTTCTTAGAGTTAAAACTTGTGGAGAAAATTCAAACCTCGCAATGTTTATTTTCTTTCCGGCCAACATTTGTGTGCATATTACCTTCTATTTATTGCTCCATGCCTGTCAAATTCCCTGGGGTATGACTTGCTTTACTCATTCATAATTTCATGAAATATCAACCAAATTCAGTAATTTTGACATGTATGGATAGCTTAGATCTGGCGCTACATGTTGCAATCATCGGCGGCTTCTTAGAGTTAAAACTTGTGGAGAAAATTCAAACCTCGCAATGTTTATTTTCTTTCCGGCCAACATCTGTGTGCATATTACCTTCTATTTATTGCTCCATGCCTGTCAAATTCCCTGGGGTATGGACTTGCTTTACTCATTCATAATTGCATGAAATATCAACCAAATGCAGTAATTTTGACATGTATGGAGAGCTTAGATCTGGCGCTACATGTTGCAATTATCGGCGGCTTCTTAGAGTTAAAACTTGTGGAGAAAATTCAAACCTCGCAATGTTTATTTTCTTCCCGGCCACCATCTGTGTGCAGATTACCTTTTATTTATTGCTCCATGCCTGTCAAATTCCCTGGGGTTTGGACTTGCTTTACTCATTCATAATTGCATGAAATATCAACCAAATTCAGTAATTTTGACATGTATGGATAGCTTAGATTTAGCGCTACATGTTGCAATTATCGGCGGCTTCTTAGAGTTAAAACTTGTGGAGAAAATTCAAACCTCGCAATGTTTATTTTCTTTCCGGCCAACATTTGTGTGCATATTACCTTCTATTTATTGCTCCATGCCTGTCAAATTCCTTGGGGTATGACTTGCTTTACTCATTCATAATTTCATGAAATATCAACCAAATTCAGTAATTTTGACATGTATGGATAGCTTAGATCTGGCGCTACATGTTGCAATCATCGGCGGCTTCTTAGAGTTAAAACTTGTGGAGAAAATTCAAACCTCGCAATGTTTATTTTCTTTCCGGCCAACATCTGTGTGCATATTACCTTCTATTTATTGCTCCATGCCTGTCAAATTCCCTGGGGTATGACTTGCTTTACTCATTCATAATTTCATGAAATATCAACCAAATTCAGTAATTTTGACATGTATGGATAGCTTAGATCTGGCGCTACATGTTGCAATCATCGGCGGCTTCTTAGAGTTAAAACTTGTGGAGAAAATTCAAACCTCGCAATGTTTATTTTCTTTCCGGCCAACATCTGTGTACATGTTACCGTCTATTTATTGCTCCATGCATGTCAAATTCCCTGGGGTATGGACTTGCTTTACTCATTCATAATTTCATGAAATATCAACCAAATTCAGTAATTTTGACATGTATGGATAGCTTAGATCTGGCGCTACATGTTGCAATCATCGGCGGCTTCTTAGAGTTAAAACTTGTTTAGAAAATTCAAACCTCGCAATGTTTATTTTCTTTCCGGCCAACATCTGTGTGCATATTACCTTCTATTTATTGCTCCATGCCTGTCAAATTCCCTGGGGTATGACTTGCTTTACTCATTCATAATTTCATGAAATATCAACCAAATTCAGTAATTTTGACATGTATGGATAGCTTAGATCTGGCGCTACATGTTGCAATCATCGGCGGCTTCTTAGAGTTAAAACTTGTGGAGAAAATTCAAACCTCGCAATGTTTATTTTCTTTCCGGCCAACATCTGTGTACATGTTACCGTCTATTTATTGCTCCATGCATGTCAAATTCCCTGGGGTATGGACTTGCTTTACTCATTCATAATTGCATGAAATATCAACCAAATTCAGTAATTTTGACATGTATGGATAGCTTAGATCTGGCGCTACATGTTGCAATTATCGGCGGCTTCTTAGAGTTAAAACTTGTTTAGAAAATTCAAACCTCGCAATGTTTATTTTCTTTCCGGCCAACATCTGTGTGCATATTACCTTCTATTTATTGCTCCATGCCTGTCAAATTCCCTGGGGTATGACTTGCTTTACTCATTCATAATTTCAGGAAATATCAACCAAATTCAGTAATTTTGACATGTATGGATAGCTTAGATCTGGCGCTACATGTTGCAATCATCGGCGGCTTCTTAGAGTTAAAACTTGTGGAGAAAATTCAAACCTCGCAATGTTTATTTTCTTTCCGGCCAACATCTGTGTGCATATTACCTTCTATTTATTGCTCCATGCCTGTCAAATTCCCTGGGGTATGACTTGCTTTACTCATTCATAATTTCATGAAATATCAACCAAATTCAGTAATTTTGACATGTATGGATAGCTTAGATCTGGCGCTACATGTTGCAATTATCGGCGGCTTCTTAGAGTTAAAACTTGTGGAGAAAATTCAAACCTCGCAATGTTTATTTTCTTTCCGGCCAACATTTGTGTGCATATTACCTTCTATTTATTGCTCCATGCCTGTCAAATTCCCTGGGGTATGACTTGCTTTACTCATTCATAATTTCATGAAATATCAACCAAATTCAGTAATTTTGACATGTATGGATAGCTTAGATCTGGCGCTACATGTTGCAATCATCGGCGGCTTCTTAGAGTTAAAACTTGTGGAGAAAATTCAAACCTCGCAATGTTTATTTTCTTTCCGGCCAACATCTGTGTGCATATTACCTTCTATTTATTGCTCCATGCCTGTCAAATTCCCTGGGGTATGGACTTGCTTTACTCATTCATAATTGCATGAAATATCAACCAAATGCAGTAATTTTGACATGTATGGAGAGCTTAGATCTGGCGCTACATGTTGCAATTATCGGCGGCTTCTTAGAGTTAAAACTTGTGGAGAAAATTCAAACCTCGCAATGTTTATTTTCTTCCCGGCCACCATCTGTGTGCAGATTACCTTTTATTTATTGCTCCATGCCTGTCAAATTCCCTGGGGTTTGGACTTGCTTTACTCATTCATAATTGCATGAAATATCAACCAAATTCAGTAATTTTGACATGTATGGATAGCTTAGATTTAGCGCTACATGTTGCAATTATCGGCGGCTTCTTAGAGTTAAAACTTGTGGAGAAAATTCAAACCTCGCAATGTTTATTTTCTTTCCGGCCAACATTTGTGTGCATATTACCTTCTATTTATTGCTCCATGCCTGTCAAATTCCTTGGGGTATGACTTGCTTTACTCATTCATAATTTCATGAAATATCAACCAAATTCAGTAATTTTGACATGTATGGATAGCTTAGATCTGGCGCTACATGTTGCAATCATCGGCGGCTTCTTAGAGTTAAAACTTGTGGAGAAAATTCAAACCTCGCAATGTTTATTTTCTTTCCGGCCAACATCTGTGTGCATATTACCTTCTATTTATTGCTCCATGCCTGTCAAATTCCCTGGGGTATGACTTGCTTTACTCATTCATAATTTCATGAAATATCAACCAAATTCAGTAATTTTGACATGTATGGATAGCTTAGATCTGGCGCTACATGTTGCAATCATCGGCGGCTTCTTAGAGTTAAAACTTGTGGAGAAAATTCAAACCTCGCAATGTTTATTTTCTTTCCGGCCAACATCTGTGTACATGTTACCGTCTATTTATTGCTCCATGCATGTCAAATTCCCTGGGGTATGGACTTGCTTTACTCATTCATAATTGCATGAAATATCAACCAAATTCAGTAATTTTGACATGTATGGATAGCTTAGATCTGGCGCTACATGTTGCAATTATCGGCGGCTTCTTAGAGTTAAAACTTGTTTAGAAAATTCAAACCTCGCAATGTTTATTTTCTTTCCGGCCAACATCTGTGTGCATATTACCTTCTATTTATTGCTCCATGCCTGTCAAATTCCCTGGGGTATGACTTGCTTTACTCATTCATAATTTCATGAAATATCAACCAAATTCAGTAATTTTGACATGTATGGATAGCTTAGATCTGGCGCTACATGTTGCAATCATCGGCGGCTTCTTAGAGTTAAAACTTGTGGAGAAAATTCAAACCTCGCAATGTTTATTTTCTTTCCGGCCAACATCTGTGTGCATATTACCTTCTATTTATTGCTCCATGCCTGTCAAATTCCCTGGGGTATGACTTGCTTTACTCATTCATAATTTCATGAAATATCAACCAAATTCAGTAATTTTGACATGTATGGATAGCTTAGATCTGGCGCTACATGTTGCAATCATCGGCGGCTTCTTAGAGTTAAAACTTGTGGAGAAAATTCAAACCTCGCAATGTTTATTTTCTTTCCGGCCAACATCTGTGTACATGTTACCGTCTATTTATTGCTCCATGCATGTCAAATTCCCTGGGGTATGGACTTGCTTTACTCATTCATAATTGCATGAAATATAAACCAAATTCAGTAATTTTGACATGTATGGAGAGCTTAGATCTGGCGCTACATGTTGCAATTATCGGCGGCTTCTTAGAGTTAAAACTTGTGGAGAAAATTCAAACCTCGCAATGTTTATTTTCTTTCCGGCCAACATTTGTGTGCATATTACCTTCTATTTATTGCTCCATGCCTGTCAAATTCCCTGGGGTATGACTTGCTTTACTCATTCATAATTTCATGAAATATCAACCAAATTCAGTAATTTTGACATGTATGGATAGCTTAGATCTGGCGCTACATGTTGCAATCATCGGCGGCTTCTTAGAGTTAAAACTTGTTTAGAAAATTCAAACCTCGCAATGTTTATTTTCTTTCCGGCCAACATCTGTGTGCATATTACCTTCTATTTATTGCTCCATGCCTGTCAAATTCCCTGGGGTATGACTTGCTTTACTCATTCATAATTTCATGAAATATCAACCAAATTCAGTAATTTTGACATGTATGGATAGCTTAGATCTGGCGCTACATGTTGCAATCATCGGCGGCTTCTTAGAGTTAAAACTTGTGGAGAAAATTCAAACCTCGCAATGTTTATTTTCTTTCCGGCCAACATCTGTGTACATGTTACCGTCTATTTATTGCTCCATGCATGTCAAATTCCCTGGGGTATGGACTTGCTTTACTCATTCATAATTGCATGAAATATCAACCAAATTCAGTAATTTTGACATGTATGGATAGCTTAGATCTGGCGCTACATGTTGCAATTATCGGCGGCTTCTTAGAGTTAGAACTTGTTTAGAAAATTCAAACCTCGCAATGTTTATTTTCTTTCCGGCCAACATCTGTGTGCATATTACCTTCTATTTATTGCTCCATGCCTGTCAAATTCCCTGGGGTATGACTTGCTTTACTCATTCATAATTTCATGAAATATCAACCAAATTCAGTAATTTTGACATGTATGGATAGCTTAGATCTGGCGCTACATGTTGCAATCATCGGCGGCTTCTTAGAGTTAAAACTTGTGGAGAAAATTCAAACCTCGCAATGTTTATTTTCTTTCCGGCCAACATCTGTGTGCATATTACCTTCTATTTATTGCTCCATGCCTGTCAAATTCCCTGGGGTATGACTTGCTTTACTCATTCATAATTTCATGAAATATCAACCAAATTCAGTAATTTTGACATGTATGGATAGCTTAGATCTGGCGCTACATGTTGCAATTATCGGCGGCTTCTTAGAGTTAAAACTTGTGGAGAAAATTCAAACCTCGCAATGTTTATTTTCTTTCCGGCCAACATTTGTGTGCATATTACCTTCTATTTATTGCTCCATGCCTGTCAAATTCCCTGGGGTATGACTTGCTTTACTCATTCATAATTTCATGAAATATCAACCAAATTCAGTAATTTTGACATGTATGGATAGCTTAGATCTGGCGCTACATGTTGCAATCATCGGCGGCTTCTTAGAGTTAAAACTTGTGGAGAAAATTCAAACCTCGCAATGTTTATTTTCTTTCCGGCCAACATCTGTGTGCATATTACCTTCTATTTATTGCTCCATGCCTGTCAAATTCCCTGGGGTATGGACTTGCTTTACTCATTCATAATTGCATGAAATATCAACCAAATGCAGTAATTTTGACATGTATGGAGAGCTTAGATCTGGCGCTACATGTTGCAATTATCGGCGGCTTCTTAGAGTTAAAACTTGTGGAGAAAATTCAAACCTCGCAATGTTTATTTTCTTCCCGGCCACCATCTGTGTGCAGATTACCTTTTATTTATTGCTCCATGCCTGTCAAATTCCCTGGGGTTTGGACTTGCTTTACTCATTCATAATTGCATGAAATATCAACCAAATTCAGTAATTTTGACATGTATGGATAGCTTAGATTTAGCGCTACATGTTGCAATTATCGGCGGCTTCTTAGAGTTAAAACTTGTGGAGAAAATTCAAACCTCGCAATGTTTATTTTCTTTCCGGCCAACATTTGTGTGCATATTACCTTCTATTTATTGCTCCATGCCTGTCAAATTCCTTGGGGTATGACTTGCTTTACTCATTCATAATTTCATGAAATATCAACCAAATTCAGTAATTTTGACATGTATGGATAGCTTAGATCTGGCGCTACATGTTGCAATCATCGGCGGCTTCTTAGAGTTAAAACTTGTGGAGAAAATTCAAACCTCGCAATGTTTATTTTCTTTCCGGCCAACATCTGTGTGCATATTACCTTCTATTTATTGCTCCATGCCTGTCAAATTCCCTGGGGTATGACTTGCTTTACTCATTCATAATTTCATGAAATATCAACCAAATTCAGTAATTTTGACATGTATGGATAGCTTAGATCTGGCGCTACATGTTGCAATCATCGGCGGCTTCTTAGAGTTAAAACTTGTGGAGAAAATTCAAACCTCGCAATGTTTATTTTCTTTCCGGCCAACATCTGTGTACATGTTACCGTCTATTTATTGCTCCATGCATGTCAAATTCCCTGGGGTATGGACTTGCTTTACTCATTCATAATTGCATGAAATATCAACCAAATTCAGTAATTTTGACATGTATGGATAGCTTAGATCTGGCGCTACATGTTGCAATTATCGGCGGCTTCTTAGAGTTAAAACTTGTTTAGAAAATTCAAACCTCGCAATGTTTATTTTCTTTCCGGCCAACATCTGTGTGCATATTACCTTCTATTTATTGCTCCATGCCTGTCAAATTCCCTGGGGTATGACTTGCTTTACTCATTCATAATTTCATGAAATATCAACCAAATTCAGTAATTTTGACATGTATGGATAGCTTAGATCTGGCGCTACATGTTGCAATCATCGGCGGCTTCTTAGAGTTAAAACTTGTGGAGAAAATTCAAACCTCGCAATGTTTATTTTCTTTCCGGCCAACATCTGTGTGCATATTACCTTCTATTTATTGCTCCATGCCTGTCAAATTCCCTGGGGTATGACTTGCTTTACTCATTCATAATTTCATGAAATATCAACCAAATTCAGTAATTTTGACATGTATGGATAGCTTAGATCTGGCGCTACATGTTGCAATCATCGGCGGCTTCTTAGAGTTAAAACTTGTGGAGAAAATTCAAACCTCGCAATGTTTATTTTCTTTCCGGCCAACATCTGTGTACATGTTACCGTCTATTTATTGCTCCATGCATGTCAAATTCCCTGGGGTATGGACTTGCTTTACTCATTCATAATTGCATGAAATATAAACCAAATTCAGTAATTTTGACATGTATGGAGAGCTTAGATCTGGCGCTACATGTTGCAATTATCGGCGGCTTCTTAGAGTTAAAACTTGTGGAGAAAATTCAAACCTCGCAATGTTTATTTTCTTTCCGGCCAACATTTGTGTGCATATTACCTTCTATTTATTGCTCCATGCCTGTCAAATTCCCTGGGGTATGACTTGCTTTACTCATTCATAATTTCATGAAATATCAACCAAATTCAGTAATTTTGACATGTATGGATAGCTTAGATCTGGCGCTACATGTTGCAATCATCGGCGGCTTCTTAGAGTTAAAACTTGTTTAGAAAATTCAAACCTCGCAATGTTTATTTTCTTTCCGGCCAACATCTGTGTGCATATTACCTTCTATTTATTGCTCCATGCCTGTCAAATTCCCTGGGGTATGACTTGCTTTACTCATTCATAATTTCATGAAATATCAACCAAATTCAGTAATTTTGACATGTATGGATAGCTTAGATCTGGCGCTACATGTTGCAATCATCGGCGGCTTCTTAGAGTTAAAACTTGTGGAGAAAATTCAAACCTCGCAATGTTTATTTTCTTTCCGGCCAACATCTGTGTACATGTTACCGTCTATTTATTGCTCCATGCATGTCAAATTCCCTGGGGTATGGACTTGCTTTACTCATTCATAATTGCATGAAATATCAACCAAATTCAGTAATTTTGACATGTATGGATAGCTTAGATCTGGCGCTACATGTTGCAATTATCGGCGGCTTCTTAGAGTTAGAACTTGTTTAGAAAATTCAAACCTCGCAATGTTTATTTTCTTTCCGGCCAACATCTGTGTGCATATTACCTTCTATTTATTGCTCCATGCCTGTCAAATTCCCTGGGGTATGACTTGCTTTACTCATTCATAATTTCATGAAATATCAACCAAATTCAGTAATTTTGACATGTATGGATAGCTTAGATCTGGCGCTACATGTTGCAATCATCGGCGGCTTCTTAGAGTTAAAACTTGTGGAGAAAATTCAAACCTCGCAATGTTTATTTTCTTTCCGGCCAACATCTGTGTGCATATTACCTTCTATTTATTGCTCCATGCCTGTCAAATTCCCTGGGGTATGACTTGCTTTACTCATTCATAATTTCATGAAATATCAACCAAATTCAGTAATTTTGACATGTATGGATAGCTTAGATCTGGCGCTACATGTTGCAATTATCGGCGGCTTCTTAGAGTTAAAACTTGTGGAGAAAATTCAAACCTCGCAATGTTTATTTTCTTTCCGGCCAACATTTGTGTGCATATTACCTTCTATTTATTGCTCCATGCCTGTCAAATTCCCTGGGGTATGACTTGCTTTACTCATTCATAATTTCATGAAATATCAACCAAATTCAGTAATTTTGACATGTATGGATAGCTTAGATCTGGCGCTACATGTTGCAATCATCGGCGGCTTCTTAGAGTTAAAACTTGTGGAGAAAATTCAAACCTCGCAATGTTTATTTTCTTTCCGGCCAACATCTGTGTGCATATTACCTTCTATTTATTGCTCCATGCCTGTCAAATTCCCTGGGGTATGGACTTGCTTTACTCATTCATAATTGCATGAAATATCAACCAAATGCAGTAATTTTGACATGTATGGAGAGCTTAGATCTGGCGCTACATGTTGCAATTATCGGCGGCTTCTTAGAGTTAAAACTTGTGGAGAAAATTCAAACCTCGCAATGTTTATTTTCTTCCCGGCCACCATCTGTGTGCAGATTACCTTTTATTTATTGCTCCATGCCTGTCAAATTCCCTGGGGTTTGGACTTGCTTTACTCATTCATAATTGCATGAAATATCAACCAAATTCAGTAATTTTGACATGTATGGATAGCTTAGATTTGGCGCTACATGTTGCAATTATCGGCGGCTTCTTAGAGTTAAAACTTGTGGAGAAAATTCAAACCTCGCAATGTTTATTTTCTTTCCGGCCAACATTTGTGTGCATATTACCTTCTATTTATTGCTCCATGCCTGTCAAATTCCCTGGGGTATGACTTGCTTTACTCATTCATAATTTCATGAAATATCAACCAAATTCAGTAATTTTGACATGTATGGATAGCTTAGATCTGGCGCTACATGTTGCAATCATCGGCGGCTTCTTAGAGTTAAAACTTGTGGAGAAAATTCAAACCTCGCAATGTTTATTTTCTTTCCGGCCAACATCTGTGTGCATATTACCTTCTATTTATTGCTCCATGCCTGTCAAATTCCCTGGGGTATGACTTGCTTTACTCATTCATAATTTCATGAAATATCAACCAAATTCAGTAATTTTGACATGTATGGATAGCTTAGATCTGGCGCTACATGTTGCAATCATCGGCGGCTTCTTAGAGTTAAAACTTGTGGAGAAAATTCAAACCTCGCAATGTTTATTTTCTTTCCGGCCAACATCTGTGTACATGTTACCGTCTATGTATTGCTCCATGCATGTCAAATTCCCTGGGGTATGGACTTGCTTTACTCATTCATAATTGCATGAAATATCAACCAAATTCAGTAATTTTGACATGTATGGATAGCTTAGATCTGGCGCTACATGTTGCAATTATCGGCGGCTTCTTAGAGTTAAAACTTGTTTAGAAAATTCAAACCTCGCAATGTTTATTTTCTTTCCGGCCAACATCTGTGTGCATATTACCTTCTATTTATTGCTCCATGCCTGTCAAATTCCCTGGGGTATGACTTGCTTTACTCATTCATAATTTCATGAAATATCAACCAAATTCAGTAATTTTGACATGTATGGATAGCTTAGATCTGGCGCTACATGTTGCAATCATCGGCGGCTTCTTAGAGTTAAAACTTGTGGAGAAAATTCAAACCTCGCAATGTTTATTTTCTTTCCGGCCAACATCTGTGTGCATATTACCTTCTATTTATTGCTCCATGCCTGTCAAATTCCCTGGGGTATGACTTGCTTTACTCATTCATAATTTCATGAAATATCAACCAAATTCAGTAATTTTGACATGTATGGATAGCTTAGATCTGGCGCTACATGTTGCAATCATCGGCGGCTTCTTAGAGTTAAAACTTGTTGAGAAAATTCAAACCTCGCAATGTTTATTTTCTTTCCGGCCAACATCTGTGTGCATATTACCTTCTATTTATTGCTCCATGCATGTCAAATTCCCTGGGGTATGACTTGCTTTACTCATTCATAATTTCATGAAATATCAACCAAATTCAGTAATTTTGACATGTATGGATAGCTTAGATCTGGCGCTACATGTTGCAATCATCGGCGGCTTCTTAGAGTTAAAACTTGTGGAGAAAATTCAAACCTCGCAATGTTTATTTTCTTTCCGGCCAACATCTGTGTACATGTTACCGTCTATTTATTGCTCCATGCATGTCAAATTCCCTGGGGTATGGACTTGCTTTACTCATTCATAATTGCATGAAATATCAACCAAATGCAGTAATTTTGACATGTATGGAGAGCTTAGATCTGGCGCTACATGTTGCAATTATCGGCGGCTTCTTAGAGTTAAAACTTGTGGAGAAAATTCAAACCTCGCAATGTTTATTTTCTTCCCGGCCACCATCTGTGTGCAGATTACCTTTTATTTATTGCTCCATGCCTGTCAAATTCCCTGGGGTTTGGACTTGCTTTACTCATTCATAATTGCATGAAATATCAACCAAATTCAGTAATTTTGACATGTATGGATAGCTTAGATTTGGCGCTACATGTTGCAATTATCGGCGGCTTCTTAGAGTTAAAACTTGTGGAGAAAATTCAAACCTCGCAATGTTTATTTTCTTTCCGGCCAACATTTGTGTGCATATTACCTTCTATTTATTGCTCCATGCCTGTCAAATTCCCTGGGGTATGACTTGCTTTACTCATTCATAATTTCATGAAATATCAACCAAATTCAGTAATTTTGACATGTATGGATAGCTTAGATCTGGCGCTACATGTTGCAATCATCGGCGGCTTCTTAGAGTTAAAACTTGTTTAGAAAATTCAAACCTCGCAATGTTTATTTTCTTTCCGGCCAACATCTGTGTACATGTTACCGTCTATTTATTGCTCCATGCATGTCAAATTCCCTGGGGTATGGACTTGCTTTACTCATTCATAATTGCATGAAATATCAACCAAATTCAGTAATTTTGACATGTATGGATAGCTTAGATCTGGCGCTACATGTTGCAATTATCGGCGGCTTCTTAGAGTTAAAACTTGTTTAGAAAATTCAAACCTCGCAATGTTTATTTTCTTTCCGGCCAACATCTGTGTGCATATTACCTTCTATTTATTGCTCCATGCCTGTCAAATTCCCTGGGGTATGACTTGCTTTACTCATTCATAATTTCAGGAAATATCAACCAAATTCAGTAATTTTGACATGTATGGATAGCTTAGATCTGGCGCTACATGTTGCAATCATCGGCGGCTTCTTAGAGTTAAAACTTGTGGAGAAAATTCAAACCTCGCAATGTTTATTTTCTTTCCGGCCAACATCTGTGTGCATATTACCTTCTATTTATTGCTCCATGCCTGTCAAATTCCCTGGGGTATGACTTGCTTTACTCATTCATAATTGCATGAAATATCAACCAAATTCAGTAATTTTGACATGTATGGATAGCTTAGATTTAGCGCTACATGTTGCAATTATCGGCGGCTTCTTAGAGTTAAAACTTGTGGAGAAAATTCAAACCTCGCAATGTTTATTTTCTTTCCGGCCAACATTTGTGTGCATATTACCTTCTATTTATTGCTCCATGCCTGTCAAATTCCTTGGGGTATGACTTGCTTTACTCATTCATAATTTCATGAAATATCAACCAAATTCAGTAATTTTGACATGTATGGATAGCTTAGATCTGGCGCTACATGTTGCAATCATCGGCGGCTTCTTAGAGTTAAAACTTGTGGAGAAAATTCAAACCTCGCAATGTTTATTTTCTTTCCGGCCAACATCTGTGTGCATATTACCTTCTATTTATTGCTCCATGCCTGTCAAATTCCCTGGGGTATGACTTGCTTTACTCATTCATAATTTCATGAAATATCAACCAAATTCAGTAATTTTGACATGTATGGATAGCTTAGATCTGGCGCTACATGTTGCAATCATCGGCGGCTTCTTAGAGTTAAAACTTGTGGAGAAAATTCAAACCTCGCAATGTTTATTTTCTTTCCGGCCAACATCTGTGTGCATATTACCTTCTATTTATTGCTCCATGCCTGTCAAATTCCCTGGGGTATGGACTTGCTTTACTCATTCATAATTGCATGAAATATCAACCAAATGCAGTAATTTTGACATGTATGGAGAGCTTAGATCTGGCGCTACATGTTGCAATTATCGGCGGCTTCTTAGAGTTAAAACTTGTGGAGAAAATTCAAACCTCGCAATGTTTATTTTCTTCCCGGCCACCATCTGTGTGCAGATTACCTTTTATTTATTGCTCCATGCCTGTCAAATTCCCTGGGGTTTGGACTTGCTTTACTCATTCATAATTGCATGAAATATCAACCAAATTCAGTAATTTTGACATGTATGGATAGCTTAGATTTAGCGCTACATGTTGCAATTATCGGCGGCTTCTTAGAGTTAAAACTTGTGGAGAAAATTCAAACCTCGCAATGTTTATTTTCTTTCCGGCCAACATTTGTGTGCATATTACCTTCTATTTATTGCTCCATGCCTGTCAAATTCCTTGGGGTATGACTTGCTTTACTCATTCATAATTTCATGAAATATCAACCAAATTCAGTAATTTTGACATGTATGGATAGCTTAGATCTGGCGCTACATGTTGCAATCATCGGCGGCTTCTTAGAGTTAAAACTTGTGGAGAAAATTCAAACCTCGCAATGTTTATTTTCTTTCCGGCCAACATCTGTGTGCATATTACCTTCTATTTATTGCTCCATGCCTGTCAAATTCCCTGGGGTATGACTTGCTTTACTCATTCATAATTTCATGAAATATCAACCAAATTCAGTAATTTTGACATGTATGGATAGCTTAGATCTGGCGCTACATGTTGCAATCATCGGCGGCTTCTTAGAGTTAAAACTTGTGGAGAAAATTCAAACCTCGCAATGTTTATTTTCTTTCCGGCCAACATCTGTGTACATGTTACCGTCTATTTATTGCTCCATGCATGTCAAATTCCCTGGGGTATGGACTTGCTTTACTCATTCATAATTTCATGAAATATCAACCAAATTCAGTAATTTTGACATGTATGGATAGCTTAGATCTGGCGCTACATGTTGCAATCATCGGCGGCTTCTTAGAGTTAAAACTTGTTTAGAAAATTCAAACCTCGCAATGTTTATTTTCTTTCCGGCCAACATCTGTGTGCATATTACCTTCTATTTATTGCTCCGTGCCTGTCAAATTCCCTGGGGTATGACTTGCTTTACTCATTCATAATTTCATGAAATATCAACCAAATTCAGTAATTTTGACATGTATGGATAGCTTAGATCTGGCGCTACATGTTGCAATCATCGGCGGCTTCTTAGAGTTAAAACTTGTGGAGAAAATTCAAACCTCGCAATGTTTATTTTCTTTCCGGCCAACATCTGTGTACATGTTACCGTCTATTTATTGCTCCATGCATGTCAAATTCCCTGGGGTATGGACTTGCTTTACTCATTCATAATTGCATGAAATATCAACCAAATTCAGTAATTTTGACATGTATGGATAGCTTAGATCTGGCGCTACATGTTGCAATTATCGGCGGCTTCTTAGAGTTAAAACTTGTTTAGAAAATTCAAACCTCGCAATGTTTATTTTCTTTCCGGCCAACATCTGTGTGCATATTACCTTCTATTTATTGCTCCATGCCTGTCAAATTCCCTGGGGTATGTCTTGCTTTACTCATTCATAATTTCAGGAAATATCAACCAAATTCAGTAATTTTGACATGTATGGATAGCTTAGATCTGGCGCTACATGTTGCAATCATCGGCGGCTTCTTAGAGTTAAAACTTGTGGAGAAAATTCAAACCTCGCAATGTTTATTTTCTTTCCGGCCAACATCTGTGTGCATATTACCTTCTATTTATTGCTCCATGCCTGTCAAATTCCCTGGGGTATGACTTGCTTTACTCATTCATAATTTCATGAAATATCAACCAAATTCAGTAATTTTGACATGTATGGATAGCTTAGATCTGGCGCTACATGTTGCAATTATCGGCGGCTTCTTAGAGTTAAAACTTGTGGAGAAAATTCAAACCTCGCAATGTTTATTTTCTTTCCGGCCAACATTTGTGTGCATATTACCTTCTATTTATTGCTCCATGCCTGTCAAATTCCCTGGGGTATGACTTGCTTTACTCATTCATAATTTCATGAAATAT
This sequence comes from Hippasteria phrygiana, assembly GCA_037893225.1. NCBI lineage: Eukaryota > Metazoa > Echinodermata > Asteroidea > Valvatida > Goniasteridae > Hippasteria > Hippasteria phrygiana. The sequence goes on along the minus strand of JAZGUH010000052.1, from coordinate 818,506 downwards.
CAACCAAATTCAGTAATTTTGACATGTATGGATAGCTTAGATCTGGCGCTACATGTTGCAATCATCGGCGGCTTCTTAGAGTTAAAACTTGTGGAGAAAATTCAAACCTCGCAATGTTTATTTTCTTTCCGGCCAACATCTGTGTGCATATTACCTTCTATTTATTGCTCCATGCCTGTCAAATTCCCTGGGGTATGGACTTGCTTTACTCATTCATAATTGCATGAAATATCAACCAAATGCAGTAATTTTGACATGTATGGAGAGCTTAGATCTGGCGCTACATGTTGCAATTATCGGCGGCTTCTTAGAGTTAAAACTTGTGGAGAAAATTCAAACCTCGCAATGTTTATTTTCTTCCCGGCCACCATCTGTGTGCAGATTACCTTTTATTTATTGCTCCATGCCTGTCAAATTCCCTGGGGTTTGGACTTGCTTTACTCATTCATAATTGCATGAAATATCAACCAAATTCAGTAATTTTGACATGTATGGATAGCTTAGATTTAGCGCTACATGTTGCAATTATCGGCGGCTTCTTAGAGTTAAAACTTGTGGAGAAAATTCAAACCTCGCAATGTTTATTTTCTTTCCGGCCAACATTTGTGTGCATATTACCTTCTATTTATTGCTCCATGCCTGTCAAATTCCTTGGGGTATGACTTGCTTTACTCATTCATAATTTCATGAAATATCAACCAAATTCAGTAATTTTGACATGTATGGATAGCTTAGATCTGGCGCTACATGTTGCAATCATCGGCGGCTTCTTAGAGTTAAAACTTGTGGAGAAAATTCAAACCTCGCAATGTTTATTTTCTTTCCGGCCAACATCTGTGTGCATATTACCTTCTATTTATTGCTCCATGCCTGTCAAATTCCCTGGGGTATGACTTGCTTTACTCATTCATAATTTCATGAAATATCAACCAAATTCAGTAATTTTGACATGTATGGATAGCTTAGATCTGGCGCTACATGTTGCAATCATCGGCGGCTTCTTAGAGTTAAAACTTGTGGAGAAAATTCAAACCTCGCAATGTTTATTTTCTTTCCGGCCAACATCTGTGTGCATATTACCTTCTATTTATTGCTCCATGCCTGTCAAATTCCCTGGGGTATGGACTTGCTTTACTCATTCATAATTGCATGAAATATCAACCAAATGCAGTAATTTTGACATGTATGGAGAGCTTAGATCTGGCGCTACATGTTGCAATTATCGGCGGCTTCTTAGAGTTAAAACTTGTGGAGAAAATTCAAACCTCGCAATGTTTATTTTCTTCCCGGCCACCATCTGTGTGCAGATTACCTTTTATTTATTGCTCCATGCCTGTCAAATTCCCTGGGGTTTGGACTTGCTTTACTCATTCATAATTGCATGAAATATCAACCAAATTCAGTAATTTTGACATGTATGGATAGCTTAGATTTAGCGCTACATGTTGCAATTATCGGCGGCTTCTTAGAGTTAAAACTTGTGGAGAAAATTCAAACCTCGCAATGTTTATTTTCTTTCCGGCCAACATTTGTGTGCATATTACCTTCTATTTATTGCTCCATGCCTGTCAAATTCCTTGGGGTATGACTTGCTTTACTCATTCATAATTTCATGAAATATCAACCAAATTCAGTAATTTTGACATGTATGGATAGCTTAGATCTGGCGCTACATGTTGCAATCATCGGCGGCTTCTTAGAGTTAAAACTTGTGGAGAAAATTCAAACCTCGCAATGTTTATTTTCTTTCCGGCCAACATCTGTGTGCATATTACCTTCTATTTATTGCTCCATGCCTGTCAAATTCCCTGGGGTATGACTTGCTTTACTCATTCATAATTTCATGAAATATCAACCAAATTCAGTAATTTTGACATGTATGGATAGCTTAGATCTGGCGCTACATGTTGCAATCATCGGCGGCTTCTTAGAGTTAAAACTTGTGGAGAAAATTCAAACCTCGCAATGTTTATTTTCTTTCCGGCCAACATCTGTGTACATGTTACCGTCTATTTATTGCTCCATGCATGTCAAATTCCCTGGGGTATGGACTTGCTTTACTCATTCATAATTTCATGAAATATCAACCAAATTCAGTAATTTTGACATGTATGGATAGCTTAGATCTGGCGCTACATGTTGCAATCATCGGCGGCTTCTTAGAGTTAAAACTTGTTTAGAAAATTCAAACCTCGCAATGTTTATTTTCTTTCCGGCCAACATCTGTGTGCATATTACCTTCTATTTATTGCTCCATGCCTGTCAAATTCCCTGGGGTATGACTTGCTTTACTCATTCATAATTTCATGAAATATCAACCAAATTCAGTAATTTTGACATGTATGGATAGCTTAGATCTGGCGCTACATGTTGCAATCATCGGCGGCTTCTTAGAGTTAAAACTTGTGGAGAAAATTCAAACCTCGCAATGTTTATTTTCTTTCCGGCCAACATCTGTGTACATGTTACCGTCTATTTATTGCTCCATGCATGTCAAATTCCCTGGGGTATGGACTTGCTTTACTCATTCATAATTGCATGAAATATCAACCAAATTCAGTAATTTTGACATGTATGGATAGCTTAGATCTGGCGCTACATGTTGCAATTATCGGCGGCTTCTTAGAGTTAAAACTTGTTTAGAAAATTCAAACCTCGCAATGTTTATTTTCTTTCCGGCCAACATCTGTGTGCATATTACCTTCTATTTATTGCTCCATGCCTGTCAAATTCCCTGGGGTATGTCTTGCTTTACTCATTCATAATTTCAGGAAATATCAACCAAATTCAGTAATTTTGACATGTATGGATAGCTTAGATCTGGCGCTACATGTTGCAATCATCGGCGGCTTCTTAGAGTTAAAACTTGTGGAGAAAATTCAAACCTCGCAATGTTTATTTTCTTTCCGGCCAACATCTGTGTGCATATTACCTTCTATTTATTGCTCCATGCCTGTCAAATTCCCTGGGGTATGACTTGCTTTACTCATTCATAATTTCATGAAATATCAACCAAATTCAGTAATTTTGACATGTATGGATAGCTTAGATCTGGCGCTACATGTTGCAATTATCGGCGGCTTCTTAGAGTTAAAACTTGTGGAGAAAATTCAAACCTCGCAATGTTTATTTTCTTTCCGGCCAACATTTGTGTGCATATTACCTTCTATTTATTGCTCCATGCCTGTCAAATTCCCTGGGGTATGACTTGCTTTACTCATTCATAATTTCATGAAATATCAACCAAATTCAGTAATTTTGACATGTATGGATAGCTTAGATCTGGCGCTACATGTTGCAATCATCGGCGGCTTCTTAGAGTTAAAACTTGTGGAGAAAATTCAAACCTCGCAATGTTTATTTTCTTTCCGGCCAACATCTGTGTGCATATTACCTTCTATTTATTGCTCCATGCCTGTCAAATTCCCTGGGGTATGGACTTGCTTTACTCATTCATAATTGCATGAAATATCAACCAAATGCAGTAATTTTGACATGTATGGAGAGCTTAGATCTGGCGCTACATGTTGCAATTATCGGCGGCTTCTTAGAGTTAAAACTTGTGGAGAAAATTCAAACCTCGCAATGTTTATTTTCTTCCCGGCCACCATCTGTGTGCAGATTACCTTTTATTTATTGCTCCATGCCTGTCAAATTCCCTGGGGTTTGGACTTGCTTTACTCATTCATAATTGCATGAAATATCAACCAAATTCAGTAATTTTGACATGTATGGATAGCTTAGATTTAGCGCTACATGTTGCAATTATCGGCGGCTTCTTAGAGTTAAAACTTGTGGAGAAAATTCAAACCTCGCAATGTTTATTTTCTTTCCGGCCAACATTTGTGTGCATATTACCTTCTATTTATTGCTCCATGCCTGTCAAATTCCTTGGGGTATGACTTGCTTTACTCATTCATAATTTCATGAAATATCAACCAAATTCAGTAATTTTGACATGTATGGATAGCTTAGATCTGGCGCTACATGTTGCAATCATCGGCGGCTTCTTAGAGTTAAAACTTGTGGAGAAAATTCAAACCTCGCAATGTTTATTTTCTTTCCGGCCAACATCTGTGTGCATATTACCTTCTATTTATTGCTCCATGCCTGTCAAATTCCCTGGGGTATGACTTGCTTTACTCATTCATAATTTCATGAAATATCAACCAAATTCAGTAATTTTGACATGTATGGATAGCTTAGATCTGGCGCTACATGTTGCAATCATCGGCGGCTTCTTAGAGTTAAAACTTGTGGAGAAAATTCAAACCTCGCAATGTTTATTTTCTTTCCGGCCAACATCTGTGTACATGTTACCGTCTATTTATTGCTCCATGCATGTCAAATTCCCTGGGGTATGGACTTGCTTTACTCATTCATAATTGCATGAAATATCAACCAAATTCAGTAATTTTGACATGTATGGATAGCTTAGATCTGGCGCTACATGTTGCAATTATCGGCGGCTTCTTAGAGTTAAAACTTGTTTAGAAAATTCAAACCTCGCAATGTTTATTTTCTTTCCGGCCAACATCTGTGTGCATATTACCTTCTATTTATTGCTCCATGCCTGTCAAATTCCCTGGGGTATGACTTGCTTTACTCATTCATAATTTCATGAAATATCAACCAAATTCAGTAATTTTGACATGTATGGATAGCTTAGATCTGGCGCTACATGTTGCAATCATCGGCGGCTTCTTAGAGTTAAAACTTGTGGAGAAAATTCAAACCTCGCAATGTTTATTTTCTTTCCGGCCAACATCTGTGTGCATATTACCTTCTATTTATTGCTCCATGCCTGTCAAATTCCCTGGGGTATGACTTGCTTTACTCATTCATAATTTCATGAAATATCAACCAAATTCAGTAATTTTGACATGTATGGATAGCTTAGATCTGGCGCTACATGTTGCAATCATCGGCGGCTTCTTAGAGTTAAAACTTGTGGAGAAAATTCAAACCTCGCAATGTTTATTTTCTTTCCGGCCAACATCTGTGTACATGTTACCGTCTATTTATTGCTCCATGCATGTCAAATTCCCTGGGGTATGGACTTGCTTTACTCATTCATAATTGCATGAAATATAAACCAAATTCAGTAATTTTGACATGTATGGAGAGCTTAGATCTGGCGCTACATGTTGCAATTATCGGCGGCTTCTTAGAGTTAAAACTTGTGGAGAAAATTCAAACCTCGCAATGTTTATTTTCTTTCCGGCCAACATTTGTGTGCATATTACCTTCTATTTATTGCTCCATGCCTGTCAAATTCCCTGGGGTATGACTTGCTTTACTCATTCATAATTTCATGAAATATCAACCAAATTCAGTAATTTTGACATGTATGGATAGCTTAGATCTGGCGCTACATGTTGCAATCATCGGCGGCTTCTTAGAGTTAAAACTTGTTTAGAAAATTCAAACCTCGCAATGTTTATTTTCTTTCCGGCCAACATCTGTGTGCATATTACCTTCTATTTATTGCTCCATGCCTGTCAAATTCCCTGGGGTATGACTTGCTTTACTCATTCATAATTTCATGAAATATCAACCAAATTCAGTAATTTTGACATGTATGGATAGCTTAGATCTGGCGCTACATGTTGCAATCATCGGCGGCTTCTTAGAGTTAAAACTTGTGGAGAAAATTCAAACCTCGCAATGTTTATTTTCTTTCCGGCCAACATCTGTGTACATGTTACCGTCTATTTATTGCTCCATGCATGTCAAATTCCCTGGGGTATGGACTTGCTTTACTCATTCATAATTGCATGAAATATCAACCAAATTCAGTAATTTTGACATGTATGGATAGCTTAGATCTGGCGCTACATGTTGCAATTATCGGCGGCTTCTTAGAGTTAGAACTTGTTTAGAAAATTCAAACCTCGCAATGTTTATTTTCTTTCCGGCCAACATCTGTGTGCATATTACCTTCTATTTATTGCTCCATGCCTGTCAAATTCCCTGGGGTATGACTTGCTTTACTCATTCATAATTTCATGAAATATCAACCAAATTCAGTAATTTTGACATGTATGGATAGCTTAGATCTGGCGCTACATGTTGCAATCATCGGCGGCTTCTTAGAGTTAAAACTTGTGGAGAAAATTCAAACCTCGCAATGTTTATTTTCTTTCCGGCCAACATCTGTGTGCATATTACCTTCTATTTATTGCTCCATGCCTGTCAAATTCCCTGGGGTATGACTTGCTTTACTCATTCATAATTTCATGAAATATCAACCAAATTCAGTAATTTTGACATGTATGGATAGCTTAGATCTGGCGCTACATGTTGCAATTATCGGCGGCTTCTTAGAGTTAAAACTTGTGGAGAAAATTCAAACCTCGCAATGTTTATTTTCTTTCCGGCCAACATTTGTGTGCATATTACCTTCTATTTATTGCTCCATGCCTGTCAAATTCCCTGGGGTATGACTTGCTTTACTCATTCATAATTTCATGAAATATCAACCAAATTCAGTAATTTTGACATGTATGGATAGCTTAGATCTGGCGCTACATGTTGCAATCATCGGCGGCTTCTTAGAGTTAAAACTTGTGGAGAAAATTCAAACCTCGCAATGTTTATTTTCTTTCCGGCCAACATCTGTGTGCATATTACCTTCTATTTATTGCTCCATGCCTGTCAAATTCCCTGGGGTATGGACTTGCTTTACTCATTCATAATTGCATGAAATATCAACCAAATGCAGTAATTTTGACATGTATGGAGAGCTTAGATCTGGCGCTACATGTTGCAATTATCGGCGGCTTCTTAGAGTTAAAACTTGTGGAGAAAATTCAAACCTCGCAATGTTTATTTTCTTCCCGGCCACCATCTGTGTGCAGATTACCTTTTATTTATTGCTCCATGCCTGTCAAATTCCCTGGGGTTTGGACTTGCTTTACTCATTCATAATTGCATGAAATATCAACCAAATTCAGTAATTTTGACATGTATGGATAGCTTAGATTTGGCGCTACATGTTGCAATTATCGGCGGCTTCTTAGAGTTAAAACTTGTGGAGAAAATTCAAACCTCGCAATGTTTATTTTCTTTCCGGCCAACATTTGTGTGCATATTACCTTCTATTTATTGCTCCATGCCTGTCAAATTCCCTGGGGTATGACTTGCTTTACTCATTCATAATTTCATGAAATATCAACCAAATTCAGTAATTTTGACATGTATGGATAGCTTAGATCTGGCGCTACATGTTGCAATCATCGGCGGCTTCTTAGAGTTAAAACTTGTGGAGAAAATTCAAACCTCGCAATGTTTATTTTCTTTCCGGCCAACATCTGTGTGCATATTACCTTCTATTTATTGCTCCATGCCTGTCAAATTCCCTGGGGTATGACTTGCTTTACTCATTCATAATTTCATGAAATATCAACCAAATTCAGTAATTTTGACATGTATGGATAGCTTAGATCTGGCGCTACATGTTGCAATCATCGGCGGCTTCTTATAGTTAAAACTTGTGGAGAAAATTCAAACCTCGCAATGTTTATTTTCTTTCCGGCCAACATCTGTGTACATGTTACCGTCTATGTATTGCTCCATGCATGTCAAATTCCCTGGGGTATGGACTTGCTTTACTCATTCATAATTGCATGAAATATCAACCAAATTCAGTAATTTTGACATGTATGGATAGCTTAGATCTGGCGCTACATGTTGCAATTATCGGCGGCTTCTTAGAGTTAAAACTTGTTTAGAAAATTCAAACCTCGCAATGTTTATTTTCTTTCCGGCCAACATCTGTGTGCATATTACCTTCTATTTATTGCTCCATGCCTGTCAAATTCCCTGGGGTATGACTTGCTTTACTCATTCATAATTTCATGAAATATCAACCAAATTCAGTAATTTTGACATGTATGGATAGCTTAGATCTGGCGCTACATGTTGCAATCATCGGCGGCTTCTTAGAGTTAAAACTTGTGGAGAAAATTCAAACCTCGCAATGTTTATTTTCTTTCCGGCCAACATCTGTGTGCATATTACCTTCTATTTATTGCTCCATGCCTGTCAAATTCCCTGGGGTATGACTTGCTTTACTCATTCATAATTTCATGAAATATCAACCAAATTCAGTAATTTTGACATGTATGGATAGCTTAGATCTGGCGCTACATGTTGCAATCATCGGCGGCTTCTTAGAGTTAAAACTTGTTGAGAAAATTCAAACCTCGCAATGTTTATTTTCTTTCCGGCCAACATCTGTGTGCATATTACCTTCTATTTATTGCTCCATGCATGTCAAATTCCCTGGGGTATGACTTGCTTTACTCATTCATAATTTCATGAAATATCAACCAAATTCAGTAATTTTGACATGTATGGATAGCTTAGATCTGGCGCTACATGTTGCAATCATCGGCGGCTTCTTAGAGTTAAAACTTGTGGAGAAAATTCAAACCTCGCAATGTTTATTTTCTTTCCGGCCAACATCTGTGTACATGTTACCGTCTATTTATTGCTCCATGCATGTCAAATTCCCTGGGGTATGGACTTGCTTTACTCATTCATAATTGCATGAAATATCAACCAAATGCAGTAATTTTGACATGTATGGAGAGCTTAGATCTGGCGCTACATGTTGCAATTATCGGCGGCTTCTTAGAGTTAAAACTTGTGGAGAAAATTCAAACCTCGCAATGTTTATTTTCTTCCCGGCCACCATCTGTGTGCAGATTACCTTTTATTTATTGCTCCATGCCTGTCAAATTCCCTGGGGTTTGGACTTGCTTTACTCATTCATAATTGCATGAAATATCAACCAAATTCAGTAATTTTGACATGTATGGATAGCTTAGATTTGGCGCTACATGTTGCAATTATCGGCGGCTTCTTAGAGTTAAAACTTGTGGAGAAAATTCAAACGTCGCAATGTTTATTTTCTTTCCGGCCAACATTTGTGTGCATATTACCTTCTATTTATTGCTCCATGCCTGTCAAATTCCCTGGGGTATGACTTGCTTTACTCATTCATAATTTCATGAAATATCAACCAAATTCAGTAATTTTGACATGTATGGATAGCTTACATCTGGCGCTACATGTTGCAATCATCGGCGGCTTCTTAGAGTTAAAACTTGTTGAGAAAATTCAAACCTCGCAATGTTTATTTTCTTCCCGGCCACCATCTGTGTGCAGATTACCTTTTATTTATTGCTCCATGCCTGTCAAATTCCCTGGGGTTTGGACTTGCTTTACTCATTCATAATTGCATGAAATATCAACCAAATTCAGTTATTTTGACATGTATGGATAGCTTAGATCTGGCGCTACATGTTGCAATTATCGGCGGCTTCTTAGAGTTAAAACTTGTGGAGAAAATTCAAACCTCGCAATGTTTATTTTCTTTCCGGCCAACATCTGTGTGCATATTACCTTCTATTTATTGCTCCATGCATGTCAAATTCCCTGGGGTATGACTTGCTTTACTCATTCATAATTTCATGAAATATCAACCAAATTCAGTAATTTTGACATGTATGGATAGCTTAGATCTGGCGCTACATGTTGCAATCATAGGCGGCTTCTTAGAGTTAAAACTTGTGGAGAAAATTCAAACCTCGCAATGTTTATTTTCTTTCCGGCCAACATCTGTGTACATGTTACCGTCTATTTATTGCTCCATGCATGTCAAATTCCCTGGGGTATGGACTTGCTTTACTCATTCATAATTGCATGAAATATCAACCAAATGCAGTAATTTTGACATGTATGGAGAGCTTAGATCTGGCGCTACATGTTGCAATTATCGGCGGCTTCTTAGAGTTAAAACTTGTGGGGAAAATTCAAACCTCGCAATGTTTATTTTCTTCCCGGCCACCATCTGTGTGCAGATTACCTTTTATTTATTGCTCCATGCCTGTCAAATTCCCTGGGGTTTGGACTTGCTTTACTCATTCATAATTGCATGAAATATCAACCAAATTCAGTTATTTTGACATGTATGGATAGCTTAGATCTGGCGCTACATGTTGCAATCATCGGCGGCTTCTTAGAGTTAAAACTTGTGGAGAAAATTCAAACCTCGCAATGTTTATTTTCTTTCCGGCCAACATCTGTGTACATGTTACCGTCTATTTATTGCTCCATGCATGTCAAATTCCCTGGGGTATGGACTTGCTTTACTCATTCATAATTGCATGAAATATCAACCAAATGCAGTAATTTTGACATGTATGGAGAGCTTAGATCTGGCGCTACATGTTGCAATTATCGGCGGCTTCTTAGAGTTAAAACTTGTGGAGAAAATTCAAACCTCGCAATGTTTATTTTCTTCCCGGCCACCATCTGTGTGCAGATTACCTTTTATTTATTGCTCCATGCCTGTCAAATTCCCTGGGGTTTGGACTTGCTTTACTCATTCATAATTGCATGAAATATCAACCAAATTCAGTAATTTTGACATGTATGGATAGCTTAGATTTGGCGCTACATGTTGCAATTATCGGCGGCTTCTTAGAGTTAAAACTTGTGGAGAAAATTCAAACCTCGCAATGTTTATTTTCTTTCCGGCCAACATCTGTGTGCATATTACCTTCTATTTATTGCTCCATGCCTGTCAAATTCCCTGGGGTATGACTTGCTTTACTCATTCATAATTTCATGAAATATCAACCAAATTCAGTAATTTTGACATGTATGGATAGCTTAGATCTGGCGCTACATGTTGCAATCATCGGCGGCTTCTTAGAGTTAAAACTTGTTGAGAAAATTCAAACCTCGCAATGTTTATTTTCTTCCCGGCCACCATCTGTGTGCAGATTACCTTTTATTTATTGCTCCATGCCTGTCAAATTCCCTGGGGTTTGGACTTGCTTTACTCATTCATAATTGCATGAAATATCAACCAAATTCAGTTATTTTGACATGTATGGATAGCTTAGATCTGGCGCTACATGTTGCAATTATCGGCGGCTTCTTAGAGTTAAAACTTGTGGAGAAAATTCAAACCTCGCAATGTTTATTTTCTTTCCGGCCAACATCTGTGTGCATATTACCTTCTATTTATTGCTCCATGCATGTCAAATTCCCTGGGGTATGACTTGCTTTACTCATTCATAATTTCATGAAATATCAACCAAATTCAGTAATTTTGACATGTATGGATAGCTTAGATCTGGCGCTACATGTTGCAATCATAGGCGGCTTCTTAGAGTTAAAACTTGTGGAGAAAATTCAAACCTCGCAATGTTTATTTTCTTTCCGGCCAACATCTGTGTACATGTTACCGTCTATTTATTGCTCCATGCATGTCAAATTCCCTGGGGTATGGACTTGCTTTACTCATTCATAATTGCATGAAATATCAACCAAATGCAGTAATTTTGACATGTATGGAGAGCTTAGATCTGGCGCTACATGTTGCAATTATCGGCGGCTTCTTAGAGTTAAAACTTGTGGGGAAAATTCAAACCTCGCAATGTTTATTTTCTTCCCGGCCACCATCTGTGTGCAGATTACCTTTTATTTATTGCTCCATGCCTGTCAAATTCCCTGGGGTTTGGACTTGCTTTACTCATTCATAATTGCATGAAATATCAACCAAATTCAGTTATTTTGACATGTATGGATAGCTTAGATCTGGCGCTACATGTTGCAATCATCGGCGGCTTCTTAGAGTTAAAACTTGTGGAGAAAATTCAAACCTCGCAATGTTTATTTTCTTTCCGGCCAACATCTGTGTACATGTTACCGTCTATTTATTGCTCCATGCATGTCAAATTCCCTGGGGTATGGACTTGCTTTACTCATTCATAATTGCATGAAATATCAACCAAATGCAGTAATTTTGACATGTATGGAGAGCTTAGATCTGGCGCTACATGTTGCAATTATCGGCGGCTTCTTAGAGTTAAAACTTGTGGAGAAAATTCAAACCTCGCAATGTTTATTTTCTTCCCGGCCACCATCTGTGTGCAGATTACCTTTTATTTATTGCTCCATGCCTGTCAAATTCCCTGGGGTTTGGACTTGCTTTACTCATTCATAATTGCATGAAATATCAACCAAATTCAGTAATTTTGACATGTATGGATAGCTTAGATTTGGCGCTACATGTTGCAATTATCGGCGGCTTCTTAGAGTTAAAACTTGTGGAGAAAATTCAAACCTCGCAATGTTTATTTTCTTTCCGGCCAACATTTGTGTGCATATTACCTTCTATTTATTGCTCCATGCCTGTCAAATTCCCTGGGGTATGACTTGCTTTACTCATTCATAATTTCATGAAATATCAACCAAATTCAGTAATTTTGACATGTATGGATAGCTTAGATCTGGCGCTACATGTTGCAATCATCGGCGGCTTCTTAGAGTTAAAACTTGTGGAGAAAATTCAAACCTCGCAATGTTTATTTTCTTTCCGGCCAACATCTGTGTACATGTTACCGTCTATTTATTGCTCCATGCATGTCAAATTCCCTGGGGTATGGACTTGCTTTACTCATTCATAATTGCATGAAATATCAACCAAATGCAGTAATTTTGACATGTATGGAGAGCTTAGATCTGGCGCTACATGTTGCAATTATCGGCGGCTTCTTAGAGTTAAAACTTGTGGAGAAAATTCAAACCTCGCAATGTTTATTTTCTTCCCGGCCACCATCTGTGTGCAGATTACCTTTTATTTATTGCTCCATGCCTGTCAAATTCCCTGGGGTTTGGACTTGCTTTACTCATTCATAATTGCATGAAATATCAACCAAATTCAGTTATTTTGACATGTATGGATAGCTTAGATCTGGCGCTACATGTTGCAATTATCGGCGGCTTCTTAGAGTTAAAACTTGTGGAGAAAATTCAAACCTCGCAATGTTTATTTTCTTCCCGGCCACCATCTGTGTGCAGATTACCTTTTATTTATTGCTCCATGCCTGTCAAATTCCCTGGGGTTTGGACTTGCTTTACTCATTCATAATTGCATGAAATATCAACCAAATTCAGTTATTTTGACATGTATGGATAGCTTAGATCTGGCGCTACATGTTGCAATTATCGGCGGCTTCTTAGAGTTAAAACTTGTGGAGAAAATTCAAACCTCGCAATGTTTATTTTCTTTCCGGCCAACATCTGTGTACATGTTACCGTCTATTTATTGCTCCATGCCTGTCAAATTCCCTGGGGTATGACTTGCTTTACTCATTCATAATTTCATGAAATATCAACCAAATTCAGTAATTTTGACATGTATGGATAGCTTAGATCTGGCGCTACATGTTGCAATCATCGGCGGCTTCTTAGAGTTAAAACTTGTGGAGAAAATTCAAACCTCGCAATGTTTATTTTCTTTCCGGCAAACATCTGTGTACATGTTACCGTCTATTTATTGCTCCATGCATGTCAAATTCCCTGGGGTATGGACTTGCTTTACTCATTCATAATTGCATGAAATATCAACCAAATGCAGTAATTTTGACATGTATTGTGAGCTTAGATCTGGCGCTACATGTTGCAATTATCGGCGGCTTCTTAGAGTTAAAACTTGTGGAGAAAATTCAAACCTCGCAATGTTTATTTTCTTCCCGGCCACCATCTGTGTGCAGATTACCTTTTATTTATTGCTCCATGCCTGTCAAATTCCCTGGGGTTTGGACTTGCTTTACTCATTCATAATTGCATGAAATATCAACCAAATTCAGTAATTTTGACATGTATGGATAGCTTAGATTTGGCGCTACATGTTGCAATTATCGGCGGCTTCTTAGAGTTAAAACTTGTGGAGAAAATTCAAACCTCGCAATGTTTATTTTCTTTCCGGCCAACATTTGTGTGCATATTACCTTCTATTTATTGCTCCATGCCTGTCAAATTCCCTGGGGTATGACTTGCTTTACTCATTCATAATTTCATGAAATATCAACCAAATTCAGTAATTTTGACATGTATGGATAGCTTAGATCTGGCGCTACATGTTGCAATCATCGGCGGCTTCTTAGAGTTAAAACTTGTTTAGAAAATTCAAACCTCGCAATGTTTATTTTCTTTCCGGCCAACATCTGTGTGCATATTACCTTCTATTTATTGCTCCATGCCTGTCAAATTCCCTGGGGTATGACTTGCTTTACTCATTCATAATTTCATGAAATATCAACCAAATTCAGTAATTTTGACATGTATGGATAGCTTAGATCTGGCGCTACATGTTGCAATCATCGGCGGCTTCTTAGAGTTAAAACTTGTGGAGAAAATTCAAACCTCGCAATGTTTATTTTCTTTCCGGCCAACATCTGTGTACATGTTACCGTCTATTTATTGCTCCATGCATGTCAAATTCCCTGGGGTATGGACTTGCTTTACTCATTCATAATTGCATGAAATATCAACCAAATTCAGTAATTTTGACATGTATGGATAGCTTAGATCTGGCGCTACATGTTGCAATTATCGGCGGCTTCTTAGAGTTAAAACTTGTTTAGAAAATTCAAACCTCGCAATGTTTATTTTCTTTCCGGCCAACATCTGTGTGCATATTACCTTCTATTTATTGCTCCATGCCTGTCAAATTCCCTGGGGTATGACTTGCTTTACTCATTCATAATTTCAGGAAATATCAACCAAATTCAGTAATTTTGACATGTATGGATAGCTTAGATCTGGCGCTACATGTTGCAATCATCGGCGGCTTCTTAGAGTTAAAACTTGTGGAGAAAATTCAAACCTCGCAATGTTTATTTTCTTTCCGGCCAACATCTGTGTGCATATTACCTTCTATTTATTGCTCCATGCCTGTCAAATTCCCTGGGGTATGACTTGCTTTACTCATTCATAATTTCATGAAATATCAACCAAATTCAGTAATTTTGACATGTATGGATAGCTTAGATCTGGCGCTACATGTTGCAATTATCGGCGGCTTCTTAGAGTTAAAACTTGTGGAGAAAATTCAAACCTCGCAATGTTTATTTTCTTTCCGGCCAACATTTGTGTGCATATTACCTTCTATTTATTGCTCCATGCCTGTCAAATTCCCTGGGGTATGACTTGCTTTACTCATTCATAATTTCATGAAATATCAACCAAATTCAGTAATTTTGACATGTATGGATAGCTTAGATCTGGCGCTACATGTTGCAATCATCGGCGGCTTCTTAGAGTTAAAACTTGTGGAGAAAATTCAAACCTCGCAATGTTTATTTTCTTTCCGGCCAACATCTGTGTGCATATTACCTTCTATTTATTGCTCCATGCCTGTCAAATTCCCTGGGGTATGGACTTGCTTTACTCATTCATAATTGCATGAAATATCAACCAAATGCAGTAATTTTGACATGTATGGAGAGCTTAGATCTGGCGCTACATGTTGCAATTATCGGCGGCTTCTTAGAGTTAAAACTTGTGGAGAAAATTCAAACCTCGCAATGTTTATTTTCTTCCCGGCCACCATCTGTGTGCAGATTACCTTTTATTTATTGCTCCATGCCTGTCAAATTCCCTGGGGTTTGGACTTGCTTTACTCATTCATAATTGCATGAAATATCAACCAAATTCAGTAATTTTGACATGTATGGATAGCTTAGATTTAGCGCTACATGTTGCAATTATCGGCGGCTTCTTAGAGTTAAAACTTGTGGAGAAAATTCAAACCTCGCAATGTTTATTTTCTTTCCGGCCAACATTTGTGTGCATATTACCTTCTATTTATTGCTCCATGCCTGTCAAATTCCTTGGGGTATGACTTGCTTTACTCATTCATAATTTCATGAAATATCAACCAAATTCAGTAATTTTGACATGTATGGATAGCTTAGATCTGGCGCTACATGTTGCAATCATCGGCGGCTTCTTAGAGTTAAAACTTGTGGAGAAAATTCAAACCTCGCAATGTTTATTTTCTTTCCGGCCAACATCTGTGTGCATATTACCTTCTATTTATTGCTCCATGCCTGTCAAATTCCCTGGGGTATGACTTGCTTTACTCATTCATAATTTCATGAAATATCAACCAAATTCAGTAATTTTGACATGTATGGATAGCTTAGATCTGGCGCTACATGTTGCAATCATCGGCGGCTTCTTAGAGTTAAAACTTGTGGAGAAAATTCAAACCTCGCAATGTTTATTTTCTTTCCGGCCAACATCTGTGTACATGTTACCGTCTATTTATTGCTCCATGCATGTCAAATTCCCTGGGGTATGGACTTGCTTTACTCATTCATAATTTCATGAAATATCAACCAAATTCAGTAATTTTGACATGTATGGATAGCTTAGATCTGGCGCTACATGTTGCAATCATCGGCGGCTTCTTAGAGTTAAAACTTGTTTAGAAAATTCAAACCTCGCAATGTTTATTTTCTTTCCGGCCAACATCTGTGTGCATATTACCTTCTATTTATTGCTCCATGCCTGTCAAATTCCCTGGGGTATGACTTGCTTTACTCATTCATAATTTCATGAAATATCAACCAAATTCAGTAATTTTGACATGTATGGATAGCTTAGATCTGGCGCTACATGTTGCAATCATCGGCGGCTTCTTAGAGTTAAAACTTGTGGAGAAAATTCAAACCTCGCAATGTTTATTTTCTTTCCGGCCAACATCTGTGTACATGTTACCGTCTATTTATTGCTCCATGCATGTCAAATTCCCTGGGGTATGGACTTGCTTTACTCATTCATAATTGCATGAAATATCAACCAAATTCAGTAATTTTGACATGTATGGATAGCTTAGATCTGGCGCTACATGTTGCAATTATCGGCGGCTTCTTAGAGTTAAAACTTGTTTAGAAAATTCAAACCTCGCAATGTTTATTTTCTTTCCGGCCAACATCTGTGTGCATATTACCTTCTATTTATTGCTCCATGCCTGTCAAATTCCCTGGGGTATGACTTGCTTTACTCATTCATAATTTCAGGAAATATCAACCAAATTCAGTAATTTTGACATGTATGGATAGCTTAGATCTGGCGCTACATGTTGCAATCATCGGCGGCTTCTTAGAGTTAAAACTTGTGGAGAAAATTCAAACCTCGCAATGTTTATTTTCTTTCCGGCCAACATCTGTGTGCATATTACCTTCTATTTATTGCTCCATGCCTGTCAAATTCCCTGGGGTATGACTTGCTTTACTCATTCATAATTTCATGAAATATCAACCAAATTCAGTAATTTTGACATGTATGGATAGCTTAGATCTGGCGCTACATGTTGCAATTATCGGCGGCTTCTTAGAGTTAAAACTTGTGGAGAAAATTCAAACCTCGCAATGTTTATTTTCTTTCCGGCCAACATTTGTGTGCATATTACCTTCTATTTATTGCTCCATGCCTGTCAAATTCCCTGGGGTATGACTTGCTTTACTCATTCATAATTTCATGAAATATCAACCAAATTCAGTAATTTTGACATGTATGGATAGCTTAGATCTGGCGCTACATGTTGCAATCATCGGCGGCTTCTTAGAGTTAAAACTTGTGGAGAAAATTCAAACCTCGCAATGTTTATTTTCTTTCCGGCCAACATCTGTGTGCATATTACCTTCTATTTATTGCTCCATGCCTGTCAAATTCCCTGGGGTATGGACTTGCTTTACTCATTCATAATTGCATGAAATATCAACCAAATGCAGTAATTTTGACATGTATGGAGAGCTTAGATCTGGCGCTACATGTTGCAATTATCGGCGGCTTCTTAGAGTTAAAACTTGTGGAGAAAATTCAAACCTCGCAATGTTTATTTTCTTCCCGGCCACCATCTGTGTGCAGATTACCTTTTATTTATTGCTCCATGCCTGTTAAATTCCCTGGGGTTTGGACTTGCTTTACTCATTCATAATTGCATGAAATATCAACCAAATTCAGTAATTTTGACATGTATGGATAGCTTAGATTTAGCGCTACATGTTGCAATTATCGGCGGCTTCTTAGAGTTAAAACTTGTGGAGAAAATTCAAACCTCGCAATGTTTATTTTCTTTCCGGCCAACATTTGTGTGCATATTACCTTCTATTTATTGCTCCATGCCTGTCAAATTCCTTGGGGTATGACTTGCTTTACTCATTCATAATTTCATGAAATATCAACCAAATTCAGTAATTTTGACATGTATGGATAGCTTAGATCTGGCGCTACATGTTGCAATCATCGGCGGCTTCTTAGAGTTAAAACTTGTGGAGAAAATTCAAACCTCGCAATGTTTATTTTCTTTCCGGCCAACATCTGTGTGCATATTACCTTCTATTTATTGCTCCATGCCTGTCAAATTCCCTGGGGTATGACTTGCTTTACTCATTCATAATTTCATGAAATATCAACCAAATTCAGTAATTTTGACATGTATGGATAGCTTAGATCTGGCGCTACATGTTGCAATCATCGGCGGCTTCTTAGAGTTAAAACTTGTGGAGAAAATTCAAACCTCGCAATGTTTATTTTCTTTCCGGCCAACATCTGTGTACATGTTACCGTCTATTTATTGCTCCATGCATGTCAAATTCCCTGGGGTATGGACTTGCTTTACTCATTCATAATTGCATGAAATATCAACAAAATTCAGTAATTTTGACATGTATGGATAGCTTAGATCTGGCGCTACATGTTGCAATTATCGGCGGCTTCTTAGAGTTAAAACTTGTTTAGAAAATTCAAACCTCGCAATGTTTATTTTCTTTCCGGCCAACATCTGTGTGCATATTACCTTCTATTTATTGCTCCATGCCTGTCAAATTCCCTGGGGTATGACTTGCTTTACTCATTCATAATTTCATGAAATATCAACCAAATTCAGTAATTTTGACATGTATGGATAGCTTAGATCTGGCGCTACATGTTGCAATCATCGGCGGCTTCTTAGAGTTAAAACTTGTGGAGAAAATTCAAACCTCGCAATGTTTATTTTCTTTCCGGCCAACATCTGTGTGCATATTACCTTCTATTTATTGCTCCATGCCTGTCAAATTCCCTGGGGTATGACTTGCTTTACTCATTCATAATTTCATGAAATATCAACCAAATTCAGTAATTTTGACATGTATGGATAGCTTAGATCTGGCGCTACATGTTGCAATCATCGGCGGCTTCTTAGAGTTAAAACTTGTGGAGAAAATTCAAACCTCGCAATGTTTATTTTCTTTCCGGCCAACATCTGTGTACATGTTACCGTCTATTTATTGCTCCATGCATGTCAAATTCCCTGGGGTATGGACTTGCTTTACTCATTCATAATTGCATGAAATATAAACCAAATTCAGTAATTTTGACATGTATGGAGAGCTTAGATCTGGCGCTACATGTTGCAATTATCGGCGGCTTCTTAGAGTTAAAACTTGTGGAGAAAATTCAAACCTCGCAATGTTTATTTTCTTTCCGGCCAACATTTGTGTGCATATTACCTTCTATTTATTGCTCCATGCCTGTCAAATTCCCTGGGGTATGACTTGCTTTACTCATTCATAATTTCATGAAATATCAACCAAATTCAGTAATTTTGACATGTATGGATAGCTTAGATCTGGCGCTACATGTTGCAATCATCGGCGGCTTCTTAGAGTTAAAACTTGTTTAGAAAATTCAAACCTCGCAATGTTTATTTTCTTTCCGGCCAACATCTGTGTGCATATTACCTTCTATTTATTGCTCCATGCCTGTCAAATTCCCTGGGGTATGACTTGCTTTACTCATTCATAATTTCATGAAATATCAACCAAATTCAGTAATTTTGACATGTATGGATAGCTTAGATCTGGCGCTACATGTTGCAATCATCGGCGGCTTCTTAGAGTTAAAACTTGTGGAGAAAATTCAAACCTCGCAATGTTTATTTTCTTTCCGGCCAACATCTGTGTACATGTTACCGTCTATTTATTGCTCCATGCATGTCAAATTCCCTGGGGTATGGACTTGCTTTACTCATTCATAATTGCATGAAATATCAACCAAATTCAGTAATTTTGACATGTATGGATAGCTTAGATCTGGCGCTACATGTTGCAATTATCGGCGGCTTCTTAGAGTTAGAACTTGTTTAGAAAATTCAAACCTCGCAATGTTTATTTTCTTTCCGGCCAACATCTGTGTGCATATTACCTTCTATTTATTGCTCCATGCCTGTCAAATTCCCTGGGGTATGACTTGCTTTACTCATTCATAATTTCATGAAATATCAACCAAATTCAGTAATTTTGACATGTATGGATAGCTTAGATCTGGCGCTACATGTTGCAATCATCGGCGGCTTCTTAGAGTTAAAACTTGTGGAGAAAATTCAAACCTCGCAATGTTTATTTTCTTTCCGGCCAACATCTGTGTGCATATTACCTTCTATTTATTGCTCCATGCCTGTCAAATTCCCTGGGGTATGACTTGCTTTACTCATTCATAATTTCTTGAAATATCAACCAAATTCAGTAATTTTGACATGTATGGATAGCTTAGATCTGGCGCTACATGTTGCAATTATCGGCGGCTTCTTAGAGTTAAAACTTGTGGAGAAAATTCAAACCTCGCAATGTTTATTTTCTTTCCGGCCAACATTTGTGTGCATATTACCTTCTATTTATTGCTCCATGCCTGTCAAATTCCCTGGGGTATGACTTGCTTTACTCATTCATAATTTCATGAAATATCAACCAAATTCAGTAATTTTGACATGTATGGATAGCTTAGATCTGGCGCTACATGTTGCAATCATCGGCGGCTTCTTAGAGTTAAAACTTGTGGAGAAAATTCAAACCTCGCAATGTTTATTTTCTTTCCGGCCAACATCTGTGTGCATATTACCTTCTATTTATTGCTCCATGCCTGTCAAATTCCCTGGGGTATGGACTTGCTTTACTCATTCATAATTGCATGAAATATCAACCAAATTCAGTAATTTTGACATGTATGGATAGCTTAGATTTGGCGCTACATGTTGCAATTATCGGCGGCTTCTTAGAGTTAAAACTTGTGGAGAAAATTCAAACCTCGCAATGTTTATTTTCTTTCCGGCCAACATTTGTGTGCATATTACCTTCTATTTATTGCTCCATGCCTGTCAAATTCCCTGGGGTATGACTTGCTTTACTCATTCATAATTTCATGAAATATCAACCAAATTCAGTAATTTTGACATGTATGGATAGCTTAGATCTGGCGCTACATGTTGCAATCATCGGCGGCTTCTTAGAGTTAAAACTTGTGGAGAAAATTCAAACCTCGCAATGTTTATTTTCTTTCCGGCCAACATCTGTGTGCATATTACCTTCTATTTATTGCTCCATGCCTGTCAAATTCCCTGGGGTATGACTTGCTTTACTCATTCATAATTTCATGAAATATCAACCAAATTCAGTAATTTTGACATGTATGGATAGCTTAGATCTGGCGCTACATGTTGCAATCATCGGCGGCTTCTTAGAGTTAAAACTTGTGGAGAAAATTCAAACCTCGCAATGTTTATTTTCTTTCCGGCCAACATCTGTGTACATGTTACCGTCTATGTATTGCTCCATGCATGTCAAATTCCCTGGGGTATGGACTTGCTTTACTCATTCATAATTGCATGAAATATCAACCAAATTCAGTAATTTTGACATGTATGGATAGCTTAGATCTGGCGCTACATGTTGCAATTATCGGCGGCTTCTTAGAGTTAAAACTTGTTTAGAAAATTCAAACCTCGCAATGTTTATTTTCTTTCCGGCCAACATCTGTGTGCATATTACCTTCTATTTATTGCTCCATGCCTGTCAAATTCCCTGGGGTATGACTTGCTTTACTCATTCATAATTTCATGAAATATCAACCAAATTCAGTAATTTTGACATGTATGGATAGCTTAGATCTGGCGCTACATGTTGCAATCATCGGCGGCTTCTTAGAGTTAAAACTTGTGGAGAAAATTCAAACCTCGCAATGTTTATTTTCTTTCCGGCCAACATCTGTGTGCATATTACCTTCTATTTATTGCTCCATGCCTGTCAAATTCCCTGGGGTATGACTTGCTTTACTCATTCATAATTTCATGAAATATCAACCAAATTCAGTAATTTTGACATGTATGGATAGCTTAGATCTGGCGCTACATGTTGCAATCATCGGCGGCTTCTTAGAGTTAAAACTTGTGGAGAAAATTCAAACCTCGCAATGTTTATTTTCTTTCCGGCCAACATCTGTGTGCATATTACCTTCTATTTATTGCTCCATGCCTGTCAAATTCCCTGGGGTATGACTTGCTTTACTCATTCATAATTTCATGAAATATCAACCAAATTCAGTAATTTTGACATGTATGGATAGCTTAGATCTGGCGCTACATGTTGCAATCATCGGCGGCTTCTTAGAGTTAAAACTTGTGGAGAAAATTCAAACCTCGCAATGTTTATTTTCTTTCCGGCCAACATCTGTGTACATGTTACCGTCTATTTATTGCTCCATGCATGTCAAATTCCCTGGGGTATGGACTTGCTTTACTCATTCATAATTGCATGAAATATCAACCAAATTCAGTAATTTTGACATGTATGGATAGCTTAGATCTGGCGCTACATGTTGCAATTATCGGCGGCTTCTTAGAGTTAAAACTTGTTTAGAAAATTCAAACCTCGCAATGTTTATTTTCTTTCCGGCCAACATCTGTGTGCATATTACCTTCTATTTATTGCTCCATGCCTGTCAAATTCCCTGGGGTATGACTTGCTTTACTCATTCATAATTTCATGAAATATCAACCAAATTCAGTAATTTTGACATGTATGGATAGCTTAGATCTGGCGCTACATGTTGCAATCATCGGCGGCTTCTTAGAGTTAAAACTTGTGGAGAAAATTCAAACCTCGCAATGTTTATTTTCTTTCCGGCCAACATCTGTGTGCATATTACCTTCTATTTATTGCTCCATGCCTGTCAAATTCCCTGGGGTATGACTTGCTTTACTCATTCATAATTTCATGAAATATCAACCAAATTCAGTAATTTTGACATGTATGGATAGCTTAGATCTGGCGCTACATGTTGCAATCATCGGCGGCTTCTTAGAGTTAAAACTTGTGGAGAAAATTCAAACCTCGCAATGTTTATTTTCTTTCCGGCCAACATCTGTGTACATGTTACCGTCTATTTATTGCTCCATGCATGTCAAATTCCCTGGGGTATGGACTTGCTTTACTCATTCATAATTGCATGAAATATAAACCAAATTCAGTAATTTTGACATGTATGGAGAGCTTAGATCTGGCGCTACATGTTGCAATTATCGGCGGCTTCTTAGAGTTAAAACTTGTGGAGAAAATTCAAACCTCGCAATGTTTATTTTCTTCCCGGCCACCATCTGTGTGCAGATTACCTTTTATTTATTGCTCCATGCCTGTCAAATTCCCTGGGGTTTGGACTTGCTTTACTCATTCATAATTGCATGAAATATCAACCAAATTCAGTAATTTTGACATGTATGGATAGCTTAGATTTGGCGCTACATGTTGCAATTATCGGCGGCTTCTTAGAGTTAAAACTTGTGGAGAAAATTCAAACCTCGCAATGTTTATTTTCTTTCCGGCCAACATTTGTGTGCATATTACCTTCTATTTATTGCTCCATGCCTGTCAAATTCCCTGGGGTATGACTTGCTTTACTCATTCATAATTTCATGAAATATCAACCAAATTTAGTAATTTTGACATGTATGGATAGCTTAGATCTGGCGCTACATGTTGCAATTATCGGCGGCTTCTTAGAGTTAAAACTTGTTTAGAAAATTCAAACCTCGCAATGTTTATTTTCTTTCCGGCCAACATCTGTGTGCATATTACCTTCTATTTATTGCTCCATGCCTGTCAAATTCCCTGGGGTATGACTTGCTTTACTCATTCATAATTTCATGAAATATCAACCAAATTCAGTAATTTTGACATGTATGGATAGCTTAGATCTGGCGCTACATGTTGCAATCATCGGCGGCTTCTTAGAGTTAAAACTTGTGGAGAAAATTCAAACCTCGCAATGTTTATTTTCTTTCCGGCCAACATCTGTGTGCATATTACCTTCTATTTATTGCTCCATGCCTGTCAAATTCCCTGGGGTATGACTTGCTTTACTCATTCATAATTTCATGAAATATCAACCAAATTCAGTAATTTTGACATGTATGGATAGCTTAGATCTGGCGCTACATGTTGCAATTATCGGCGGCTTCTTAGAGTTAAAACTTGTGGAGAAAATTCAAACCTCGCAATGTTTATTTTCTTTCCGGCCAACATTTGTGTGCATATTACCTTCTATTTATTGCTCCATTCCTGTCAAATTCCCTGGGGTATGACTTGCTTTACTCATTCATAATTTCATGAAATATCAACCAAATTCAGTAATTTTGACATGTATGGATAGCTTAGATCTGGCGCTACATGTTGCAATCATCGGCGGCTTCTTAGAGTTAAAACTTGTTGAGAAAATTCAAACCTCGCAATGTTTATTTTCTTTCCGGCCAACATCTGTGTGCATATTACCTTCTATTTATTGCTCCATGCCTGTCAAATTCCCTGGGGTATGACTTGCTTTACTCATTCATAATTTCATGAAATATCAACCAAATTCAGTAATTTTGACATGTATGGATAGCTTAGATCTGGCGCTACATGTTGCAATCATCGGCGGCTTCTTAGAGTTAAAACTTGTGGAGAAAATTCAAACCTCGCAATGTTTATTTTCTTTCCGGCCAACATCTGTGTACATGTTACCGTCTATTTATTGCTCCATGCATGTCAAATTCCCTGGGGTATGGACTTGCTTTACTCATTCATAATTGCATGAAATATCAACCAAATTCAGTAATTTTGACATGTATGGATAGCTTAGATCTGGCGCTACATGTTGCAATTATCGGCGGCTTCTTAGAGTTAAAACTTGTTTAGAAAATTCAAACCTCGCAATGTTTATTTTCTTTCCGGCCAACATCTGTGTGCATATTACCTTCTATTTATTGCTCCATGCCTGTCAAATTCCCTGGGGTATGACTTGCTTTACTCATTCATAATTTCATGAAATATCAACCAAATTCAGTAATTTTGACATGTATGGATAGCTTAGATCTGGCGCTACATGTTGCAATCATCGGCGGCTTCTTAGAGTTAAAACTTGTGGAGAAAATTCAAACCTCGCAATGTTTATTTTCTTTCCGGCCAACATCTGTGTGCATATTACCTTCTATTTATTGCTCCATGCCTGTCAAATTCCCTGGGGTATGACTTGCTTTACTCATTCATAATTTCATGAAATATCAACCAAATTCAGTAATTTTGACATGTATGGATAGCTTAGATCTGGCGCTACATGTTGCAATCATCGGCGGCTTCTTAGAGTTAAAACTTGTGGAGAAAATTCAAACCTCGCAATGTTTATTTTCTTTCCGGCCAACATCTGTGTACATGTTACCGTCTATTTATTGCTCCATGCATGTCAAATTCCCTGGGGTATGGACTTGCTTTACTCATTCATAATTGCATGAAATATAAACCAAATTCAGTAATTTTGACATGTATGGAGAGCTTAGATCTGGCGCTACATGTTGCAATTATCGGCGGCTTCTTAGAGTTAAAACTTGTGGAGAAAATTCAAACCTCGCAATGTTTATTTTCTTTCCGGCCAACATTTGTGTGCATATTACCTTCTATTTATTGCTCCATGCCTGTCAAATTCCCTGGGGTATGACTTGCTTTACTCATTCATAATTTCATGAAATATCAACCAAATTTAGTAATTTTGACATGTATGGATAGCTTAGATCTGGCGCTACATGTTGCAATTATCGGCGGCTTCTTAGAGTTAAAACTTGTTTAGAAAATTCAAACCTCGCAATGTTTATTTTCTTTCCGGCCAACATCTGTGTGCATATTACCTTCTATTTATTGCTCCATGCCTGTCAAATTCCCTGGGGTATGACTTGCTTTACTCATTCATAATTTCATGAAATATCAACCAAATTCAGTAATTTTGACATGTATGGATAGCTTAGATCTGGCGCTACATGTTGCAATCATCGGCGGCTTCTTAGAGTTAAAACTTGTGGAGAAAATTCAAACCTCGCAATGTTTATTTTCTTTCCGGCCAACATCTGTGTGCATATTACCTTCTATTTATTGCTCCATGCCTGTCAAATTCCCTGGGGTATGACTTGCTTTACTCATTCATAATTTCATGAAATATCAACCAAATTCAGTAATTTTGACATGTATGGATAGCTTAGATCTGGCGCTACATGTTGCAATTATCGGCGGCTTCTTAGAGTTAAAACTTGTGGAGAAAATTCAAACCTCGCAATGTTTATTTTCTTTCCGGCCAACATTTGTGTGCATATTACCTTCTATTTATTGCTCCATTCCTGTCAAATTCCCTGGGGTATGACTTGCTTTACTCATTCATAATTTCATGAAATATCAACCAAATTCAGTAATTTTGACATGTATGGATAGCTTAGATCTGGCGCTACATGTTGCAATCATCGGCGGCTTCTTAGAGTTAAAACTTGTTGAGAAAATTCAAACCTCGCAATGTTTATTTTCTTTCCGGCCAACATCTGTGTGCATATTACCTTCTATTTATTGCTCCATGCCTGTCAAATTCCCTGGGGTATGACTTGCTTTACTCATTCATAATTTCATGAAATATCAACCAAATTCAGTAATTTTGACATGTATGGATAGCTTAGATCTGGCGCTACATGTTGCAATCATCGGCGGCTTCTTAGAGTTAAAACTTGTGGAGAAAATTCAAACCTCGCAATGTTTATTTTCTTTCCGGCCAACATCTGTGTACATGTTACCGTCTATTTATTGCTCCATGCATGTCAAATTCCCTGGGGTATGGACTTGCTTTACTCATTCATAATTGCATGAAATATCAACCAAATTCAGTAATTTTGACATGTATGGATAGCTTAGATCTGGCGCTACATGTTGCAATTATCGGCGGCTTCTTAGAGTTAAAACTTGTTTAGAAAATTCAAACCTCGCAATGTTTATTTTCTTTCCGGCCAACATCTGTGTGCATATTACCTTCTATTTATTGCTCCATGCCTGTCAAATTCCCTGGGGTATGACTTGCTTTACTCATTCATAATTTCATGAAATATCAACCAAATTCAGTAATTTTGACATGTATGGATAGCTTAGATCTGGCGCTACATGTTGCAATCATCGGCGGCTTCTTAGAGTTAAAACTTGTTGAGAAAATTCAAACCTCGCAATGTTTATTTTCTTTCCGGCCAACATCTGTGTGCATATTACCTTCTATTTATTGCTCCATGCATGTCAAATTCCCTGGGGTATGACTTGCTTTACTCATTCATAATTTCATGAAATATCAACCAAATTCAGTAATTTTGACATGTATGGATAGCTTAGATCTGGCGCTACATGTTGCAATCATCGGCGGCTTCTTAGAGTTAAAACTTGTGGAGAAAATTCAAACCTCGCAATGTTTATTTTCTTTCCGGCCAACATCTGTGTACATGTTACCGTCTATTTATTGCTCCATGCATGTCAAATTCCCTGGGGTATGGACTTGCTTTACTCATTCATAATTGCATGAAATATCAACCAAATGCAGTAATTTTGACATGTATGGAGAGCTTAGATCTGGCGCTACATGTTGCAATTATCGGCGGCTTCTTAGAGTTAAAACTTGTGGAGAAAATTCAAACCTCGCAATGTTTATTTTCTTCCCGGCCACCATCTGTGTGCAGATTACCTTTTATTTATTGCTCCATGCCTGTCAAATTCCCTGGGGTTTGGACTTGCTTTACTCATTCATAATTGCATGAAATATCAACCAAATTCAGTAATTTTGACATGTATGGATAGCTTAGATTTGGCGCTACATGTTGCAATTATCGGCGGCTTCTTAGAGTTAAAACTTGTGGAGAAAATTCAAACGTCGCAATGTTTATTTTCTTTCCGGCCAACATTTGTGTGCATATTACCTTCTATTTATTGCTCCATGCCTGTCAAATTCCCTGGGGTATGACTTGCTTTACTCATTCATAATTTCATGAAATATCAACCAAATTCAGTAATTTTGACATGTATGGATAGCTTAGATCTGGCGCTACATGTTGCAATCATCGGCGGCTTCTTAGAGTTAAAACTTGTGGAGAAAATTCAAACCTCGCAATGTTTATTTTCTTTCCGGCCAACATCTGTGTGCATATTACCTTCTATTTATTGCTCCATGCCTGTCAAATTCCCTGGGGTATGACTTGCTTTACTCATTCATAATTTCATGAAATATCAACCAAATGCAGTAATTTTGACATGTATGGAGAGCTTAGATCTGGCGCTACATGTTGCAATTATCGGCGGCTTCTTAGAGTTAAAACTTGTGGGGAAAATTCAAACCTCGCAATGTTTATTTTCTTCCCGGCCACCATCTGTGTGCAGATTACCTTCTATTTATTGCTCCATGCCTGTCAAATTCCCTGGGGTATGACTTGCTTTACTCATTCATAATTTCATGAAATATCAACCAAATTCAGTAATTTTGACATGTATGGATAGCTTAGATCTGGCGCTACATGTTGCAATCATCGGCGGCTTCTTAGAGTTAAAACTTGTGGAGAAAATTCAAACCTCGCAATGTTTATTTTCTTTCCGGCCAACATCTGTGTACATGTTACCGTCTATTTATTGCTCCATGCATGTCAAATTCCCTGGGGTATGGACTTGCTTTACTCATTCATAATTGCATGAAATATAAACCAAATTCAGTAATTTTGACATGTATGGATAGCTTAGATCTGGCGCTACATGTTGCAATTATCGGCGGCTTCTTAGAGTTAAAACTTGTTTAGAAAATTCAAACCTCGCAATGTTTATTTTCTTTCCGGCCAACATCTGTGTGCATATTACCTTCTATTTATTGCTCCATGCCTGTCAAATTCCCTGGGGTATGACTTGCTTTACTCATTCATAATTTCATGAAATATCAACCAAATTCAGTAATTTTGACATGTATGGATAGCTTAGATCTGGCGCTACATGTTGCAATCATCGGCGGCTTCTTAGAGTTAAAACTTGTGGAGAAAATTCAAACCTCGCAATGTTTATTTTCTTTCCGGCCAACATCTGTGTGCATATTACCTTCTATTTATTGCTCCATGCCTGTCAAATTCCCTGGGGTATGACTTGCTTTACTCATTCATAATTTCATGAAATATCAACCAAATTCAGTAATTTTGACATGTATGGATAGCTTAGATCTGGCGCTACATGTTGCAATCATCGGCGGCTTCTTAGAGTTAAAACTTGTTGAGAAAATTCAAACCTCGCAATGTTTATTTTCTTTCCGGCCAACATCTGTGTGCATATTACCTTCTATTTATTGCTCCATGCATGTCAAATTCCCTGGGGTATGACTTGCTTTACTCATTCATAATTTCATGAAATATCAACCAAATTCAGTAATTTTGACATGTATGGATAGCTTAGATCTGGCGCTACATGTTGCAATCATCGGCGGCTTCTTAGAGTTAAAACGTGTGGAGAAAATTCAAACCTCGCAATGTTTATTTTCTTTCCGGCCAACAGCTGTGTACATGTTACCGTCTATTTATTGCTCCATGCATGTCAAATTCCCTGGGGTATGGACTTGCTTTACTCATTCATAATTGCATGAAATATCAACCAAATGCAGTAATTTTGACATGTATGGAGAGCTTAGATCTGGCGCTACATGTTGCAATTATCGGCGGTTTCTTAGAGTTAAAACTTGTGGAGAAAATTCAAACCTCGCAATGTTTATTTTCTTCCCGGCCACCATCTGTGTGCAGATTACCTTTTATTTATTGCTCCATGCCTGTCAAATTCCCTGGGGTTTGGACTTGCTTTACTCATTCATAATTGCATGAAATATCAACCAAATTCAGTAATTTTGACATGTATGGATAGCTTAGATTTGGCGCTACATGTTGCAATTATCGGCGGCTTCTTAGAGTTAAAACTTGTGGAGAAAATTCAAACGTCGCAATGTTTATTTTCTTTCCGGCCAACATTTGTGTGCATATTACCTTCTATTTATTGCTCCATGCCTGTCAAATTCCCTGGGGTATGACTTGCTTTACTCATTCATAATTTCATGAAATATCAACCAAATTCAGTAATTTTGACATGTATGGATAGCTTAGATCTGGCGCTACATGTTGCAATCATCGGCGGCTTCTTAGAGTTAAAACTTGTGGAGAAAATTCAAACCTCGCAATGTTTATTTTCTTTCCGGCCAACATCTGTGTGCATATTACCTTCTATTTATTGCTCCATGCCTGTCAAATTCCCTGGGGTATGACTTGCTTTACTCATTCATAATTTCATGAAATATCAACCAAATGCAGTAATTTTGACATGTATGGAGAGCTTAGATCTGGCGCTACATGTTGCAATTATCGGCGGCTTCTTAGAGTTAAAACTTGTGGGGAAAATTCAAACCTCGCAATGTTTATTTTCTTCCCGGCCACCATCTGTGTGCAGATTACCTTTTATTTATTGCTCCATGCCTGTCAAATTCCCTGGGGTTTGGACTTGCTTTACTCATTCATAATTGCATGACATATCAACCAAATTCAGTTATTTTGACATGTATGGATAGCTTAGATCTGGCGCTACATGTTGCAATCATCGGCGGCTTCTTAGAGTTAAAACTTGTGGAGAAAATTCAAACCTCGCAATGTTTATTTTCTTTCCGGCCAACATCTGTGTACATGTTACCGTCTATTTATTGCTCCATGCATGTCAAATTCCCTGGGGTATGGACTTGCTTTACTCATTCATAATTGCATGAAATATCAACCAAATGTAGTAATTTTGACATGTATGGAGAGCTTAGATCTGGCGCTACATGTTGCAATTATCGGCGGCTTCTTAGAGTTAAAACTTGTGGAGAAAATTCAAACCTCGCAATGTTTATTTTCTTCCCGGCCACCATCTGTGTGCAGATTACCTTTTATTTATTGCTCCATGCCTGTCAAATTCCCTGGGTTTTGGACTTGCTTTACTCATTCATAATTGCATGAAATATCAACCAAATTCAGTAATTTTGACATGTATGGATAGCTTAGATTTGGCGCTACATGTTGCAATTATCGGCGGCTTCTTAGAGTTAAAACTTGTGGAGAAAATTCAAACCTCGCAATGTTTATTTTCTTCCCGGCCAACATTTGTGTGCATATTACCTTCTATTTATTGCTCCATGCCTGTCAAATTCCCTGGGGTATGACTTGCTTTACTCATTCATAATTTCATGAAATATCAACCAAATTCAGTTATTTTGACATGTATGGATAGCTTAGATCTGGCGCTACATGTTGCAATCATCGGCGGCTTCTTAGAGTTAAAACTTGTGGAGAAAATTCAAACCTCGCAATGTTTATTTTCTTTCCGGCCAACATCTGTGTACATGTTACCGTCTATTTATTGCTCCATGCATGTCAAATTCCCTGGGGTATGGACTTGCTTTACTCATTCATAATTGCATGAAATATCAACCAAATGCAGTAATTTTGACATGTATGGAGAGCTTAGATCTGGCGCTACATGTTGCAATTATCGGCGGCTTCTTAGAGTTAAAACTTGTGGAGAAAATTCAAACCTCGCAATGTTTATTTTCTTCCCGGCCACCATCTGTGTGCAGATTACCTTTTATTTATTGCTCCATGCCTGTCAAATTCCCTGGGTTTTGGACTTGCTTTACTCATTCATAATTGCATGAAATATCAACCAAATTCAGTAATTTTGACATGTATGGATAGCTTAGATTTGGCGCTACATGTTGCAATTATCGGCGGCTTCTTAGAGTTAAAACTTGTGGAGAAAATTCAAACCTCGCAATGTTTATTTTCTTTCCGGCCAACATTTGTGTGCATATTACCTTCTATTTATTGCTCCATGCCTGTCAAATTCCCTGGGGTATGACTTGCTTTACTCATTCATAATTTCATGAAATATCAACCAAATTCAGTAATTTTGACATGTATGGATAGCTTAGATCTGGCGCTACATGTTGCAATCATCGGCGGCTTCTTAGAGTTAAAACTTGTGGAGAAAATTCAAACCTCGCAATGTTTATTTTCTTTCCGGCCAACATCTGTGTACATGTTACCGTCTATTTATTGCTCCATGCATGTCAAATTCCCTGGGGTATGGACTTGCTTTACTCATTCATAATTGCATGAAATATCAACCAAATGCAGTAATTTTGACATGTATGGAGAGCTTAGATCTGGCGCTACATGTTGCAATTATCGGCGGCTTCTTAGAGTTAAAACTTGTGGAGAAAATTCAAACCTCGCAATGTTTATTTTCTTCCCGGCCACCATCTGTGTGCAGATTACCTTTTATTTATTGCTCCATGCCTGTCAAATTCCCTGGGGTTTGGACTTGCTTTACTCATTCATAATTGCATGAAATATCAACCAAATTCAGTTATTTTGACATGTATGGATAGCTTAGATCTGGCGCTACATGTTGCAATTATCGGCGGCTTCTTAGAGTTAAAACTTGTGGAGAAAATTCAAACCTCGCAATGTTTATTTTCTTTCCGGCCAACATCTGTGTACATGTTACCGTCTATTTATTGCTCCATGCCTGTCAAATTCCCTGGGGTATGACTTGCTTTACTCATTCATAATTTCATGAAATATCAACCAAATTCAGTAATTTTGACATGTATGGATAGCTTAGATCTGGCGCTACATGTTGCAATCATCGGCGGCTTCTTAGAGTTAAAACTTGTGGAGAAAATTCAAACCTCGCAATGTTTATTTTCTTTCCGGCCAACATCTGTGTACATGTTACCGTCTATTTATTGCTCCATGCATGTCAAATTCCCTGGGGTATGGACTTGCTTTACTCATTCATAATTGCATGAAATATCAACCAAATGCAGTAATTTTGACATGTATTGTGAGCTTAGATCTGGCGCTACATGTTGCAATTATCGGCGGCTTCTTAGAGTTAAAACTTGTGGAGAAAATTCAAACCTCGCAATGTTTATTTTCTTCCCGGCCACCATCTGTGTGCAGATTACCTTTTATTTATTGCTCCATGCCTGTCAAATTCCCTGGGGTTTGGACTTGCTTTACTCATTCATAATTGCATGAAATATCAACCAAATTCAGTAATTTTGACATGTATGGATAGCTTAGATTTGGCGCTACATGTTGCAATTATCGGCGGCTTCTTAGAGTTAAAACTTGTGGAGAAAATTCAAACCTCGCAATGTTTATTTTCTTTCCGGCCAACATTTGTGTGCATATTACCTTCTATTTATTGCTCCATGCCTGTCAAATTCCCTGGGGTATGACTTGCTTTACTCATTCATAATTTCATGAAATATCAACCAAATTCAGTAATTTTGACATGTATGGATAGCTTAGATCTGGCGCTACATGTTGCAATCATCGGCGGCTTCTTAGAGTTAAAACTTGTGGAGAAAATTCAAACCTCGCAATGTTTATTTTCTTTCCGGCCAACATCTGTGTGCATATTACCTTCTATTTATTGCTCCATGCCTGTCAAATTCCCTGGGGTATGACTTGCTTTACTCATTCATAATTTCATGAAATATCAACCAAATTCAGTAATTTTGACATGTATGGATAGCTTAGATCTGGCGCTACATGTTGCAATCATCGGCGGCTTCTTAGAGTTAAAACTTGTGGAGAAAATTCAAACCTCGCAATGTTTATTTTCTTTCCGGCCAACATCTGTGTACATGTTACCGTCTATTTATTGCTCCATGCATGTCAAATTCCCTGGGGTATGGACTTGCTTTACTCATTCATAATTGCATGAAATATCAACCAAATTCAGTAATTTTGACATGTATGGATAGCTTAGATCTGGCGCTACATGTTGCAATTATCGGCGGCTTCTTAGAGTTAAAACTTGTTTAGAAAATTCAAACCTCGCAATGTTTATTTTCTTTCCGGCCAACATCTGTGTGCATATTACCTTCTATTTATTGCTCCATGCCTGTCAAATTCCCTGGGGTATGACTTGCTTTACTCATTCATAATTTCATGAAATATCAACCAAATTCAGTAATTTTGACATGTATGGATAGCTTAGATCTGGCGCTACATGTTGCAATCATCGGCGGCTTCTTAGAGTTAAAACTTGTGGAGAAAATTCAAACCTCGCAATGTTTATTTTTTTTCCGGCCAACATCTGTGTGCATATTACCTTCTATTTATTGCTCCATGCCTGTCAAATTCCCTGGGGTATGACTTGCTTTACTCATTCATAATTTCATGAAATATCAACCAAATTCAGTAATTTTGACATGTATGGATAGCTTAGATCTGGCGCTACATGTTGCAATTATCGGCGGCTTCTTAGAGTTAAAACTTGTGGAGAAAATTCAAACCTCGCAATGTTTATTTTCTTTCCGGCCAACATTTGTGTGCATATTACCTTCTATTTATTGCTCCATGCCTGTCAAATTCCCTGGGGTATGACTTGCTTTACTCATTCATAATTTCATGAAATATCAACCAAATTCAGTAATTTTGACATGTATGGATAGCTTAGATCTGGCGCTACATGTTACAATCATCGGCGGCTTCTTAGAGTTAAAACTTGTGGAGAAAATTCAAACCTCGCAATGTTTATTTTCTTTCCGGCCAACATCTGTGTGCATATTACCTTCTATTTATTGCTCCATGCCTGTCAAATTCCCTGGGGTATGGACTTGCTTTACTCATTCATAATTGCATGAAATATCAACCAAATG
This sequence comes from Hippasteria phrygiana, assembly GCA_037893225.1. NCBI lineage: Eukaryota > Metazoa > Echinodermata > Asteroidea > Valvatida > Goniasteridae > Hippasteria > Hippasteria phrygiana. Next base: position 783,781 of record JAZGUH010000052.1, on the reverse strand, counting down.
CAGTAATTTTGACATGTATGGAGAGCTTAGATCTGGCGCTACATGTTGCAATTATCGGCGGCTTCTTAGAGTTAAAACTTGTGGAGAAAATTCAAACCTCGCAATGTTTATTTTCTTCCCGGCCACCATCTGTGTGCAGATTACCTTTTATTTATTGCTCCATGCCTGTCAAATTCCCTGGGGTTTGGACTTGCTTTACTCATTCATAATTGCATGAAATATCAACCAAATTCAGTAATTTTGACATGTATGGATAGCTTAGATTTGGCGCTACATGTTGCAATTATCGGCGGCTTCTTAGAGTTAAAACTTGTGGAGAAAATTCAAACCTCGCAATGTTTATTTTCTTTCCGGCCAACATTTGTGTGCATATTACCTTCTATTTATTGCTCCATGCCTGTCAAATTCCCTGGGGTATGACTTGCTTTACTCATTCATAATTTCATGAAATATCAACCAAATTCAGTAATTTTGACATGTATGGATAGCTTAGATCTGGCGCTACATGTTGCAATCATCGGCGGCTTCTTAGAGTTAAAACTTGTGGAGAAAATTCAAACCTCGCAATGTTTATTTTCTTTCCGGCCAACATCTGTGTGCATATTACCTTCTATTTATTGCTCCATGCCTGTCAAATTCCCTGGGGTATGACTTGCTTTACTCATTCATAATTTCATGAAATATCAACCAAATTCAGTAATTTTGACATGTATGGATAGCTTAGATCTGGCGCTACATGTTGCAATCATCGGCGGCTTCTTAGAGTTAAAACTTGTGGAGAAAATTCAAACCTCGCAATGTTTATTTTCTTTCCGGCCAACATCTGTGTACATGTTACCGTCTATTTATTGCTCCATGCATGTCAAATTCCCTGGGGTATGGACTTGCTTTACTCATTCATAATTGCATGAAATATCAACCAAATTCAGTAATTTTGACATGTATGGATAGCTTAGATCTGGCGCTACATGTTGCAATTATCGGCGGCTTCTTAGAGTTAAAACTTGTGGAGAAAATTCAAACGTCGCAATGTTTATTTTCTTTCCGGCCAACATTTGTGTGCATATTACCTTCTATTTATTGCTCCATGCCTGTCAAATTCCCTGGGGTATGACTTGCTTTACTCATTCATAATTTCATGAAATATCAACCAAATTCAGTAATTTTGACATGTATGGATAGCTTAGATCTGGCGCTACATGTTGCAATCATCGGCGGCTTCTTAGAGTTAAAACTTGTGGAGAAAATTCAAACCTCGCAATGTTTATTTTCTTTGCGGCCAACATCTGTGTGCATATTACCTTCTATTTATTGCTCCATGCCTGTCAAATTCCCTGGGGTATGACTTGCTTTACTCATTCATAATTTCATGAAATATCAACCAAATGCAGTAATTTTGACATGTATGGAGAGCTTAGATCTGGCGCTACATGTTGCAATTATCGGCGGCTTCTTAGAGTTAAAACTTGTGGGGAAAATTCAAACCTCGCAATGTTTATTTTCTTCCCGGCCACCATCTGTGTGCAGATTACCTTCTATTTATTGCTCCATGCCTGTCAAATTCCCTGGGGTATGACTTGCTTTACTCATTCATAATTTCATGAAATATCAACCAAATTCAGTAATTTTGACATGTATGGATAGCTTAGATCTGGCGCTACATGTTGCAATCATCGGCGGCTTCTTAGAGTTAAAACTTGTGGAGAAAATTCAAACCTCGCAATGTTTATTTTCTTTCCGGCCAACATCTGTGTACATGTTACCGTCTATTTATTGCTCCATGCATGTCAAATTCCCTGGGGTATGGACTTGCTTTACTCATTCATAATTGCATGAAATATAAACCAAATTCAGTAATTTTGACATGTATGGATAGCTTAGATCTGGCGCTACATGTTGCAATTATCGGCGGCTTCTTAGAGTTAAAACTTGTTTAGAAAATTCAAACCTCGCAATGTTTATTTTCTTTCCGGCCAACATCTGTGTGCATATTACCTTCTATTTATTGCTCCATGCCTGTCAAATTCCCTGGGGTATGACTTGCTTTACTCATTCATAATTTCATGAAATATCAACCAAATTCAGTAATTTTGACATGTATGGATAGCTTAGATCTGGCGCTACATGTTGCAATCATCGGCGGCTTCTTAGAGTTAAAACTTGTGGAGAAAATTCAAACCTCGCAATGTTTATTTTCTTTCCGGCCAACATCTGTGTGCATATTACCTTCTATTTATTGCTCCATGCCTGTCAAATTCCCTGGGGTATGACTTGCTTTACTCATTCATAATTTCATGAAATATCAACCAAATTCAGTAATTTTGACATGTATGGATAGCTTAGATCTGGCGCTACATGTTGCAATCATCGGCGGCTTCTTAGAGTTAAAACTTGTTGAGAAAATTCAAACCTCGCAATGTTTATTTTCTTTCCGGCCAACATCTGTGTGCATATTACCTTCTATTTATTGCTCCATGCATGTCAAATTCCCTGGGGTATGACTTGCTTTACTCATTCATAATTTCATGAAATATCAACCAAATTCAGTAATTTTGACATGTATGGATAGCTTAGATCTGGCGCTACATGTTGCAATCATCGGCGGCTTCTTAGAGTTAAAACTTGTGGAGAAAATTCAAACCTCGCAATGTTTATTTTCTTTCCGGCCAACATCTGTGTGCATATTACCTTCTATTTATTGCTCCATGCCTGTCAAATTCCCTGGGGTATGACTTGCTTTACTCATTCATAATTTCATGAAATATCAACCAAATTCAGTAATTTTGACATGTATGGATAGCTTAGATCTGGCGCTACATGTTGCAATCATCGGCGGCTTCTTAGAGTTAAAACTTGTGGAGAAAATTCAAACCTCGCAATGTTTATTTTCTTTCCGGCCAACATCTGTGTACATGTTACCGTCTATTTATTGCTCCATGCATGTCAAATTCCCTGGGGTATGGACTTGCTTTACTCATTCATAATTGCATGAAATATCAACCAAATTCAGTAATTTTGACATGTATGGATAGCTTAGATCTGGCGCTACATGTTGCAATTATCGGCGGCTTCTTAGAGTTAAAACTTGTGGAGAAAATTCAAACCTCGCAATGTTTATTTTCTTTCCGGCCAACATCTGTGTGCATATTACCTTCTATTTATTGCTCCATGCCTGTCAAATTCCCTGGGGTATGACTTGCTTTACTCATTCATAATTTCATGAAATATCAACCAAATGCAGTAATTTTGACATGTATGGAGAGCTTAGATCTGGCGCTACATGTTGCAATTATCGGCGGCTTCTTAGAGTTAAAACTTGTGGGGAAAATTCAAACCTCGCAATGTTTATTTTCTTCCCGGCCACCATCTGTGTGCAGATTACCTTCTATTTATTGCTCCATGCCTGTCAAATTCCCTGGGGTATGACTTGCTTTACTCATTCATAATTTCATGAAATATCAACCAAATTCAGTAATTTTGACATGTATGGATAGCTTAGATCTGGCGCTACATGTTGCAATCATCGGCGGCTTCTTAGAGTTAAAACTTGTGGAGAAAATTCAAACCTCGCAATGTTTATTTTCTTTCCGGCCAACATCTGTGTACATGTTACCGTCTATTTATTGCTCCATGCATGTCAAATTCCCTGGGGTATGGACTTGCTTTACTCATTCATAATTGCATGAAATATAAACCAAATTCAGTAATTTTGACATGTATGGATAGCTTAGATCTGGCGCTACATGTTGCAATTATCGGCGGCTTCTTAGAGTTAAAACTTGTTTAGAAAATTCAAACCTCGCAATGTTTATTTTCTTTCCGGCCAACATCTGTGTGCATATTACCTTCTATTTATTGCTCCATGCCTGTCAAATTCCCTGGGGTATGACTTGCTTTACTCATTCATAATTTCATGAAATATCAACCAAATTCAGTAATTTTGACATGTATGGATAGCTTAGATCTGGCGCTACATGTTGCAATCATCGGCGGCTTCTTAGAGTTAAAACTTGTGGAGAAAATTCAAACCTCGCAATGTTTATTTTCTTTCCGGCCAACATCTGTGTGCATATTACCTTCTATTTATTGCTCCATGCCTGTCAAATTCCCTGGGGTATGACTTGCTTTACTCATTCATAATTTCATGAAATATCAACCAAATTCAGTAATTTTGACATGTATGGATAGCTTAGATCTGGCGCTACATGTTGCAATCATCGGCGGCTTCTTAGAGTTAAAACTTGTTGAGAAAATTCAAACCTCGCAATGTTTATTTTCTTTCCGGCCAACATCTGTGTGCATATTACCTTCTATTTATTGCTCCATGCATGTCAAATTCCCTGGGGTATGACTTGCTTTACTCATTCATAATTTCATGAAATATCAACCAAATTCAGTAATTTTGACATGTATGGATAGCTTAGATCTGGCGCTACATGTTGCAATCATCGGCGGCTTCTTAGAGTTAAAACTTGTGGAGAAAATTCAAACCTCGCAATGTTTATTTTCTTTCCGGCCAACATCTGTGTACATGTTACCGTCTATTTATTGCTCCATGCATGTCAAATTCCCTGGGGTATGGACTTGCTTTACTCATTCATAATTGCATGAAATATAAACCAAATTCAGTAATTTTGACATGTATGGATAGCTTAGATCTGGCGCTACATGTTGCAATTATCGGCGGCTTCTTAGAGTTAAAACTTGTTTAGAAAATTCAAACCTCGCAATGTTTATTTTCTTTCCGGCCAACATCTGTGTGCATATTACCTTCTATTTATTGCTCCATGCCTGTCAAATTCCCTGGGGTATGACTTGCTTTACTCATTCATAATTTCATGAAATATCAACCAAATTCAGTAATTTTGACATGTATGGATAGCTTAGATCTGGCGCTACATGTTGCAATCATCGGCGGCTTCTTAGAGTTAAAACTTGTGGAGAAAATTCAAACCTCGCAATGTTTATTTTCTTTCCGGCCAACATCTGTGTGCATATTACCTTCTATTTATTGCTCCATGCCTGTCAAATTCCCTGGGGTATGACTTGCTTTACTCATTCATAATTTCATGAAATATCAACCAAATTCAGTAATTTTGACATGTATGGATAGCTTAGATCTGGCGCTACATGTTGCAATCATCGGCGGCTTCTTAGAGTTAAAACTTGTTGAGAAAATTCAAACCTCGCAATGTTTATTTTCTTTCCGGCCAACATCTGTGTGCATATTACCTTCTATTTATTGCTCCATGCATGTCAAATTCCCTGGGGTATGACTTGCTTTACTCATTCATAATTTCATGAAATATCAACCAAATTCAGTAATTTTGACATGTATGGATAGCTTAGATCTGGCGCTACATGTTGCAATCATCGGCGGCTTCTTAGAGTTAAAACTTGTGGAGAAAATTCAAACCTCGCAATGTTTATTTTCTTTCCGGCCAACAGCTGTGTACATGTTACCGTCTATTTATTGCTCCATGCATGTCAAATTCCCTGGGGTATGGACTTGCTTTACTCATTCATAATTGCATGAAATATCAACAAAATGCAGTAATTTTGACATGTATGGAGAGCTTAGATCTGGCGCTACATGTTGCAATTATCGGCGGCTTCTTAGAGTTAAAACTTGTGGAGAAAATTCAAACGTCGCAATGTTTATTTTCTTTCCGGCCAACATTTGTGTGCATATTACCTTCTATTTATTGCTCCATGCCTGTCAAATTCCCTGGGGTATGACTTGCTTTACTCATTCATAATTGCATGAAATATCAACCAAATTCAGTAATTTTGACATGTATGGATAGCTTAGATCTGGCGCTACATGTTGCAATCATCGGCGGCTTCTTAGAGTTAAAACTTGTGGAGAAAATTCAAACCTCGCAATGTTTATTTTCTTTGCGGCCAACATCTGTGTGCATATTACCTTCTATTTATTGCTCCATGCCTGTCAAATTCCCTGGGGTATGACTTGCTTTACTCATTCATAATTTCATGAAATATCAACCAAATGCAGTAATTTTGACATGTATGGAGAGCTTAGATCTGGCGCTACATGTTGCAATTATCGGCGGCTTCTTAGAGTTAAAACTTGTGGGGAAAATTCAAACCTCGCAATGTTTATTTTCTTCCCGGCCACCATCTGTGTGCAGATTACCTTCTATTTATTGCTCCATGCCTGTCAAATTCCCTGGGGTATGACTTGCTTTACTCATTCATAATTTCATGAAATATCAACCAAATTCAGTAATTTTGACATGTATGGATAGCTTAGATCTGGCGCTACATGTTGCAATCATCGGCGGCTTCTTAGAGTTAAAACTTGTGGAGAAAATTCAAACCTCGCAATGTTTATTTTCTTTCCGGCCAACATCTGTGTACATGTTACCGTCTATTTATTGCTCCATGCATGTCAAATTCCCTGGGGTATGGACTTGCTTTACTCATTCATAATTGCATGAAATATAAACCAAATTCAGTAATTTTGACATGTATGGATAGCTTAGATCTGGCGCTACATGTTGCAATTATCGGCGGCTTCTTAGAGTTAAAACTTGTTTAGAAAATTCAAACCTCGCAATGTTTATTTTCTTTCCGGCCAACATCTGTGTGCATATTACCTTCTATTTATTGCTCCATGCCTGTCAAATTCCCTGGGGTATGACTTGCTTTACTCATTCATAATTTCATGAAATATCAACCAAATTCAGTAATTTTGACATGTATGGATAGCTTAGATCTGGCGCTACATGTTGCAATCATCGGCGGCTTCTTAGAGTTAAAACTTGTGGAGAAAATTCAAACCTCGCAATGTTTATTTTCTTTCCGGCCAACATCTGTGTGCATATTACCTTCTATTTATTGCTCCATGCCTGTCAAATTCCCTGGGGTATGACTTGCTTTACTCATTCATAATTTCATGAAATATCAACCAAATTCAGTAATTTTGACATGTATGGATAGCTTAGATCTGGCGCTACATGTTGCAATCATCGGCGGCTTCTTAGAGTTAAAACTTGTTGAGAAAATTCAAACCTCGCAATGTTTATTTTCTTTCCGGCCAACATCTGTGTGCATATTACCTTCTATTTATTGCTCCATGCATGTCAAATTCCCTGGGGTATGACTTGCTTTACTCATTCATAATTTCATGAAATATCAACCAAATTCAGTAATTTTGACATGTATGGATAGCTTAGATCTGGCGCTACATGTTGCAATCATCGGCGGCTTCTTAGAGTTAAAACTTGTGGAGAAAATTCAAACCTCGCAATGTTTATTTTCTTTCCGGCCAACATCTGTGTGCATATTACCTTCTATTTATTGCTCCATGCCTGTCAAATTCCCTGGGGTATGACTTGCTTTACTCATTCATAATTTCATGAAATATCAACCAAATTCAGTAATTTTGACATGTATGGATAGCTTAGATCTGGCGCTACATGTTGCAATCATCGGCGGCTTCTTAGAGTTAAAACTTGTGGAGAAAATTCAAACCTCGCAATGTTTATTTTCTTTCCGGCCAACATCTGTGTACATGTTACCGTCTATTTATTGCTCCATGCATGTCAAATTCCCTGGGGTATGGACTTGCTTTACTCATTCATAATTGCATGAAATATCAACCAAATTCAGTAATTTTGACATGTATGGATAGCTTAGATCTGGCGCTACATGTTGCAATTATCGGCGGCTTCTTAGAGTTAAAACTTGTGGAGAAAATTCAAACGTCGCAATGTTTATTTTCTTTCCGGCCAACATTTGTGTGCATATTACCTTCTATTTATTGCTCCATGCCTGTCAAATTCCCTGGGGTATGACTTGCTTTACTCATTCATAATTTCATGAAATATCAACCAAATTCAGTAATTTTGACATGTATGGATAGCTTAGATCTGGCGCTACATGTTGCAATCATCGGCGGCTTCTTAGAGTTAAAACTTGTGGAGAAAATTCAAACCTCGCAATGTTTATTTTCTTTCCGGCCAACATCTGTGTGCATATTACCTTCTATTTATTGCTCCATGCCTGTCAAATTCCCTGGGGTATGACTTGCTTTACTCATTCATAATTTCATGAAATATCAACCAAATGCAGTAATTTTGACATGTATGGAGAGCTTAGATCTGGCGCTACATGTTGCAATCATCGGCGGCTTCTTAGAGTTAAAACTTGTGGAGAAAATTCAAACCTCGCAATGTTTATTTTCTTTCCGGCCAACATCTGTGTGCATATTACCTTCTATTTATTGCTCCATGCCTGTCAAATTCCCTGGGGTATGACTTGCTTTACTCATTCATAATTTCATGAAATATCAACCAAATTCAGTAATTTTGACATGTATGGATAGCTTAGATCTGGCGCTACATGTTGCAATCATCGGCGGCTTCTTAGAGTTAAAACTTGTGGAGAAAATTCAAACCTCGCAATGTTTATTTTCTTTCCGGCCAACATCTGTGTACATGTTACCGTCTATTTATTGCTCCATGCATGTCAAATTCCCTGGGGTATGGACTTGCTTTACTCATTCATAATTGCATGAAATATCAACCAAATTCAGTAATTTTGACATGTATGGATAGCTTAGATCTGGCGCTACATGTTGCAATTATCGGCGGCTTCTTAGAGTTAAAACTTGTGGAGAAAATTCAAACGTCGCAATGTTTATTTTCTTTCCGGCCAACATTTGTGTGCATATTACCTTCTATTTATTGCTCCATGCCTGTCAAATTCCCTGGGGTATGACTTGCTTTACTCATTCATAATTTCATGAAATATCAACCAAATTCAGTAATTTTGACATGTATGGATAGCTTAGATCTGGCGCTACATGTTGCAATCATCGGCGGCTTCTTAGAGTTAAAACTTGTGGAGAAAATTCAAACCTCGCAATGTTTATTTTCTTTCCGGCCAACATCTGTGTGCATATTACCTTCTATTTATTGCTCCATGCCTGTCAAATTCCCTGGGGTATGACTTGCTTTACTCATTCATAATTTCATGAAATATCAACCAAATGCAGTAATTTTGACATGTATGGAGAGCTTAGATCTGGCGCTACATGTTGCAATTATCGGCGGCTTCTTAGAGTTAAAACTTGTGGGGAAAATTCAAACCTCGCAATGTTTATTTTCTTCCCGGCCACCATCTGTGTGCAGATTACCTTCTATTTATTGCTCCATGCCTGTCAAATTCCCTGGGGTATGACTTGCTTTACTCATTCATAATTTCATGAAATATCAACCAAATTCAGTAATTTTGACATGTATGGATAGCTTAGATCTGGCGCTACATGTTGCAATCATCGGCGGCTTCTTAGAGTTAAAACTTGTGGAGAAAATTCAAACCTCGCAATGTTTATTTTCTTTCCGGCCAACATCTGTGTACATGTTACCGTCTATTTATTGCTCCATGCATGTCAAATTCCCTGGGGTATGGACTTGCTTTACTCATTCATAATTGCATGAAATATCAACCAAATTCAGTAATTTTGACATGTATGGATAGCTTAGATCTGGCGCTACATGTTGCAATTATCGGCGGCTTCTTAGAGTTAAAACTTGTGGAGAAAATTCAAACGTCGCAATGTTTATTTTCTTTCCGGCCAACATTTGTGTGCATATTACCTTCTATTTATTGCTCCATGCCTGTCAAATTCCCTGGGGTATGACTTGCTTTACTCATTCATAATTTCATGAAATATCAACCAAATTCAGTAATTTTGACATGTATGGATAGCTTAGATCTGGCGCTACATGTTGCAATCATCGGCGGCTTCTTAGAGTTAAAACTTGTGGAGAAAATTCAAACCTCGCAATGTTTATTTTCTTTCCGGCCAACATCTGTGTGCATATTACCTTCTATTTATTGCTCCATGCCTGTCAAATTCCCTGGGGTATGACTTGCTTTACTCATTCATAATTTCATGAAATATCAACCAAATGCAGTAATTTTGACATGTATGGAGAGCTTAGATCTGGCGCTACATGTTGCAATTATCGGCGGCTTCTTAGAGTTAAAACTTGTGGGGAAAATTCAAACCTCGCAATGTTTATTTTCTTCCCGGCCACCATCTGTGTGCAGATTACCTTCTATTTATTGCTCCATGCCTGTCAAATTCCCTGGGGTATGACTTGCTTTACTCATTCATAATTTCATGAAATATCAACCAAATTCAGTAATTTTGACATGTATGGATAGCTTAGATCTGGCGCTACATGTTGCAATCATCGGCGGCTTCTTAGAGTTAAAACTTGTGGAGAAAATTCAAACCTCGCAATGTTTATTTTCTTTCCGGCCAACATCTGTGTACATGTTACCGTCTATTTATTGCTCCATGCATGTCAAATTCCCTGGGGTATGGACTTGCTTTACTCATTCATAATTGCATGAAATATAAACCAAATTCAGTAATTTTGACATGTATGGATAGCTTAGATCTGGCGCTACATGTTGCAATTATCGGCGGCTTCTTAGAGTTAAAACTTGTTTAGAAAATTCAAACCTCGCAATGTTTATTTTCTTTCCGGCCAACATCTGTGTGCATATTACCTTCTATTTATTGCTCCATGCCTGTCAAATTCCCTGGGGTATGACTTGCTTTACTCATTCATAATTTCATGAAATATCAACCAAATTCAGTAATTTTGACATGTATGGATAGCTTAGATCTGGCGCTACATGTTGCAATCATCGGCGGCTTCTTAGAGTTAAAACTTGTGGAGAAAATTCAAACCTCGCAATGTTTATTTTCTTTCCGGCCAACATCTGTGTGCATATTACCTTCTATTTATTGCTCCATGCCTGTCAAATTCCCTGGGGTATGACTTGCTTTACTCATTCATAATTTCATGAAATATCAACCAAATTCAGTAATTTTGACATGTATGGATAGCTTAGATCTGGCGCTACATGTTGCAATCATCGGCGGCTTCTTAGAGTTAAAACTTGTTGAGAAAATTCAAACCTCGCAATGTTTATTTTCTTTCCGGCCAACATCTGTGTGCATATTACCTTCTATTTATTGCTCCATGCATGTCAAATTCCCTGGGGTATGACTTGCTTTACTCATTCATAATTTCATGAAATATCAACCAAATTCAGTAATTTTGACATGTATGGATAGCTTAGATCTGGCGCTACATGTTGCAATCATCGGCGGCTTCTTAGAGTTAAAACTTGTGGAGAAAATTCAAACCTCGCAATGTTTATTTTCTTTCCGGCCAACATCTGTGTACATGTTACCGTCTATTTATTGCTCCATGCATGTCAAATTCCCTGGGGTATGGACTTGCTTTACTCATTCATAATTGCATGAAATATAAACCAAATTCAGTAATTTTGACATGTATGGATAGCTTAGATCTGGCGCTACATGTTGCAATTATCGGCGGCTTCTTAGAGTTAAAACTTGTTTAGAAAATTCAAACCTCGCAATGTTTATTTTCTTTCCGGCCAACATCTGTGTGCATATTACCTTCTATTTATTGCTCCATGCCTGTCAAATTCCCTGGGGTATGACTTGCTTTACTCATTCATAATTTCATGAAATATCAACCAAATTCAGTAATTTTGACATGTATGGATAGCTTAGATCTGGCGCTACATGTTGCAATCATCGGCGGCTTCTTAGAGTTAAAACTTGTGGAGAAAATTCAAACCTCGCAATGTTTATTTTCTTTCCGGCCAACATCTGTGTGCATATTACCTTCTATTTATTGCTCCATGCCTGTCAAATTCCCTGGGGTATGACTTGCTTTACTCATTCATAATTTCATGAAATATCAACCAAATTCAGTAATTTTGACATGTATGGATAGCTTAGATCTGGCGCTACATGTTGCAATCATCGGCGGCTTCTTAGAGTTAAAACTTGTTGAGAAAATTCAAACCTCGCAATGTTTATTTTCTTTCCGGCCAACATCTGTGTGCATATTACCTTCTATTTATTGCTCCATGCATGTCAAATTCCCTGGGGTATGACTTGCTTTACTCATTCATAATTTCATGAAATATCAACCAAATTCAGTAATTTTGACATGTATGGATAGCTTAGATCTGGCGCTACATGTTGCAATCATCGGCGGCTTCTTAGAGTTAAAACTTGTGGAGAAAATTCAAACCTCGCAATGTTTATTTTCTTTCCGGCCAACAGCTGTGTACATGTTACCGTCTATTTATTGCTCCATGCATGTCAAATTCCCTGGGGTATGGACTTGCTTTACTCATTCATAATTGCATGAAATATCAACCAAATGCAGTAATTTTGACATGTATGGAGAGCTTAGATCTGGCGCTACATGTTGCAATTATCGGCGGCTTCTTAGAGTTAAAACTTGTGGGGAAAATTCAAACCTCGCAATGTTTATTTTCTTCCCGGCCACCATCTGTGTGCAGATTACCTTTTATTTATTGCTCCATGCCTGTCAAATTCCCTGGGGTTTGGACTTGCTTTACTCATTCATAATTGCATGAAATATCAACCAAATTCAGTAATTTTGACATGTATGGATAGCTTAGATTTGGCGCTACATGTTGCAATTATCGGCGGCTTCTTAGAGTTAAAACTTGTGGAGAAAATTCAAACGTCGCAATGTTTATTTTCTTTCCGGCCAACATTTGTGTGCATATTACCTTCTATTTATTGCTCCATGCCTGTCAAATTCCCTGGGGTATGACTTGCTTTACTCATTCATAATTTCATGAAATATCAACCAAATTCAGTAATTTTGACATGTATGGATAGCTTAGATCTGGCGCTACATGTTGCAATCATCGGCGGCTTCTTAGAGTTAAAACTTGTGGAGAAAATTCAAACCTCGCAATGTTTATTTTCTTTCCGGCCAACATCTGTGTGCATATTACCTTCTATTTATTGCTCCATGCCTGTCAAATTCCCTGGGGTATGACTTGCTTTACTCATTCATAATTTCATGAAATATCAACCAAATGCAGTAATTTTGACATGTATGGAGAGCTTAGATCTGGCGCTACATGTTGCAATTATCGGCGGCTTCTTAGAGTTAAAACTTGTGGGGAAAATTCAAACCTCGCAATGTTTATTTTCTTCCCGGCCACCATCTGTGTGCAGATTACCTTCTATTTATTGCTCCATGCCTGTCAAATTCCCTGGGGTATGACTTGCTTTACTCATTCATAATTTCATGAAATATCAACCAAATTCAGTAATTTTGACATGTATGGATAGCTTAGATCTGGCGCTACATGTTGCAATCATCGGCGGCTTCTTAGAGTTAAAACTTGTGGAGAAAATTCAAACCTCGCAATGTTTATTTTCTTTCCGGCCAACATCTGTGTACATGTTACCGTCTATTTATTGCTCCATGCATGTCAAATTCCCTGGGGTATGGACTTGCTTTACTCATTCATAATTGCATGAAATATAAACCAAATTCAGTAATTTTGACATGTATGGATAGCTTAGATCTGGCGCTACATGTTGCAATTATCGGCGGCTTCTTAGAGTTAAAACTTGTTTAGAAAATTCAAACCTCGCAATGTTTATTTTCTTTCCGGCCAACATCTGTGTGCATATTACCTTCTATTTATTGCTCCATGCCTGTCAAATTCCCTGGGGTATGACTTGCTTTACTCATTCATAATTTCATGAAATATCAACCAAATTCAGTAATTTTGACATGTATGGATAGCTTAGATCTGGCGCTACATGTTGCAATCATCGGCGGCTTCTTAGAGTTAAAACTTGTGGAGAAAATTCAAACCTCGCAATGTTTATTTTCTTTCCGGCCAACATCTGTGTGCATATTACCTTCTATTTATTGCTCCATGCCTGTCAAATTCCCTGGGGTATGACTTGCTTTACTCATTCATAATTTCATGAAATATCAACCAAATTCAGTAATTTTGACATGTATGGATAGCTTAGATCTGGCGCTACATGTTGCAATCATCGGCGGCTTCTTAGAGTTAAAACTTGTTGAGAAAATTCAAACCTCGCAATGTTTATTTTCTTTCCGGCCAACATCTGTGTGCATATTACCTTCTATTTATTGCTCCATGCATGTCAAATTCCCTGGGGTATGACTTGCTTTACTCATTCATAATTTCATGAAATATCAACCAAATTCAGTAATTTTGACATGTATGGATAGCTTAGATCTGGCGCTACATGTTGCAATCATCGGCGGCTTCTTAGAGTTAAAACTTGTGGAGAAAATTCAAACCTCGCAATGTTTATTTTCTTTCCGGCCAACATCTGTGTACATGTTACCGTCTATTTATTGCTCCATGCATGTCAAATTCCCTGGGGTATGGACTTGCTTTACTCATTCATAATTGCATGAAATATAAACCAAATTCAGTAATTTTGACATGTATGGATAGCTTAGATCTGGCGCTACATGTTGCAATTATCGGCGGCTTCTTAGAGTTAAAACTTGTTTAGAAAATTCAAACCTCGCAATGTTTATTTTCTTTCCGGCCAACATCTGTGTGCATATTACCTTCTATTTATTGCTCCATGCCTGTCAAATTCCCTGGGGTATGACTTGCTTTACTCATTCATAATTTCATGAAATATCAACCAAATTCAGTAATTTTGACATGTATGGATAGCTTAGATCTGGCGCTACATGTTGCAATCATCGGCGGCTTCTTAGAGTTAAAACTTGTGGAGAAAATTCAAACCTCGCAATGTTTATTTTCTTTCCGGCCAACATCTGTGTGCATATTACCTTCTATTTATTGCTCCATGCCTGTCAAATTCCCTGGGGTATGACTTGCTTTACTCATTCATAATTTCATGAAATATCAACCAAATTCAGTAATTTTGACATGTATGGATAGCTTAGATCTGGCGCTACATGTTGCAATCATCGGCGGCTTCTTAGAGTTAAAACTTGTTGAGAAAATTCAAACCTCGCAATGTTTATTTTCTTTCCGGCCAACATCTGTGTGCATATTACCTTCTATTTATTGCTCCATGCATGTCAAATTCCCTGGGGTATGACTTGCTTTACTCATTCATAATTTCATGAAATATCAACCAAATTCAGTAATTTTGACATGTATGGATAGCTTAGATCTGGCGCTACATGTTGCAATCATCGGCGGCTTCTTAGAGTTAAAACTTGTGGAGAAAATTCAAACCTCGCAATGTTTATTTTCTTTCCGGCCAACAGCTGTGTACATGTTACCGTCTATTTATTGCTCCATGCATGTCAAATTCCCTGGGGTATGGACTTGCTTTACTCATTCATAATTGCATGAAATATCAACCAAATGCAGTAATTTTGACATGTATGGAGAGCTTAGATCTGGCGCTACATGTTGCAATTATCGGCGGCTTCTTAGAGTTAAAACTTGTGGAGAAAATTCAAACCTCGCAATGTTTATTTTCTTCCCGGCCACCATCTGTGTGCAGATTACCTTTTATTTATTGCTCCATGCCTGTCAAATTCCCTGGGGTTTGGACTTGCTTTACTCATTCATAATTGCATGAAATATCAACCAAATTCAGTAATTTTGACATGTATGGATAGCTTAGATTTGGCGCTACATGTTGCAATTATCGGCGGCTTCTTAGAGTTAAAACTTGTGGAGAAAATTCAAACGTCGCAATGTTTATTTTCTTTCCGGCCAACATTTGTGTGCATATTACCTTCTATTTATTGCTCCATGCCTGTCAAATTCCCTGGGGTATGACTTGCTTTACTCATTCATAATTTCATGAAATATCAACCAAATTCAGTAATTTTGACATGTATGGATAGCTTAGATCTGGCGCTACATGTTGCAATCATCGGCGGCTTCTTAGAGTTAAAACTTGTTGAGAAAATTCAAACCTCGCAATGTTTATTTTCTTTCCGGCCAACATCTGTGTGCATATTACCTTCTATTTATTGCTCCATGCCTGTCAAATTCCCTGGGGTATGACTTGCTTTACTCATTCATAATTTCATGAAATATCAACCAAATGCAGTAATTTTGACATGTATGGAGAGCTTAGATCTGGCGCTACATGTTGCAATTATCGGCGGCTTCTTAGAGTTAAAACTTGTGGGGAAAATTCAAACCTCGCAATGTTTATTTTCTTCCCGGCCACCATCTGTGTGCAGATTACCTTTTATTTATTGCTCCATGCCTGTCAAATTCCCTGGGGTTTGGACTTGCTTTACTCATTCATAATTGCATGACATATCAACCAAATTCAGTTATTTTGACATGTATGGATAGCTTAGATCTGGCGCTACATGTTGCAATCATCGGCGGCTTCTTAGAGTTAAAACTTGTGGAGAAAATTCAAACCTCGCAATGTTTATTTTCTTTCCGGCCAACATCTGTGTACATGTTACCGTCTATTTATTGCTCCATGCATGTCAAATTCCCTGGGGTATGGACTTGCTTTACTCATTCATAATTGCATGAAATATCAACCAAATGTAGTAATTTTGACATGTATGGAGAGCTTAGATCTGGCGCTACATGTTGCAATTATCGGCGGCTTCTTAGAGTTAAAACTTGTGGAGAAAATTCAAACCTCGCAATGTTTATTTTCTTCCCGGCCACCATCTGTGTGCAGATTACCTTTTATTTATTGCTCCATGCCTGTCAAATTCCCTGGGTTTTGGACTTGCTTTACTCATTCATAATTGCATGAAATATCAACCAAATTCAGTAATTTTGACATGTATGGATAGCTTAGATCTGGCGCTACATGTTGCAATTATCGGCGGCTTCTTAGAGTTAAAACTTGTGGAGAAAATTCAAACCTCGCAATGTTTATTTTCTTCCCGGCCAACATCTGTGTGCATATTACCTTCTATTTATTGCTCCATGCCTGTCAAATTCCCTGGGGTATGACTTGCTTTACTCATTCATAATTTCATGAAATATCAACCAAATTCAGTAATTTTGACATGTATGGATAGCTTAGATCTGGCGCTACATGTTGCAATCATCGGCGGCTTCTTAGAGTTAAAACTTGTGGAGAAAATTCAAACCTCGCAATGTTTATTTTCTTTCCGGCCAACATCTGTGTACATGTTACCGTCTATTTATTGCTCCATGCATGTCAAATTCCCTGGGGTATGGACTTGCTTTACTCATTCATAATTGCATGAAATATCAACCAAATGCAGTAATTTTGACATGTATGGAGAGCTTAGAACTGGCGCTACATGTTGCAATTATCGGCGGCTTCTTAGAGTTAAAACTTGTGGAGAAAATTCAAACCTCGCAATGTTTATTTTCTTCCCGGCCACCATCTGTGTGCAGATTACCTTTTATTTATTGCTCCATGCCTGTCAAATTCCCTGGGGTTTGGACTTGCTTTACTCATTCATAATTGCATGAAATATCAACCAAATTCAGTTATTTTGACATGTATGGATAGCTTAGATCTGGCGCTACATGTTGCAATCATCGGCGGCTTCTTAGAGTTAAAACTTGTGGAGAAAATTCAAACCTCGCAATGTTTATTTTCTTTCCGGCCAACATCTGTGTACATGTTACCGTCTATTTATTGCTCCATGCATGTCAAATTCCCTGGGGTATGGACTTGCTTTACTCATTCATAATTGCATGAAATATCAACCAAATGCAGTAATTTTGACATGTATGGAGAGCTTAGATCTGGCGCTACATGTTGCAATTATCGGCGGCTTCTTAGAGTTAAAACTTGTGGAGAAAATTCAAACCTCGCAATGTTTATTTTCTTCCCGGCCACCATCTGTGTGCAGATTACCTTTTATTTATTGCTCCATGCCTGTCAAATTCCCTGGGTTTTGGACTTGCTTTACTCATTCATAATTGCATGAAATATCAACCAAATTCAGTAATTTTGACATGTATGGATAGCTTAGATTTGGCGCTACATGTTGCAATTATCGGCGGCTTCTTAGAGTTAAAACTTGTGGAGAAAATTCAAACCTCGCAATGTTTATTTTCTTTCCGGCCAACATTTGTGTGCATATTACCTTCTATTTATTGCTCCATGCCTGTCAAATTCCCTGGGGTATGACTTGCTTTACTCATTCATAATTTCATGAAATATCAACCAAATTCAGTAATTTTGACATGTATGGATAGCTTAGATCTGGCGCTACGTGTTGCAATCATCGGCGGCTTCTTAGAGTTAAAACTTGTGGAGAAAATTCAAACCTCGCAATGTTTATTTTCTTTCCGGCCAACATCTGTGTACATGTTACCGTCTATTTATTGCTCCATGCATGTCAAATTCCCTGGGGTATGGACTTGCTTTACTCATTCATAATTGCATGAAATATCAACCAAATGTAGTAATTTTGACATGTATGGAGAGCTTAGATCTGGCGCTACATGTTGCAATTATCGGCGGCTTCTTAGAGTTAAAACTTGTGGAGAAAATTCAAACCTCGCAATGTTTATTTTCTTCCCGGCCACCATCTGTGTGCAGATTACCTTTTATTTATTGCTCCATGCCTGTCAAATTCCCTGGGTTTTGGACTTGCTTTACTCATTCATAATTGCATGAAATATCAACCAAATTCAGTAATTTTGACATGTATGGATAGCTTAGATTTGGCGCTACATGTTGCAATTATCGGCGGCTTCTTAGAGTTAAAACTTGTGGAGAAAATTCAAACCTCGCAATGTTTATTTTCTTCCCGGCCAACATTTGTGTGCATATTACCTTCTATTTATTGCTCCATGCCTGTCAAATTCCCTGGGGTATGACTTGCTTTACTCATTCATAATTTCATGAAATATCAACCAAATTCAGTAATTTTGACATGTATGGATAGCTTAGATCTGGCGCTACATGTTGCAATCATCGGCGGCTTCTTAGAGTTAAAACTTGTGGAGAAAATTCAAACCTCGCAATGTTTATTTTCTTTCCGGCCAACATCTGTGTACATGTTACCGTCTATTTATTGCTCCATGCATGTCAAATTCCCTGGGGTATGGACTTGCTTTACTCATTCATAATTGCATGAAATATCAACCAAATGCAGTAATTTTGACATGTATGGAGAGCTTAGATCTGGCGCTACATGTTGCAATTATCGGCGGCTTCTTAGAGTTAAAACTTGTGGAGAAAATTCAAACCTCGCAATGTTTATTTTCTTCCCGGCCACCATCTGTGTGCAGATTACCTTTTATTTATTGCTCCATGCCTGTCAAATTCCCTGGGTTTTGGACTTGCTTTACTCATTCATAATTGCATGAAATATCAACCAAATTCAGTAATTTTGACATGTATGGATAGCTTAGATTTGGCGCTACATGTTGCAATTATCGGCGGCTTCTTAGAGTTAAAACTTGTGGAGAAAATTCAAACCTCGCAATGTTTATTTTCTTTCCGGCCAACATTTGTGTGCATATTACCTTCTATTTATTGCTCCATGCCTGTCAAATTCCCTGGGGTATGACTTGCTTTACTCATTCATAATTTCATGAAATATCAACCAAATTCAGTAATTTTGACATGTATGGATAGCTTAGATCTGGCGCTACGTGTTGCAATCATCGGCGGCTTCTTAGAGTTAAAACTTGTGGAGAAAATTCAAACCTCGCAATGTTTATTTTCTTTCCGGCCAACATCTGTGTACATGTTACCGTCTATTTATTGCTCCATGCATGTCAAATTCCCTGGGGTATGGACTTGCTTTACTCATTCATAATTGCATGAAATATCAACCAAATGTAGTAATTTTGACATGTATGGAGAGCTTAGATCTGGCGCTACATGTTGCAATTATCGGCGGCTTCTTAGAGTTAAAACTTGTGGAGAAAATTCAAACCTCGCAATGTTTATTTTCTTCCCGGCCACCATCTGTGTGCAGATTACCTTTTATTTATTGCTCCATGCCTGTCAAATTCCCTGGGTTTTGGACTTGCTTTACTCATTCATAATTGCATGAAATATCAACCAAATTCAGTAATTTTGACATGTATGGATAGCTTAGATTTGGCGCTACATGTTGCAATTATCGGCGGCTTCTTAGAGTTAAAACTTGTGGAGAAAATTCAAACCTCGCAATGTTTATTTTCTTCCCGGCCAACATTTGTGTGCATATTACCTTCTATTTATTGCTCCATGCCTGTCAAATTCCCTGGGGTATGACTTGCTTTACTCATTCATAATTTCATGAAATATCAACCAAATTCAGTAATTTTGACATGTATGGATAGCTTAGATCTGGCGCTACATGTTGCAATCATCGGCGGCTTCTTAGAGTTAAAACTTGTGGAGAAAATTCAAACCTCGCAATGTTTATTTTCTTTCCGGCCAACATCTGTGTACATGTTACCGTCTATTTATTGCTCCATGCATGTCAAATTCCCTGGGGTATGGACTTGCTTTACTCATTCATAATTGCATGAAATATCAACCAAATGCAGTAATTTTGACATGTATGGAGAGCTTAGAACTGGCGCTACATGTTGCAATTATCGGCGGCTTCTTAGAGTTAAAACTTGTGGAGAAAATTCAAACCTCGCAATGTTTATTTTCTTCCCGGCCACCATCTGTGTGCAGATTACCTTTTATTTATTGCTCCATGCCTGTCAAATTCCCTGGGGTTTGGACTTGCTTTACTCATTCATAATTGCATGAAATATCAACCAAATTCAGTTATTTTGACATGTATGGATAGCTTAGATCTGGCGCTACATGTTGCAATCATCGGCGGCTTCTTAGAGTTAAAACTTGTGGAGAAAATTCAAACCTCGCAATGTTTATTTTCTTTCCGGCCAACATCTGTGTACATGTTACCGTCTATTTATTGCTCCATGCATGTCAAATTCCCTGGGGTATGGACTTGCTTTACTCATTCATAATTGCATGAAATATCAACCAAATGCAGTAATTTTGACATGTATGGAGAGCTTAGATCTGGCGCTACATGTTGCAATTATCGGCGGCTTCTTAGAGTTAAAACTTGTGGAGAAAATTCAAACCTCGCAATGTTTATTTTCTTCCCGGCCACCATCTGTGTGCAGATTACCTTTTATTTATTGCTCCATGCCTGTCAAATTCCCTGGGTTTTGGACTTGCTTTACTCATTCATAATTGCATGAAATATCAACCAAATTCAGTAATTTTGACATGTATGGATAGCTTAGATTTGGCGCTACATGTTGCAATTATCGGCGGCTTCTTAGAGTTAAAACTTGTGGAGAAAATTCAAACCTCGCAATGTTTATTTTCTTTCCGGCCAACATTTGTGTGCATATTACCTTCTATTTATTGCTCCATGCCTGTCAAATTCCCTGGGGTATGACTTGCTTTACTCATTCATAATTTCATGAAATATCAACCAAATTCAGTAATTTTGACATGTATGGATAGCTTAGATCTGGCGCTACGTGTTGCAATCATCGGCGGCTTCTTAGAGTTAAAACTTGTGGAGAAAATTCAAACCTCGCAATGTTTATTTTCTTTCCGGCCAACATCTGTGTACATGTTACCGTCTATTTATTGCTCCATGCATGTCAAATTCCCTGGGGTATGGACTTGCTTTACTCATTCATAATTGCATGAAATATCAACCAAATGCAGTAATTTTGACATGTATGGAGAGCTTAGATCTGGCGCTACATGTTGCAATTATCGGCGGCTTCTTAGAGTTAAAACTTGTGGAGAAAATTCAAACCTCGCAATGTTTATTTTCTTCCCGGCCACCATCTGTGTGCAGATTACCTTTTATTTATTGCTCCATGCCTGTCAAATTCCCTGGGGTTTGGACTTGCTTTACTCATTCATAATTGCATGAAATATCAACCAAATTCAGTTATTTTGACATGTATGGATAGCTTAGATCTGGCGCTACATGTTGCAATTATCGGCGGCTTCTTAGAGTTAAAACTTGTGGAGAAAATTCAAACCTCGCAATGTTTATTTTCTTTCCGGCCAACATCTGTGTACATGTTACCGTCTATTTATTGCTCCATGCCTGTCAAATTCCCTGGGGTATGACTTGCTTTACTCATTCATAATTTCATGAAATATCAACCAAATTCAGTAATTTTGACATGTATGGATAGCTTAGATCTGGCGCTACATGTTGCAATCATCGGCGGCTTCTTAGAGTTAAAACTTGTGGAGAAAATTCAAACCTCGCAATGTTTATTTTCTTTCCGGCCAACATCTGTGTACATGTTACCGTCTATTTATTGCTCCATGCATGTCAAATTCCCTGGGGTATGGACTTGCTTTACTCATTCATAATTGCATGAAATATCAACCAAATGCAGTAATTTTGACATGTATTGTGAGCTTAGATCTGGCGCTACATGTTGCAATTATCGGCGGCTTCTTAGAGTTAAAACTTGTGGAGAAAATTCAAACGTCGCAATGTTTATTTTCTTTCCGGCCAACATTTGTGTGCATATTACCTTCTATTTATTGCTCCATGCCTGTCAAATTCCCTGGGGTATGACTTGCTTTACTCATTCATAATTTCATGAAATATCAACCAAATTCAGTAATTTTGACATGTATGGATAGCTTAGATCTGGCGCTACATGTTGCAATCATCGGCGGCTTCTTAGAGTTAAAACTTGTGGAGAAAATTCAAACCTCGCAATGTTTATTTTCTTTCCGGCCAACATCTGTGTGCATATTACCTTCTATTTATTGCTCCATGCCTGTCAAATTCCCTGGGGTATGACTTGCTTTACTCATTCATAATTTCATGAAATATCAACCAAATGCAGTAATTTTGACATGTATGGAGAGCTTAGATCTGGCGCTACATGTTGCAATTATCGGCGGCTTCTTAGAGTTAAAACTTGTGGGGAAAATTCAAACCTCGCAATGTTTATTTTCTTCCCGGCCACCATCTGTGTGCAGATTACCTTCTATTTATTGCTCCATGCCTGTCAAATTCCCTGGGGTATGACTTGCTTTACTCATTCATAATTTCATGAAATATCAACCAAATTCAGTAATTTTGACATGTATGGATAGCTTAGATCTGGCGCTACATGTTGCAATCATCGGCGGCTTCTTAGAGTTAAAACTTGTGGAGAAAATTCAAACCTCGCAATGTTTATTTTCTTTCCGGCCAACATCTGTGTACATGTTACCGTCTATTTATTGCTCCATGCATGTCAAATTCCCTGGGGTATGGACTTGCTTTACTCATTCATAATTGCATGAAATATAAACCAAATTCAGTAATTTTGACATGTATGGATAGCTTAGATCTGGCGCTACATGTTGCAATTATCGGCGGCTTCTTAGAGTTAAAACTTGTTTAGAAAATTCAAACCTCGCAATGTTTATTTTCTTTCCGGCCAACATCTGTGTGCATATTACCTTCTATTTATTGCTCCATGCCTGTCAAATTCCCTGGGGTATGACTTGCTTTACTCATTCATAATTTCATGAAATATCAACCAAATTCAGTAATTTTGACATGTATGGATAGCTTAGATCTGGCGCTACATGTTGCAATCATCGGCGGCTTCTTAGAGTTAAAACTTGTGGAGAAAATTCAAACCTCGCAATGTTTATTTTCTTTCCGGCCAACATCTGTGTGCATATTACCTTCTATTTATTGCTCCATGCCTGTCAAATTCCCTGGGGTATGACTTGCTTTACTCATTCATAATTTCATGAAATATCAACCAAATTCAGTAATTTTGACATGTATGGATAGCTTAGATCTGGCGCTACATGTTGCAATCATCGGCGGCTTCTTAGAGTTAAAACTTGTTGAGAAAATTCAAACCTCGCAATGTTTATTTTCTTTCCGGCCAACATCTGTGTGCATATTACCTTCTATTTATTGCTCCATGCATGTCAAATTCCCTGGGGTATGACTTGCTTTACTCATTCATAATTTCATGAAATATCAACCAAATTCAGTAATTTTGACATGTATGGATAGCTTAGATCTGGCGCTACATGTTGCAATCATCGGCGGCTTCTTAGAGTTAAAACTTGTGGAGAAAATTCAAACCTCGCAATGTTTATTTTCTTTCCGGCCAACATCTGTGTACATGTTACCGTCTATTTATTGCTCCATGCATGTCAAATTCCCTGGGGTATGGACTTGCTTTACTCATTCATAATTGCATGAAATATCAACCAAATGCAGTAATTTTGACATGTATTGTGAGCTTAGATCTGGCGCTACATGTTGCAATTATCGGCGGCTTCTTAGAGTTAAAACTTGTGGAGAAAATTCAAACGTCGCAATGTTTATTTTCTTTCCGGCCAACATTTGTGTGCATATTACCTTCTATTTATTGCTCCATGCCTGTCAAATTCCCTGGGGTATGACTTGCTTTACTCATTCATAATTTCATGAAATATCAACCAAATTCAGTAATTTTGACATGTATGGATAGCTTAGATCTGGCGCTACATGTTGCAATCATCGGCGGCTTCTTAGAGTTAAAACTTGTGGAGAAAATTCAAACCTCGCAATGTTTATTTTCTTTCCGGCCAACATCTGTGTGCATATTACCTTCTATTTATTGCTCCATGCCTGTCAAATTCCCTGGGGTATGACTTGCTTTACTCATTCATAATTTCATGAAATATCAACCAAATGCAGTAATTTTGACATGTATGGAGAGCTTAGATCTGGCGCTACATGTTGCAATTATCGGCGGCTTCTTAGAGTTAAAACTTGTGGGGAAAATTCAAACCTCGCAATGTTTATTTTCTTCCCGGCCACCATCTGTGTGCAGATTACCTTCTATTTATTGCTCCATGCC
Source organism: Hippasteria phrygiana (assembly GCA_037893225.1). Classification (NCBI taxonomy): domain Eukaryota; kingdom Metazoa; phylum Echinodermata; class Asteroidea; order Valvatida; family Goniasteridae; genus Hippasteria; species Hippasteria phrygiana. The sequence continues at coordinate 759,088 of JAZGUH010000052.1, read as the reverse complement.
TGTCAAATTCCCTGGGGTATGACTTGCTTTACTCATTCATAATTTCATGAAATATCAACCAAATTCAGTAATTTTGACATGTATGGATAGCTTAGATCTGGCGCTACATGTTGCAATCATCGGCGGCTTCTTAGAGTTAAAACTTGTGGAGAAAATTCAAACCTCGCAATGTTTATTTTCTTTCCGGCCAACATCTGTGTACATGTTACCGTCTATTTATTGCTCCATGCATGTCAAATTCCCTGGGGTATGGACTTGCTTTACTCATTCATAATTGCATGAAATATAAACCAAATTCAGTAATTTTGACATGTATGGATAGCTTAGATCTGGCGCTACATGTTGCAATTATCGGCGGCTTCTTAGAGTTAAAACTTGTTTAGAAAATTCAAACCTCGCAATGTTTATTTTCTTTCCGGCCAACATCTGTGTGCATATTACCTTCTATTTATTGCTCCATGCCTGTCAAATTCCCTGGGGTATGACTTGCTTTACTCATTCATAATTTCATGAAATATCAACCAAATTCAGTAATTTTGACATGTATGGATAGCTTAGATCTGGCGCTACATGTTGCAATCATCGGCGGCTTCTTAGAGTTAAAACTTGTGGAGAAAATTCAAACCTCGCAATGTTTATTTTCTTTCCGGCCAACATCTGTGTGCATATTACCTTCTATTTATTGCTCCATGCCTGTCAAATTCCCTGGGGTATGACTTGCTTTACTCATTCATAATTTCATGAAATATCAACCAAATTCAGTAATTTTGACATGTATGGATAGCTTAGATCTGGCGCTACATGTTGCAATCATCGGCGGCTTCTTAGAGTTAAAACTTGTTGAGAAAATTCAAACCTCGCAATGTTTATTTTCTTTCCGGCCAACATCTGTGTGCATATTACCTTCTATTTATTGCTCCATGCATGTCAAATTCCCTGGGGTATGACTTGCTTTACTCATTCATAATTTCATGAAATATCAACCAAATTCAGTAATTTTGACATGTATGGATAGCTTAGATCTGGCGCTACATGTTGCAATCATCGGCGGCTTCTTAGAGTTAAAACTTGTTTAGAAAATTCAAACCTCGCAATGTTTATTTTCTTTCCGGCCAACAGCTGTGTACATGTTACCGTCTATTTATTGCTCCATGCATGTCAAATTCCCTGGGGTATGGACTTGCTTTACTCATTCATAATTGCATGAAATATCAACCAAATGCAGTAATTTTGACATGTATGGAGAGCTTAGATCTGGCGCTACATGTTGCAATTATCGGCGGCTTCTTAGAGTTAAAACTTGTGGAGAAAATTCAAACCTCGCAATGTTTATTTTCTTTCCGGCCAACATCTGTGTACATGTTACCGTCTATTTATTGCTCCATGCATGTCAAATTCCCTGGGGTATGGACTTGCTTTACTCATTCATAATTGCATGAAATATCAACCAAATGCAGTAATTTTGACATGTATGGAGAGCTTAGATCTGGCGCTACATGTTGCAATTATCGGCGGCTTCTTAGAGTTAAAACTTGTGGAGAAAATTCAAACCTCGCAATGTTTATTTTCTTCCCGGCCACCATCTGTGTGCAGATTACCTTTTATATATTGCTCCATGCCTGTCAAATTCCCTGGGGTTTGGACTTGCTTTACTCATTCATAATTGCATGAAATATCAACCAAATTCAGTTATTTTGACATGTATGGATAGCTTAGATCTGGCGCTACATGTTGCAATTATCGGCGGCTTCTTAGAGTTAAAACTTGTGGAGAAAATTCAAACCTCGCAATGTTTATTTTCTTTCCGGCCAACATCTGTGTACATGTTACCGTCTATTTATTGCTCCATGCCTGTCAAATTCCCTGGGGTATGACTTGCTTTACTCATTCATAATTTCATGAAATATCAACCAAATTCAGTAATTTTGACATGTATGGATAGCTTAGATCTGGCGCTACATGTTGCAATCATCGGCGGCTTCTTAGAGTTAAAACTTGTGGAGAAAATTCAAACCTCGCAATGTTTATTTTCTTTCCGGCCAACATCTGTGTACATGTTACCGTCTATTTATTGCTCCATGCATGTCAAATTCCCTGGGGTATGGACTTGCTTTACTCATTCATAATTGCATGAAATATCAACCAAATGCAGTAATTTTGACATGTATTGTGAGCTTAGATCTGGCGCTACATGTTGCAATTATCGGCGGCTTCTTAGAGTTAAAACTTGTGGAGAAAATTCAAACGTCGCAATGTTTATTTTCTTTCCGGCCAACATTTGTGTGCATATTACCTTCTATTTATTGCTCCATGCCTGTCAAATTCCCTGGGGTATGACTTGCTTTACTCATTCATAATTTCATGAAATATCAACCAAATTCAGTAATTTTGACATGTATGGATAGCTTAGATCTGGCGCTACATGTTGCAATCATCGGCGGCTTCTTAGAGTTAAAACTTGTGGAGAAAATTCAAACCTCGCAATGTTTATTTTCTTTCCGGCCAACATCTGTGTGCATATTACCTTCTATTTATTGCTCCATGCCTGTCAAATTCCCTGGGGTATGACTTGCTTTACTCATTCATAATTTCATGAAATATCAACCAAATGCAGTAATTTTGACATGTATGGAGAGCTTAGATCTGGCGCTACATGTTGCAATTATCGGCGGCTTCTTAGAGTTAAAACTTGTGGGGAAAATTCAAACCTCGCAATGTTTATTTTCTTCCCGGCCACCATCTGTGTGCAGATTACCTTCTATTTATTGCTCCATGCCTGTCAAATTCCCTGGGGTATGACTTGCTTTACTCATTCATAATTTCATGAAATATCAACCAAATTCAGTAATTTTGACATGTATGGATAGCTTAGATCTGGCGCTACATGTTGCAATCATCGGCGGCTTCTTAGAGTTAAAACTTGTGGAGAAAATTCAAACCTCGCAATGTTTATTTTCTTTCCGGCCAACATCTGTGTACATGTTACCGTCTATTTATTGCTCCATGCATGTCAAATTCCCTGGGGTATGGACTTGCTTTACTCATTCATAATTGCATGAAATATCAACCAAATTCAGTAATTTTGACATGTATGGATAGCTTAGATCTGGCGCTACATGTTGCAATTATCGGCGGCTTCTTAGAGTTAAAACTTGTTTAGAAAATTCAAACCTCGCAATGTTTATTTTCTTTCCGGCCAACATCTGTGTGCATATTACCTTCTATTTATTGCTCCATGCCTGTCAAATTCCCTGGGGTATGACTTGCTTTACTCATTCATAATTTCATGAAATATCAACCAAATTCAGTAATTTTGACATGTATGGATAGCTTAGATCTGGCGCTACATGTTGCAATCATCGGCGGCTTCTTAGAGTTAAAACTTGTGGAGAAAATTCAAACCTCGCAATGTTTATTTTCTTTCCGGCCAACATCTGTGTGCATATTACCTTCTATTTATTGCTCCATGCCTGTCAAATTCCCTGGGGTATGACTTGCTTTACTCATTCATAATTTCATGAAATATCAACCAAATTCAGTAATTTTGACATGTATGGATAGCTTAGATCTGGCGCTACATGTTGCAATCATCGGCGGCTTCTTAGAGTTAAAACTTGTTGAGAAAATTCAAACCTCGCAATGTTTATTTTCTTTCCGGCCAACATCTGTGTGCATATTACCTTCTATTTATTGCTCCATGCATGTCAAATTCCCTGGGGTATGACTTGCTTTACTCATTCATAATTTCATGAAATATCAACCAAATTCAGTAATTTTGACATGTATGGATAGCTTAGATCTGGCGCTACATGTTGCAATCATCGGCGGCTTCTTAGAGTTAAAACTTGTGGAGAAAATTCAAACCTCGCAATGTTTATTTTCTTTCCGGCCAACAGCTGTGTACATGTTACCGTCTATTTATTGCTCCATGCATGTCAAATTCCCTGGGGTATGGACTTGCTTTACTCATTCATAATTGCATGAAATATCAACCAAATGCAGTAATTTTGACATGTATGGAGAGCTTAGATCTGGCGCTACATGTTGCAATTATCGGCGGCTTCTTAGAGTTAAAACTTGTGGAGAAAATTCAAACCTCGCAATGTTTATTTTCTTCCCGGCCACCATCTGTGTGCAGATTACCTTTTATTTATTGCTCCATGCCTGTCAAATTCCCTGGGGTTTGGACTTGCTTTACTCATTCATAATTGCATGAAATATCAACCAAATTCAGTAATTTTGACATGTATGGATAGCTTAGATTTGGCGCTACATGTTGCAATTATCGGCGGCTTCTTAGAGTTAAAACTTGTGGAGAAAATTCAAACGTCGCAATGTTTATTTTCTTTCCGGCCAACATTTGTGTGCATATTACCTTCTATTTATTGCTCCATGCCTGTCAAATTCCCTGGGGTATGACTTGCTTTACTCATTCATAATTTCATGAAATATCAACCAAATTCAGTAATTTTGACATGTATGGATAGCTTAGATCTGGCGCTACATGTTGCAATCATCGGCGGCTTCTTAGAGTTAAAACTTGTGGAGAAAATTCAAACCTCGCAATGTTTATTTTCTTTCCGGCCAACATCTGTGTGCATATTACCTTCTATTTATTGCTCCATGCCTGTCAAATTCCCTGGGGTATGACTTGCTTTACTCATTCATAATTTCATGAAATATCAACCAAATGCAGTAATTTTGACATGTATGGAGAGCTTAGATCTGGCGCTACATGTTGCAATTATCGGCGGCTTCTTAGAGTTAAAACTTGTGGGGAAAATTCAAACCTCGCAATGTTTATTTTCTTCCCGGCCACCATCTGTGTGCAGATTACCTTTTATTTATTGCTCCATGCCTGTCAAATTCCCTGGGGTTTGGACTTGCTTTACTCATTCATAATTGCATGACATATCAACCAAATTCAGTTATTTTGACATGTATGGATAGCTTAGATCTGGCGCTACATGTTGCAATCATCGGCGGCTTCTTAGAGTTAAAACTTGTGGAGAAAATTCAAACCTCGCAATGTTTATTTTCTTCCCGGCCAACATTTGTGTGCATATTACCTTCTATTTATTGCTCCATGCCTGTCAAATTCCCTGGGGTATGACTTGCTTTACTCATTCATAATTTCATGAAATATCAACCAAATTCAGTAATTTTGACATGTATGGATAGCTTAGATCTGGCGCTACATGTTGCAATCATCGGCGGCTTCTTAGAGTTAAAACTTGTGGAGAAAATTCAAACCTCGCAATGTTTATTTTCTTTCCGGCCAACATCTGTGTACATGTTACCGTCTATTTATTGCTCCATGCATGTCAAATTCCCTGGGGTATGGACTTGCTTTACTCATTCATAATTGCATGAAATATCAACCAAATGCAGTAATTTTGACATGTATGGAGAGCTTAGAACTGGCGCTACATGTTGCAATTATCGGCGGCTTCTTAGAGTTAAAACTTGTGGAGAAAATTCAAACCTCGCAATGTTTATTTTCTTCCCGGCCACCATCTGTGTGCAGATTACCTTTTATTTATTGCTCCATGCCTGTCAAATTCCCTGGGTTTTGGACTTGCTTTACTCATTCATAATTGCATGAAATATCAACCAAATTCAGTAATTTTGACATGTATGGATAGCTTAGATTTGGCGCTACATGTTGCAATTATCGGCGGCTTCTTAGAGTTAAAACTTGTGGAGAAAATTCAAACCTCGCAATGTTTATTTTCTTTCCGGCCAACATTTGTGTGCATATTACCTTCTATTTATTGCTCCATGCCTGTCAAATTCCCTGGGGTATGACTTGCTTTACTCATTCATAATTTCATGAAATATCAACCAAATTCAGTAATTTTGACATGTATGGATAGCTTAGATCTGGCGCTACATGTTGCAATCATCGGCGGCTTCTTAGAGTTAAAACTTGTTGAGAAAATTCAAACCTCGCAATGTTTATTTTCTTTCCGGCCAACATCTGTGTACATGTTACCGTCTATTTATTGCTCCATGCATGTCAAATTCCCTGGGGTATGGACTTGCTTTACTCATTCATAATTGCATGAAATATCAACCAAATGCAGTAATTTTGACATGTATGGAGAGCTTAGATCTGGCGCTACATGTTGCAATTATCGGCGGCTTCTTAGAGTTAAAACTTGTGGAGAAAATTCAAACCTCGCAATGTTTATTTTCTTCCCGGCCACCATCTGTGTGCAGATTACCTTTTATTTATTGCTCCATGCCTGTCAAATTCCCTGGGGTTTGGACTTGCTTTACTCATTCATAATTGCATGAAATATCAACCAAATTCAGTTATTTTGACATGTATGGATAGCTTAGATCTGGCGCTACATGTTGCAATTATCGGCGGCTTCTTAGAGTTAAAACTTGTGGAGAAAATTCAAACCTCGCAATGTTTATTTTCTTTCCGGCCAACATCTGTGTACATGTTACCGTCTATTTATTGCTCCATGCCTGTCAAATTCCCTGGGGTATGACTTGCTTTACTCATTCATAATTTCATGAAATATCAACCAAATTCAGTAATTTTGACATGTATGGATAGCTTAGATCTGGCGCTACATGTTGCAATCATCGGCGGCTTCTTAGAGTTAAAACTTGTTGAGAAAATTCAAACCTCGCAATGTTTATTTTCTTTCCGGCCAACATCTGTGTACATGTTACCGTCTATTTATTGCTCCATGCATGTCAAATTCCCTGGGGTATGGACTTGCTTTACTCATTCATAATTGCATGAAATATCAACCAAATGCAGTAATTTTGACATGTATTGTGAGCTTAGATCTGGCGCTACATGTTGCAATTATCGGCGGCTTCTTAGAGTTAAAACTTGTGGAGAAAATTCAAACCTCGCAATGTTTATTTTCTTCCCGGCCACCATCTGTGTGCAGATTACCTTTTATTTATTGCTCCATGCCTGTCAAATTCCCTGGGGTTTGGACTTGCTTTACTCATTCATAATTGCATGAAATATCAACCAAATTCAGTAATTTTGACATGTATGGATAGCTTAGATTTGGCGCTACATGTTGCAATTATCGGCGGCTTCTTAGAGTTAAAACTTGTGGAGAAAATTCAAACCTCGCAATGTTTATTTTCTTTCCGGCCAACATTTGTGTGCATATTACCTTCTATTTATTGCTCCATGCCTGTCAAATTCCCTGGGGTATGACTTGCTTTACTCATTCATAATTTCATGAAATATCAACAAAATTCAGTAATGTTGACATGTATGGATAGCTTAGATCTGGCGCTACATGTTGCAATCATCGGCGGCTTCTTAGAGTTAAAACTTGTGGAGAAAATTCAAACCTCGCAATGTTTATTTTCTTTCCGGCCAACATCTGTGTGCATATTACCTTCTATTTATTGCTCCATGCCTGTCAAATTCCCTGGGGTATGACTTGCTTTACTCATTCATAATTTCATGAAATATCAACCAAATTCAGTAATTTTGACATGTATGGATAGCTTAGATCTGGCGCTACATGTTGCAATCATCGGCGGCTTCTTAGAGTTAAAACTTGTGGAGAAAATTCAAACCTCGCAATGTTTATTTTCTTTCCGGCCAACATCTGTGTACATGTTACCGTCTATTTATTGCTCCATGCATGTCAAATTCCCTGGGGTATGGACTTGCTTTACTCATTCATAATTGCATGAAATATCAACCAAATTCAGTAATTTTGACATGTATGGATAGCTTAGATCTGGCGCTACATGTTGCAATTATCGGCGGCTTCTTAGAGTTAAAACTTGTTTAGAAAATTCAAACCTCGCAATGTTTATTTTCTTTCCGGCCAACATCTGTGTGCATATTACCTTCTATTTATTGCTCCATGCCTGTCAAATTCCCTGGGGTATGACTTGCTTTACTCATTCATAATTTCATGCAAATATCAACCAAATTCAGTAATTTTGACATGTATGGATAGCTTAGATCTGGCGCTACATGTTGCAATCATCGGCGGCTTCTTAGAGTTAAAACTTGTGGAGAAAATTCAAACCTCGCAATGTTTATTTTCTTTCCGGCCAACATCTGTGTGCATATTACCTTCTATTTATTGCTCCATGCCTGTCAAATTCCCTGGGGTATGACTTGCTTTACTCATTCATAATTTCATGAAATATCAACCAAATTCAGTAATTTTGACATGTATGGATAGCTTAGATCTGGCGCTACATGTTGCAATTATCGGCGGCTTCTTAGAGTTAAAACTTGTGGAGAAAATTCAAACCTCGCAATGTTTATTTTCTTTCCGGCCAACATTTGTGTGCATATTACCTTCTATTTATTGCTCCATGCCTGTCAAATTCCCTGGGGTATGACTTGCTTTACTCATTCATAATTTCATGAAATATCAACCAAATTCAGTAATTTTGACATGTATGGATAGCTTAGATCTGGCGCTACATGTTGCAATCATCGGCGGCTTCTTAGAGTTAAAACTTGTGGAGAAAATTCAAACCTCGCAATGTTTATTTTCTTTCCGGCCAACATCTGTGTGCATATTACCTTCTATTTATTGCTCCATGCCTGTCAAATTCCCTGGGGTATGGACTTGCTTTACTCATTCATAATTGCATGAAATATCAACCAAATGCAGTAATTTTGACATGTATGGAGAGCTTAGATCTGGCGCTACATGTTGCAATTATCGGCGGCTTCTTAGAGTTAAAACTTGTGGAGAAAATTCAAACCTCGCAATGTTTATTTTCTTCCCGGCCACCATCTGTGTGCAGATTACCTTTTATTTATTGCTCCATGCCTGTCAAATTCCCTGGGGTTTGGACTTGCTTTACTCATTCATAATTGCATGAAATATCAACCAAATTCAGTAATTTTGACATGTATGGATAGCTTAGATTTGGCGCTACATGTTGCAATTATCGGCGGCTTCTTAGAGTTAAAACTTGTGGAGAAAATTCAAACCTCGCAATGTTTATTTTCTTTCCGGCCAACATTTGTGTGCATATTACCTTCTATTTATTGCTCCATGCCTGTCAAATTCCCTGGGGTATGACTTGCTTTACTCATTCATAATTTCATGAAATATCAACCAAATTCAGTAATTTTGACATGTATGGATAGCTTAGATCTGGCGCTACATGTTGCAATCATCGGCGGCTTCTTAGAGTTAAAACTTGTGGAGAAAATTCAAACCTCGCAATGTTTATTTTCTTTCCGGCCAACATCTGTGTGCATATTACCTTCTATTTATTGCTCCATGCCTGTCAAATTCCCTGGGGTATGACTTGCTTTACTCATTCATAATTTCATGAAATATCAACCAAATTCAGTAATTTTGACATGTATGGATAGCTTAGATCTGGCGCTACATGTTGCAATCATCGGCGGCTTCTTAGAGTTAAAACTTGTGGAGAAAATTCAAACCTCGCAATGTTTATTTTCTTTCCGGCCAACATCTGTGTACATGTTACCGTCTATTTATTGCTCCATGCATGTCAAATTCCCTGGGGTATGGACTTGCTTTACTCATTCATAATTGCATGAAATATCAACCAAATTCAGTAATTTTGACATGTATGGAGAGCTTAGATCTGGCGCTACATGTTGCAATTATCGGCGGCTTCTTAGAGTTAAAACTTGTTTAGAAAATTCAAACCTCGCAATGTTTATTTTCTTTCCGGCCAACATCTGTGTGCATATTACCTTCTATTTATTGCTCCATGCCTGTCAAATTCCCTGGGGTATGACTTGCTTTACTCATTCATAATTTCATGAAATATCAACCAAATTCAGTAATTTTGCAATGTATGGATAGCTTAGATCTGGCGCTACATGTTGCAATCATCGGCGGCTTCTTAGAGTTAAAACTTGTGGAGAAAATTCAAACCTCGCAATGTTTATTTTCTTTCCGGCCAACATCTGTGTGCATATTACCTTCTATTTATTGCTCCATGCCTGTCAAATTCCCTGGGGTATGACTTGCTTTACTCATTCATAATTTCATGAAATATAAACCAAATTCAGTAATTTTGACATGTATGGATAGCTTAGATCTGGCGCTACATGTTGCAATTATCGGCGGCTTCTTAGAGTTAAAACTTGTGGAGAAAATTCAAACCTCGCAATGTTTATTTTCTTTCCGGCCAACATTTGTGTGCATATTACCTTCTATTTATTGCTCCATGCCTGTCAAATTCCCTGGGGTATGACTTGCTTTACTCATTCATAATTTCATGAAATATCAACCAAATTCAGTAATTTTGACATGTATGGATAGCTTAGATCTGGCGCTACATGTTGCAATCATCGGCGGCTTCTTAGAGTTAAAACTTGTGGAGAAAATTCAAACCTCGCAATGTTAATTTTCTTTCCGGCCAACATCTGTGTGCATATTACCTTCTATTTATTGCTCCATGCCTGTCAAATTCCCTGGGGTATGACTTGCTTTACTCATTCATAATTTCATGAAATATCAACCAAATTCAGTAATTTTGACATGTATGGATAGCTTAGATCTGGCGCTACATGTTGCAATCATCGGCGGCTTCTTAGAGTTAAAACTTGTGGAGAAAATTCAAACCTCGCAATGTTTATTTTCTTTCCGGCCAACATCTGTGTACATGTTACCGTCTATTTATTGCTCCATGCATGTCAAATTCCCTGGGGTATGGACTTGCTTTACTCATTCATAATTGCATGAAATATAAACCAAATTCAGTAATTTTGACATGTATGGATAGCTTAGATCTGGCGCTACATGTTGCAATTATCGGCGGCTTCTTAGAGTTAAAACTTGTTTAGAAAATTCAAACCTCGCAATGTTTATTTTCTTTCCGGCCAACATCTGTGTGCATATTACCTTCTATTTATTGCTCCATGCCTGTCAAATTCCCTGGGGTATGACTTGCTTTACTCATTCATAATTTCATGAAATATAAACCAAATTCAGTAATTTTGACATGTATGGATAGCTTAGATCTGGCGCTACATGTTGCAATCATCGGCGGCTTCTTAGAGTTAAAACTTGTGGAGAAAATTCAAACCTCGCAATGTTTATTTTCTTCCCGGCCACCATCTGTGTGCAGATTACCTTTTATTTATTGCTCCATGCCTGTCAAATTCCCTGGGGTTTGGACTTGCTTTACTCATTCATAATTGCATGAAATATCAACCAAATTCAGTAATTTTGACATGTATGGATAGCTTAGATTTGGCGCTACATGTTGCAATTATCGGCGGCTTCTTAGAGTTAAAACTTGTGGAGAAAATTCAAACCTCGCAATGTTTATTTTCTTTCCGGCCAACATTTGTGTGCATATTACCTTCTATTTATTGCTCCATGCCTGTCAAATTCCCTGGGGTATGACTTGCTTTACTCATTCATAATTTCATGAAATATCAACCAAATTCAGTAATTTTGACATGTATGGATAGCTTAGATCTGGCGCTACATGTTGCAATCATCGGCGGCTTCTTAGAGTTAAAACTTGTGGAGAAAATTCAAACCTCGCAATGTTTATTTTCTTTCCGGCCAACATCTGTGTGCATATTACCTTCTATTTATTGCTCCATGCCTGTCAAATTCCCTGGGGTATGACTTGCTTTACTCATTCATAATTTCATGAAATATCAACCAAATTCAGTAATTTTGACATGTATGGATAGCTTAGATCTGGCGCTACATGTTGCAATCATCGGCGGCTTCTTAGAGTTAAAACTTGTGGAGAAAATTCAAACCTCGCAATGTTTATTTTCTTTCCGGCCAACATCTGTGTACATGTTACCGTCTATTTATTGCTCCATGCATGTCAAATTCCCTGGGGTATGGACTTGCTTTACTCATTCATAATTGCATGAAATATCAACCAAATTCAGTAATTTTGACATGTATGGATAGCTTAGATCTGGCGCTACATGTTGCAATTATCGGCGGCTTCTTAGAGTTAAAACTTGTTTAGAAAATTCAAACCTCGCAATGTTTATTTTCTTTCCGGCCAACATCTGTGTGCATATTACCTTCTATTTATTGCTCCATGCCTGTCAAATTCCCTGGGGTATGACTTGCTTTACTCATTCATAATTTCATGAAATATCAACCAAATTCAGTAATTTTGACATGTATGGATAGCTTAGATCTGGCGCTACATGTTGCAATCATCGGCGGCTTCTTAGAGTTAAAACTTGTGGAGAAAATTCAAACCTCGCAATGTTTATTTTCTTTCCGGCCAACATTTGTGTGCATATTACCTTCTATTTATTGCTCCATGCCTGTCAAATTCCCTGTGGTATGACTTGCTTTACTCATTCATAATTTCATGAAATATCAACCAAATTCAGTAATTTTGACATGTATGGATAGCTTAGATCTGGCGCTACATGTTGCAATCATCGGCGGCTTCTTAGAGTTAAAACTTGTGGAGAAAATTCAAACCTCGCAATGTTTATTTTCTTTCCGGCCAACATCTGTGTGCATATTACCTTCTATTTATTGCTCCATGCCTGTCAAATTCCCTGGGGTATGACTTGCTTTACTCATTCATAATTTCATGAAATATTAACCAAATTCAGTAATTTTGACATGTATGGATAGCTTAGATCTGGCGCTACATGTTGCAATCATCGGCGGCTTCTTAGAGTTAAAACTTGTGGAGAAAATTCAAACCTCGCAATGTTTATTTTCTTTCCGGCCAACATCTGTGTACATGTTACCGTCTATTTATTGCTCCATGCATGTCAAATTCCCTGGGGTATGGACTTGCTTTACTCATTCATAATTGCATGAAATATAAACCAAATTCAGTAATTTTGACATGTATGGATAGCTTAGATCTGGCGCTACATGTTGCAATTATCGGCGGCTTCTTAGAGTTAAAACTTGTTTAGAAAATTCAAACCTCGCAATGTTTATTTTCTTTCCGGCCAACATCTGTGTGCATATTACCTTCTATTTATTGCTCCATGCCTGTCAAATTCCCTGGGGTATGACTTGCTTTACTCATTCATAATTTCATGAAATATAAACCAAATTCAGTAATTTTGACATGTATGGATAGCTTAGATCTGGCGCTACATGTTGCAATCATCGGCGGCTTCTTAGAGTTAAAACTTGTGGAGAAAATTCAAACCTCGCAATGTTTATTTTCTTTCCGGCCAACATCTGTGTGCATATTACCTTCTATTTATTGCTCCATGCCTGTCAAATTCCCTGGGGTATGACTTGCTTTACTCATTCATAATTTCATGAAATATCAACCAAATTCAGTAATTTTGACATGTATGGATAGCTTAGATCTGGCGCTACATGTTGCAATCATCGGCGGCTTCTTAGAGTTAAAACTTGTTGAGAAAATTCAAACCTCGCAATGTTTATTTTCTTTCCGGCCAACATCTGTGTGCATATTACCTTCTATTTATTGCTCCATGCATGTCAAATTCCCTGGGGTATGACTTGCTTTACTCATTCATAATTTCATGAAATATCAACCAAATTCAGTAATTTTGACATGTATGGATAGCTTAGATCTGGCGCTACATGTTGCAATCATCGGCGGCTTCTTAGAGTTAAAACTTGTGGAGAAAATTCAAACCTCGCAATGTTTATTTTCTTTCCGGCCAACATCTGTGTACATGTTACCGTCTATTTATTGCTCCATGCATGTCAAATTCCCTGGGGTATGGACTTGCTTTACTCATTCATAATTGCATGAAATATCAACCAAATGCAGTAATTTTGACATGTATGGAGAGCTTAGATCTGGCGCTACATGTTGCAATTATCGGCGGCTTCTTAGAGTTAAAACTTGTGGAGAAAATTCAAACCTCGCAATGTTTATTTTCTTCCCGGCCACCATCTGTGTGCAGATTACCTTTTATTTATTGCTCCATGCCTGTCAAATTCCCTGGGGTTTGGACTTGCTTTACTCATTCATAATTGCATGAAATATCAACCAAATTCAGTAATTTTGACATGTATGGATAGCTTAGATTTGGCGCTACATGTTGCAATTATCGGCGGCTTCTTAGAGTTAAAACTTGTGGAGAAAATTCAAACCTCGCAATGTTTATTTTCTTTCCGGCCAACATTTGTGTGCATATTACCTTCTATTTATTGCTCCATGCCTGTCAAATTCCCTGGGGTATGACTTGCTTTACTCATTCATAATTTCATGAAATATCAACCAAATTCAGTAATTTTGACATGTATGGATAGCTTAGATCTGGCGCTACATGTTGCAATTATCGGCGGCTTCTTAGAGTTAAAACTTGTGGAGAAAATTCAAACCTCGCAATGTTTATTTTCTTTCCGGCCAACATTTGTGTGCATATTACCTTCTATTTATTGCTCCATGCCTGTCAAATTCCCTGGGGTATGACTTGCTTTTCTCATTCATAATTTCATGAAATATCAACCAAATTCAGTAATTTTGACATGTATGGATAGCTGAGATCTGGCGCTACATGTTGCAATCATCGGCGGCTTCTTAGAGTTAAAACTTGTGGAGAAAATTCAAACCTCGCAATGTTTATTTTCTTTCCGGCCAACATCTGTGTGCATATTACCTTCTATTTATTGCTCCATGCCTGTCAAATTCCCTGGGGTATGACTTGCTTTACTCATTCATAATTTCATGAAATATCAACCAAATTCAGTAATTTTGACATGTATGGATAGCTTAGATCTGGCGCTACATGTTGCAATCATCGGCGGCTTCTTAGAGTTAAAACTTGTGGAGAAAATTCAAACCTCGCAATGTTTATTTTCTTTCCGGCCAACATCTGTGTACATGTTACCGTCTATTTATTGCTCCATGCATGTCAAATTCCCTGGGGTATGGACTTGCTTTACTCATTCATAATTGCATGAAATATAAACCAAATTCAGTAATTTTGACATGTATGGATAGCTTAGATCTGGCGCTACATGTTGCAATTATCGGCGGCTTCTTAGAGTTAAAACTTGTTTAGAAAATTCAAACCTCGCAATGTTTATTTTCTTTCCGGCCAACATCTGTGTGCATATTACCTTCTATTTATTGCTCCATGCCTGTCAAATTCCCTGGGGTATGACTTGCTTTACTCATTCATAATTTCATGAAATATCAACCAAATTCAGTAATTTTGACATGTATGGATAGCTTAGATCTGGCGCTACATGTTGCAATCATCGGCGGCTTCTTAGAGTTAAAACTTGTGGAGAAAATTCAAACCTCGCAATGTTTATTTTCTTTCCGGCCAACATCTGTGTGCATATTACCTTCTATTTATTGCTCCATGCCTGTCAAATTCCCTGGGGTATGACTTGCTTTACTCATTCATAATTTCATGAAATATCAACCAAATTCAGTAATTTTGACATGTATGGATAGCTTAGATCTGGCGCTACATGTTGCAATCATCGGCGGCTTCTTAGAGTTAAAACTTGTTGAGAAAATTCAAACCTCGCAATGTTTATTTTCTTTCCGGCCAACATCTGTGTGCATATTACCTTCTATTTATTGCTCCATGCATGTCAAATTCCCTGGGGTATGACTTGCTTTACTCATTCATAATTTCATGAAATATCAACCAAATTCAGTAATTTTGACATGTATGGATAGCTTAGATCTGGCGCTACATGTTGCAATCATCGGCGGCTTCTTAGAGTTAAAACTTGTGGAGAAAATTCAAACCTCGCAATGTTTATTTTCTTTCCGGCCAACATCTGTGTACATGTTACCGTCTATTTATTGCTCCATGCATGTCAAATTCCCTGGGGTATGGACTTGCTTTACTCATTCATAATTGCATGAAATATCAACCAAATGCAGTAATTTTGACATGTATGGAGAGCTTAGATCTGGCGCTACATGTTGCAATTATCGGCGGCTTCTTAGAGTTAAAACTTGTGGAGAAAATTCAAACCTCGCAATGTTTATTTTCTTCCCGGCCACCATCTGTGTGCAGATTACCTTTTATTTATTGCTCCATGCCTGTCAAATTCCCTGGGGTTTGGACTTGCTTTACTCATTCATAATTGCATGAAATATCAACCAAATTCAGTAATTTTGACATGTATGGATAGCTTAGATTTGGCGCTACATGTTGCAATTATCGGCGGCTTCTTAGAGTTAAAACTTGTGGAGAAAATTCAAACCTCGCAATGTTTATTTTCTTTCCGGCCAACATTTGTGTGCATATTACCTTCTATTTATTGCTCCATGCCTGTCAAATTCCCTGGGGTATGACTTGCTTTACTCATTCATAATTTCATGAAATATCAACCAAATTCAGTAATTTTGACATGTATGGATAGCTTAGATCTGGCGCTACATGTTGCAATCATCGGCGGCTTCTTAGAGTTAAAACTTGTGGAGAAAATTCAAACCTCGCAATGTTTATTTTCTTTCCGGCCAACATCTGTGTGCATATTACCTTCTATTTATTGCTCCATGCCTGTCAAATTCCCTGGGGTATGACTTGCTTTACTCATTCATAATTTCATGAAATATCAACCAAATTCAGTAATTTTGACATGTATGGATAGCTTAGATCTGGCGCTACATGTTGCAATCATCGGCGGCTTCTTAGAGTTAAAACTTGTTGAGAAAATTCAAACCTCGCAATGTTTATTTTCTTCCCGGCCACCATCTGTGTGCAGATTACCTTTTATTTATTGCTCCATGCCTGTCAAATTCCCTGGGGTTTGGACTTGCTTTACTCATTCATAATTGCATGAAATATCAACCAAATTCAGTTATTTTGACATGTATGGATAGCTTAGATCTGGCGCTACATGTTGCAATCATCGGCGGCTTCTTAGAGTTAAAACCTGTGGAGAAAATTCAAACCTCGCAATGTTTATTTTCTTTCCGGCCAACATCTGTGTGCATATTACCTTCTATTTATTGCTCCATGCATGTCAAATTCCCTGGGGTATGACTTGCTTTACTCATTCATAATTTCATGAAATATCAACCAAATTCAGTAATTTTGACATGTATGGATAGCTTAGATCTGGCGCTACATGTTGCAATCATAGGCGGCTTCTTAGAGTTAAAACTTGTGGAGAAAATTCAAACCTCGCAATGTTTATTTTCTTTCCGGCCAACATCTGTGTACATGTTACCGTCTATTTATTGCTCCATGCATGTCAAATTCCCTGGG
Organism: Hippasteria phrygiana; assembly: GCA_037893225.1. Taxonomy (NCBI): domain Eukaryota; kingdom Metazoa; phylum Echinodermata; class Asteroidea; order Valvatida; family Goniasteridae; genus Hippasteria; species Hippasteria phrygiana. The sequence continues at coordinate 741,948 of JAZGUH010000052.1, read as the reverse complement.
GTATGGACTTGCTTTACTCATTCATAATTGCATGAAATATCAACCAAATGCAGTAATTTTGACATGTATGGAGAGCTTAGATCTGGCGCTACATGTTGCAATTATCGGCGGCTTCTTAGAGTTAAAACTTGTGGAGAAAATTCAAACCTCGCAATGTTTATTTTCTTCCCGGCCACCATCTGTGTGCAGATTACCTTTTATTTATTGCTCCATGCCTGTCAAATTCCCTGGGGTTTGGACTTGCTTTACTCATTCATAATTGCATGAAATATCAACCAAATTCAGTTATTTTGACATGTATGGATAGCTTAGATCTGGCGCTACATGTTGCAATCATCGGCGGCTTCTTAGAGTTAAAACTTGTGGAGAAAATTCAAACCTCGCAATGTTTATTTTCTTTCCGGCCAACATCTGTGTACATGTTACCGTCTATTTATTGCTCCATGCATGTCAAATTCCCTGGGGTATGGACTTGCTTTACTCATTCATAATTGCATGAAATATCAACCAAATGCAGTAATTTTGACATGTATGGAGAGCTTAGATCTGGCGCTACATGTTGCAATTATCGGCGGCTTCTTAGAGTTAAAACTTGTGGAGAAAATTCAAACCTCGCAATGTTTATTTTCTTCCCGGCCACCATCTGTGTGCAGATTACCTTTTATTTATTGCTCCATGCCTGTCAAATTCCCTGGGTTTTGGACTTGCTTTACTCATTCATAATTGCATGAAATATCAACCAAATTCAGTAATTTTGACATGTATGGATAGCTTAGATTTGGCGCTACATGTTGCAATTATCGGCGGCTTCTTAGAGTTAAAACTTGTGGAGAAAATTCAAACCTCGCAATGTTTATTTTCTTTCCGGCCAACATTTGTGTGCATATTACCTTCTATTTATTGCTCCATGCCTGTCAAATTCCCTGGGGTATGACTTGCTTTACTCATTCATAATTTCATGAAATATCAACCAAATTCAGTAATTTTGACATGTATGGATAGCTTAGATCTGGCGCTACATGTTGCAATCATCGGCGGCTTCTTAGAGTTAAAACTTGTGGAGAAAATTCAAACCTCGCAATGTTTATTTTCTTTCCGGCCAACATCTGTGTACATGTTACCGTCTATTTATTGCTCCATGCATGTCAAATTCCCTGGGGTATGGACTTGCTTTACTCATTCATAATTGCATGAAATATCAACCAAATGCAGTAATTTTGACATGTATGGAGAGCTTAGATCTGGCGCTACATGTTGCAATTATCGGCGGCTTCTTAGAGTTAAAACTTGTGGAGAAAATTCAAACCTCGCAATGTTTATTTTCTTCCCGGCCACCATCTGTGTGCAGATTACCTTTTATTTATTGCTCCATGCCTGTCAAATTCCCTGGGGTTTGGACTTGCTTTACTCATTCATAATTGCATGAAATATCAACCAAATTCAGTTATTTTGACATGTATGGATAGCTTAGATCTGGCGCTACATGTTGCAATCATCGGCGGCTTCTTAGAGTTAAAACTTGTGGAGAAAATTCAAACCTCGCAATGTTTATTTTCTTTCCGGCCAACATTTGTGTGCATATTACCTTCTATTTATTGCTCCATGCCTGTCAAATTCCCTGGGGTATGACTTGCTTTACTCATTCATAATTTCATGAAATATCAACCAAATTCAGTAATTTTGACATGTATGGATAGCTTAGATCTGGCGCTACATGTTGCAATCATCGGCGGCTTCTTAGAGTTAAAACTTGTGGAGAAAATTCAAACCTCGCAATGTTTATTTTCTTTCCGGCCAACATCTGTGTGCATATTACCTTCTATTTATTGCTCCATGCCTGTCAAATTCCCTGGGGTATGACTTGCTTTACTCATTCATAATTTCATGAAATATCAACCAAATTCAGTAATTTTGACATGTATGGATAGCTTAGATCTGGCGCTACATGTTGCAATCATCGGCGGCTTCTTAGAGTTAAAACTTGTTGAGAAAATTCAAACCTCGCAATGTTTATTTTCTTCCCGGCCACCATCTGTGTGCAGATTACCTTTTATTTATTGCTCCATGCCTGTCAAATTCCCTGGGGTTTGGACTTGCTTTACTCATTCATAATTGCATGAAATATCAACCAAATTCAGTTATTTTGACATGTATGGATAGCTTAGATCTGGCGCTACATGTTGCAATCATCGGCGGCTTCTTAGAGTTAAAACCTGTGGAGAAAATTCAAACCTCGCAATGTTTATTTTCTTTCCGGCCAACATCTGTGTGCATATTACCTTCTATTTATTGCTCCATGCATGTCAAATTCCCTGGGGTATGACTTGCTTTACTCATTCATAATTTCATGAAATATCAACCAAATTCAGTAATTTTGACATGTATGGATAGCTTAGATCTGGCGCTACATGTTGCAATCATAGGCGGCTTCTTAGAGTTAAAACTTGTGGAGAAAATTCAAACCTCGCAATGTTTATTTTCTTTCCGGCCAACATCTGTGTACATGTTACCGTCTATTTATTGCTCCATGCATGTCAAATTCCCTGGGGTATGGACTTGCTTTACTCATTCATAATTGCATGAAATATCAACCAAATGCAGTAATTTTGACATGTATGGAGAGCTTAGATCTGGCGCTACATGTTGCAATTATCGGCGGCTTCTTAGAGTTAAAACTTGTGGAGAAAATTCAAACCTCGCAATGTTTATTTTCTTCCCGGCCACCATCTGTGTGCAGATTACCTTTTATTTATTGCTCCATGCCTGTCAAATTCCCTGGGGTTTGGACTTGCTTTACTCATTCATAATTGCATGAAATATCAACCAAATTCAGTTATTTTGACATGTATGGATAGCTTAGATCTGGCGCTACATGTTGCAATCATCGGCGGCTTCTTAGAGTTAAAACTTGTGGAGAAAATTCAAACCTCGCAATGTTTATTTTCTTTCCGGCCAACATCTGTGTACATGTTACCGTCTATTTATTGCTCCATGCATGTCAAATTCCCTGGGGTATGGACTTGCTTTACTCATTCATAATTGCATGAAATATCAACCAAATGCAGTAATTTTGACATGTATGGAGAGCTTAGATCTGGCGCTACATGTTGCAATTATCGGCGGCTTCTTAGAGTTAAAACTTGTGGAGAAAATTCAAACCTCGCAATGTTTATTTTCTTCCCGGCCACCATCTGTGTGCAGATTACCTTTTATTTATTGCTCCATGCCTGTCAAATTCCCTGGGTTTTGGACTTGCTTTACTCATTCATAATTGCATGAAATATCAACCAAATTCAGTAATTTTGACATGTATGGATAGCTTAGATTTGGCGCTACATGTTGCAATTATCGGCGGCTTCTTAGAGTTAAAACTTGTGGAGAAAATTCAAACCTCGCAATGTTTATTTTCTTTCCGGCCAACATTTGTGTGCATATTACCTTCTATTTATTGCTCCATGCCTGTCAAATTCCCTGGGGTATGACTTGCTTTACTCATTCATAATTTCATGAAATATCAACCAAATTCAGTAATTTTGACATGTATGGATAGCTTAGATCTGGCGCTACATGTTGCAATCATCGGCGGCTTCTTAGAGTTAAAACTTGTGGAGAAAATTCAAACCTCGCAATGTTTATTTTCTTTCCGGCCAACATCTGTGTACATGTTACCGTCTATTTATTGCTCCATGCATGTCAAATTCCCTGGGGTATGGACTTGCTTTACTCATTCATAATTGCATGAAATATCAACCAAATGCAGTAATTTTGACATGTATGGAGAGCTTAGATCTGGCGCTACATGTTGCAATTATCGGCGGCTTCTTAGAGTTAAAACTTGTGGAGAAAATTCAAACCTCGCAATGTTTATTTTCTTCCCGGCCACCATCTGTGTGCAGATTACCTTTTATTTATTGCTCCATGCCTGTCAAATTCCCTGGGGTTTGGACTTGCTTTACTCATTCATAATTGCATGAAATATCAACCAAATTCAGTTATTTTGACATGTATGGATAGCTTAGATCTGGCGCTACATGTTGCAATCATCGGCGGCTTCTTAGAGTTAAAACTTGTGGAGAAAATTCAAACCTCGCAATGTTTATTTTCTTTCCGGCCAACATCTGTGTACATGTTACCGTCTATTTATTGCTCCATGCATGTCAAATTCCCTGGGGTATGGACTTGCTTTACTCATTCATAATTGCATGAAATATCAACCAAATGCAGTAATTTTGACATGTATGGATAGCTTAGATTTGGCGCTACATGTTGCAATTATCGGCGGCTTCTTAGAGTTAAAACTTGTGGAGAAAATTCAAACCTCGCAATGTTTATTTTCTTTCCGGCCAACATTTGTGTGCATATTACCTTCTATTTATTGCTCCATGCCTGTCAAATTCCCTGGGGTATGACTTGCTTTACTCATTCATAATTTCATGAAATATCAACCAAATTCAGTAATTTTGACATGTATGGATAGCTTAGATTTGGCGCTACATGTTGCAATTATCGGCGGCTTCTTAGAGTTAAAACTTGTGGAGAAAATTCAAACCTCGCAATGTTTATTTTCTTTCCGGCCAACATTTGTGTGCATATTACCTTCTATTTATTGCTCCATGCCTGTCAAATTCCCTGGGGTATGACTTGCTTTACTCATTCATAATTTCATGAAATATCAACCAAATTCAGTAATTTTGACATGTATGGATAGCTTAGATCTGGCGCTACATGTTGCAATCATCGGCGGCTTCTTAGAGTTAAAACTTGTGGAGAAAATTCAAACCTCGCAATGTTTATTTTCTTTCCGGCCAACATCTGTGTACATGTTACCGTCTATTTATTGCTCCATGCATGTCAAATTCCCTGGGGTATGGACTTGCTTTACTCATTCATAATTGCATGAAATATCAACCAAATGCAGTAATTTTGACATGTATGGATAGCTTAGATCTGGCGCTACATGTTGCAATCATCGGCGGCTTCTTAGAGTTAAAACTTGTGGAGAAAATTCAAACCTCGCAATGTTTATTTTCTTTCCGGCCAACATCTGTGTACATGTTACCGTCTATTTATTGCTCCATGCATGTCAAATTCCCTGGGGTATGGACTTGCTTTACTCATTCATAATTGCATGAAATATCAACCAAATGCAGTAATTTTGACATGTATGGAGAGCTTAGATCTGGCGCTACATGTTGCAATTATCGGCGGCTTCTTAGAGTTAAAACTTGTGGAGAAAATTCAAACCTCGCAATGTTTATTTTCTTTCCGGCCAACATTTGTGTGCATATTACCTTTTATTTATTGCTCCATGCCTGTCAAATTCCCTGGGTTTTGGACTTGCTTTACTCATTCATAATTGCATGAAATATCAACCAAATTCAGTAATTTTGACATGTATGGATAGCTTAGATTTGGCGCTACATGTTGCAATTATCGGCGGCTTCTTAGAGTTAAAACTTGTGGAGAAAATTCAAACCTCGCAATGTTTATTTTCTTTCCGGCCAACATCTGTGTACATGTTACCGTCTATTTATTGCTCCATGCATGTCAAATTCCCTGGGGTATGGACTTGCTTTACTCATTCATAATTGCATGAAATATCAACCAAATGCAGTAATTTTGACATGTATGGATAGCTTAGATTTGGCGCTACATGTTGCAATTATCGGCGGCTTCTTAGAGTTAAAACTTGTGGAGAAAATTCAAACCTCGCAATGTTTATTTTCTTTCCGGCCAACATTTGTGTGCATATTACCTTCTATTTATTGCTCCATGCCTGTCAAATTCCCTGGGGTATGACTTGCTTTACTCATTCATAATTTCATGAAATATCAACCAAATTCAGTAATTTTGACATGTATGGATAGCTTAGATTTGGCGCTACATGTTGCAATTATCGGCGGCTTCTTAGAGTTAAAACTTGTGGAGAAAATTCAAACCTCGCAATGTTTATTTTCTTTCCGGCCAACATTTGTGTGCATATTACCTTCTATTTATTGCTCCATGCCTGTCAAATTCCCTGGGGTATGACTTGCTTTACTCATTCATAATTTCATGAAATATCAACCAAATTCAGTAATTTTGACATGTATGGATAGCTTAGATCTGGCGCTACATGTTGCAATCATCGGCGGCTTCTTAGAGTTAAAACTTGTGGAGAAAATTCAAACCTCGCAATGTTTATTTTCTTTCCGGCCAACATCTGTGTACATGTTACCGTTTATTTATTGCTCCATGCATGTCAAATTCCCTGGGGTATGGACTTGCTTTACTCATTCATAATTGCATGAAATATCAACCAAATGCAGTAATTTTGACATGTATGGATAGCTTAGATCTGGCGCTACATGTTGCAATCATCGGCGGCTTCTTAGAGTTAAAACTTGTGGAGAAAATTCAAACCTCGCAATGTTTATTTTCTTTCCGGCCAACATCTGTGTACATGTTACCGTCTATTTATTGCTCCATGCATGTCAAATTCCCTGGGGTATGGACTTGCTTTACTCATTCATAATTGCATGAAATATCAACCAAATGCAGTAATTTTGACATGTATGGAGAGCTTAGATCTGGCGCTACATGTTGCAATTATCGGCGGCTTCTTAGAGTTAAAACTTGTGGAGAAAATTCAAACCTCGCAATGTTTATTTTCTTTCCGGCCAACATTTGTGTGCATATTACCTTTTATTTATTGCTCCATGCCTGTCAAATTCCCTGGGTTTTGGACTTGCTTTACTCATTCATAATTGCATGAAATATCAACCAAATTCAGTAATTTTGACATGTATGGATAGCTTAGATTTGGCGCTACATGTTGCAATTATCGGCGGCTTCTTAGAGTTAAAACTTGTGGAGAAAATTCAAACCTCGCAATGTTTATTTTCTTTCCGGCCAACATTTGTGTGCATATTACCTTCTATTTATTGCTCCATGCCTGTCAAATTCCCTGGGGTATGACTTGCTTTACTCATTCATAATTTCATGAAATATCAACCAAATTCAGTAATTTTGACATGTATGGATAGCTTAGATCTGGCGCTACATGTTGCAATCATCGGCGGCTTCTTAGAGTTAAAACTTGTGGAGAAAATTCAAACCTCGCAATGTTTATTTTCTTTCCGGCCAACATCTGTGTACATGTTACCGTCTATTTATTGCTCCATGCATGTCAAATTCCCTGGGGTATGGACTTGCTTTACTCATTCATAATTGCATGAAATATCAACCAAATGCAGTAATTTTGACATGTATGGAGAGCTTAGATCTGGCGCTACATGTTGCAATTATCGGCGGCTTCTTAGAGTTAAAACTTGTGGAGAAAATTCAAACCTCGCAATGTTTATTTTCTTCCCGGCCACCATCTGTGTGCAGATTACCTTTTATTTATTGCTCCATGCCTGTCAAATTCCCTGGGGTTTGGACTTGCTTTACTCATTCATAATTGCATGAAATATCAACCAAATTCAGTTATTTTGACATGTATGGATAGCTTAGATCTGGCGCTACATGTTGCAATCATCGGCGGCTTCTTAGAGTTAAAACTTGTGGAGAAAATTCAAACCTCGCAATGTTTATTTTCTTTCCGGCCAACATCTGTGTACATGTTACCGTCTATTTATTGCTCCATGCATGTCAAATTCCCTGGGGTATGGACTTGCTTTACTCATTCATAATTGCATGAAATATCAACCAAATGCAGTAATTTTGACATGTATGGAGAGCTTAGATCTGGCGCTACATGTTGCAATTATCGGCGGCTTCTTAGAGTTAAAACTTGTGGAGAAAATTCAAACCTCGCAATGTTTATTTTCTTCCCGGCCACCATCTGTGTGCAGATTACCTTTTATTTATTGCTCCATGCCTGTCAAATTCCCTGGGTTTTGGACTTGCTTTACTCATTCATAATTGCATGAAATATCAACCAAATTCAGTAATTTTGACATGTATGGATAGCTTAGATTTGGCGCTACATGTTGCAATTATCGGCGGCTTCTTAGAGTTAAAACTTGTGGAGAAAATTCAAACCTCGCAATGTTTATTTTCTTTCCGGCCAACATTTGTGTGCATATTACCTTCTATTTATTGCTCCATGCCTGTCAAATTCCCTGGGGTATGACTTGCTTTACTCATTCATAATTTCATGAAATATCAACCAAATTCAGTAATTTTGACATGTATGGATAGCTTAGATCTGGCGCTACATGTTGCAATCATCGGCGGCTTCTTAGAGTTAAAACTTGTGGAGAAAATTCAAACCTCGCAATGTTTATTTTCTTTCCGGCCAACATCTGTGTACATGTTACCGTCTATTTATTGCTCCATGCATGTCAAATTCCCTGGGGTATGGACTTGCTTTACTCATTCATAATTGCATGAAATATCAACCAAATGCAGTAATTTTGACATGTATGGAGAGCTTAGATCTGGCGCTACATGTTGCAATTATCGGCGGCTTCTTAGAGTTAAAACTTGTGGAGAAAATTCAAACCTCGCAATGTTTATTTTCTTCCCGGCCACCATCTGTGTGCAGATTACCTTTTATTTATTGCTCCATGCCTGTCAAATTCCCTGGGGTTTGGACTTGCTTTACTCATTCATAATTGCATGAAAAATCAACCAAATTCAGTTATTTTGACATGTATGGATAGCTTAGATCTGGCGCTACATGTTGCAATTATCGGCGGCTTCTTAGAGTTAAAACTTGTGGAGAAAATTCAAACCTCGCAATGTTTATTTTCTTCCCGGCCACCATCTGTGTGCAGATTACCTTTTATTTATTGCTCCATGCCTGTCAAATTCCCTGGGTTTTGGACTTGCTTTACTCATTCATAATTGCATGAAATATCAACCAAATTCAGTAATTTTGACATGTATGGATAGCTTAGATTTGGCGCTACATGTTGCAATTATCGGCGGCTTCTTAGAGTTAAAACTTGTGGAGAAAATTCAAACCTCGCAATGTTTATTTTCTTTCCGGCCAACATTTGTGTGCATATTACCTTCTATTTATTGCTCCATGCCTGTCAAATTCCCTGGGGTATGACTTGCTTTACTCATTCATAATTTCATGAAATATCAACCAAATTCAGTAATTTTGACATGTATGGATAGCTTAGATCTGGCGCTACATGTTGCAATCATCGGCGGCTTCTTAGAGTTAAAACTTGTGGAGAAAATTCAAACCTCGCAATGTTTATTTTCTTTCCGGCCAACATCTGTGTACATGTTACCGTCTATTTATTGCTCCATGCATGTCAAATTCCCTGGGGTATGGACTTGCTTTACTCATTCATAATTGCATGAAATATCAACCAAATGCAGTAATTTTGACATGTATGGAGAGCTTAGATCTGGCGCTACATGTTGCAATTATCGGCGGCTTCTTAGAGTTAAAACTTGTGGAGAAAATTCAAACCTCGCAATGTTTATTTTCTTCCCGGCCACCATCTGTGTGCAGATTACCTTTTATTTATTGCTCCATGCCTGTCAAATTCCCTGGGGTTTGGACTTGCTTTACTCATTCATAATTGCATGAAATATCAACCAAATTCAGTTATTTTGACATGTATGGATAGCTTAGATCTGGCGCTACATGTTGCAATTATCGGCGGCTTCTTAGAGTTAAAACTTGTGGAGAAAATTCAAACCTCGCAAAGTTTATTTTCTTTCCGGCCAACATCTGTGTACATGTTACCGTCTATTTATTGCTCCATGCCTGTCAAATTCCCTGGGGTATGACTTGCTTTACTCATTCATAATTTCATGAAATATCAACCAAATTCAGTAATTTTGACATGTATGGATAGCTTAGATCTGGCGCTACATGTTGCAATCATCGGCGGCTTCTTAGAGTTAAAACTTGTGGAGAAAATTCAAACCTCGCAATGTTTATTTTCTTTCCGGCCAACATCTGTGTACATGTTACCGTCTATTTATTGCTCCATGCATGTCAAATTCCCTGGGGTATGGACTTGCTTTACTCATTCATAATTGCATGAAATATCAACCAAATGCAGTAATTTTGACATGTATGGAGAGCTTAGATCTGGCGCTACATGTTGCAATTATCGGCGGCTTCTTAGAGTTAAAACTTGTGGAGAAAATTCAAACCTCGCAATGTTTATTTTCTTCCCGGCCACCATCTGTGTGCAGATTACCTTTTATTTATTGCTCCATGCCTGTCAAATTCCCTGGGGTTTGGACTTGCTTTACTCATTCATAATTGCATGAAATATCAACCAAATTCAGTTATTTTGACATGTATGGATAGCTTAGATCTGGCGCTACATGTTGCAATTATCGGCGGCTTCTTAGAGTTAAAACTTGTGGAGAAAATTCAAACCTCGCAATGTTTATTTTCTTCCCGGCCACCATCTGTGTGCAGATTACCTTTTATTTATTGCTCCATGCCTGTCAAATTCCCTGGGTTTTGGACTTGCTTTACTCATTCATAATTGCATGAAATATCAACCAAATTCAGTAATTTTGACATGTATGGATAGCTTAGATTTGGCGCTACATGTTGCAATTATCGGCGGCTTCTTAGAGTTAAAACTTGTGGAGAAAATTCAAACCTCGCAATGTTTATTTTCTTTCCGGCCAACATTTGTGTGCATATTACCTTCTATTTATTGCTCCATGCCTGTCAAATTCCCTGGGGTATGACTTGCTTTACTCATTCATAATTTCATGAAATATCAACCAAATTCAGTAATTTTGACATGTATGGATAGCTTAGATCTGGCGCTACATGTTGCAATCATCGGCGGCTTCTTAGAGTTAAAACTTGTGGAGAAAATTCAAACCTCGCAATGTTTATTTTCTTTCCGGCCAACATCTGTGTACATGTTACCGTCTATTTATTGCTCCATGCATGTCAAATTCCCTGGGGTATGGACTTGCTTTACTCATTCATAATTGCATGAAATATCAACCAAATGCAGTAATTTTGACATGTATGGAGAGCTTAGATCTGGCGCTACATGTTGCAATTATCGGCGGCTTCTTAGAGTTAAAACTTGTGGAGAAAATTCAAACCTCGCAATGTTTATTTTCTTCCCGGCCACCATCTGTGTGCAGATTACCTTTTATTTATTGCTCCATGCCTGTCAAATTCCCTGGGGTTTGGACTTGCTTTACTCATTCATAATTGCATGAAATATCAACCAAATTCAGTTATTTTGACATGTATGGATAGCTTAGATCTGGCGCTACATGTTGCAATTATCGGCGGCTTCTTAGAGTTAAAACTTGTGGAGAAAATTCAAACCTCGCAAAGTTTATTTTCTTTCCGGCCAACATCTGTGTACATGTTACCGTCTATTTATTGCTCCATGCCTGTCAAATTCCCTGGGGTATGACTTGCTTTACTCATTCATAATTTCATGAAATATCAACCAAATTCAGTAATTTTGACATGTATGGATAGCTTAGATCTGGCGCTACATGTTGCAATCATCGGCGGCTTCTTAGAGTTAAAACTTGTGGAGAAAATTCAAACCTCGCAATGTTTATTTTCTTTCCGGCCAACATCTGTGTACATGTTACCGTCTATTTATTGCTCCATGCATGTCAAATTCCCTGGGGTATGGACTTGCTTTACTCATTCATAATTGCATGAAATATCAACCAAATGCAGTAATTTTGACATGTATGGAGAGCTTAGATCTGGCGCTACATGTTGCAATTATCGGCGGCTTCTTAGAGTTAAAACTTGTGGAGAAAATTCAAACCTCGCAATGTTTATTTTCTTCCCGGCCACCATCTGTGTGCAGATTACCTTTTATTTATTGCTCCATGCCTGTCAAATTCCCTGGGGTTTGGACTTGCTTTACTCATTCATAATTGCATGAAATATCAACCAAATTCAGTTATTTTGACATGTATGGATAGCTTAGATCTGGCGCTACATGTTGCAATTATCGGCGGCTTCTTAGAGTTAAAACTTGTGGAGAAAATTCAAACCTCGCAATGTTTATTTTCTTTCCGGCCAACATTTGTGTGCATATTACCTTCTATTTATTGCTCCATGCCTGTCAAATTCCCTGTGGTATGACTTGCTTTACTCATTCATAATTTCATGAAATATCAACCAAATTCAGTAATTTTGACATGTATGGATAGCTTAGATCTGGCGCTACATGTTGCAATCATCGGCGGCTTCTTAGAGTTAAAACTTGTGGAGAAAATTCAAACCTCGCAATGTTTATTTTCTTTCCGGCCAACATCTGTGTGCATATTACCTTCTATTTATTGCTCCATGCCTGTCAAATTCCCTGGGGTATGACTTGCTTTACTCATTCATAATTTCATGAAATATCAACCAAATTCAGTAATTTTGACATGTATGGATAGCTTAGATCTGGCGCTACATGTTGCAATCATCGGCGGCTTCTTAGAGTTAAAACTTGTGGAGAAAATTCAAACCTCGCAATGTTTATTTTCTTTCCGGCCAACATCTGTGTACATGTTACCGTCTATTTATTGCTCCATGCATGTCAAATTCCCTGGGGTATGGACTTGCTTTACTCATTCATAATTGCATGAAATATAAACCAAATTCAGTAATTTTGACATGTATGGATAGCTTAGATCTGGCGCTACATGTTGCAATTATCGGCGGCTTCTTAGAGTTAAAACTTGTTTAGAAAATTCAAACCTCGCAATGTTTATTTTCTTTCCGGCCAACATCTGTGTGCATATTACCTTCTATTTATTGCTCCATGCCTGTCAAATTCCCTGGGGTATGACTTGCTTTACTCATTCATAATTTCATGAAATATAAACCAAATTCAGTAATTTTGACATGTATGGATAGCTTAGATCTGGCGCTACATGTTGCAATCATCGGCGGCTTCTTAGAGTTAAAACTTGTGGAGAAAATTCAAACCTCGCAATGTTTATTTTCTTTCCGGCCAACATCTGTGTGCATATTACCTTCTATTTATTGCTCCATGCCTGTCAAATTCCCTGGGGTATGACTTGCTTTACTCATTCATAATTTCATGAAATATCAACCAAATTCAGTAATTTTGACATGTATGGATAGCTTAGATCTGGCGCTACATGTTGCAATCATCGGCGGCTTCTTAGAGTTAAAACTTGTGGAGAAAATTCAAACCTCGCAATGTTTATTTTCTTTCCGGCCAACATCTGTGTACATGTTACCGTCTATTTATTGCTCCATGCATGTCAAATTCCCTGGGGTATGGACTTGCTTTACTCATTCATAATTGCATGAAATATAAACCAAATTCAGTAATTTTGACATGTATGGATAGCTTAGATCTGGCGCTACATGTTGCAATTATCGGCGGCTTCTTAGAGTTAAAACTTGTTTAGAAAATTCAAACCTCGCAATGTTTATTTTCTTTCCGGCCAACATCTGTGTGCATATTACCTTCTATTTATTGCTCCATGCCTGTCAAATTCCCTGGGGTATGACTTGCTTTACTCATTCATAATTTCATGAAATATAAACCAAATTCAGTAATTTTGACATGTATGGATAGCTTAGATCTGGCGCTACATGTTGCAATCATCGGCGGCTTCTTAGAGTTAAAACTTGTGGAGAAAATTCAAACCTCGCAATGTTTATTTTCTTTCCGGCCAACATCTGTGTGCATATTACCTTCTATTTATTGCTCCATGCCTGTCAAATTCCCTGGGGTATGACTTGCTTTACTCATTCATAATTTCATGAAATATCAACCAAATTCAGTAATTTTGACATGTATGGATAGCTTAGATCTGGCGCTACATGTTGCAATCATCGGCGGCTTCTTAGAGTTAAAACTTGTTGAGAAAATTCAAACCTCGCAATGTTTATTTTCTTTCCGGCCAACATCTGTGTGCATATTACCTTCTATTTATTGCTCCATGCATGTCAAATTCCCTGGGGTATGACTTGCTTTACTCATTCATAATTTCATGAAATATCAACCAAATTCAGTAATTTTGACATGTATGGATAGCTTAGATCTGGCGCTACATGTTGCAATCATCGGCGGCTTCTTAGAGTTAAAACTTGTGGAGAAAATTCAAACCTCGCAATGTTTATTTTCTTTCCGGCCAACATCTGTGTACATGTTACCGTCTATTTATTGCTCCATGCATGTCAAATTCCCTGGGGTATGGACTTGCTTTACTCATTCATAATTGCATGAAATATCAACCAAATGCAGTAATTTTGACATGTATGGAGAGCTTAGATCTGGCGCTACATGTTGCAATTATCGGCGGCTTCTTAGAGTTAAAACTTGTGGAGAAAATTCAAACCTCGCAATGTTTATTTTCTTCCCGGCCACCATCTGTGTGCAGATTACCTTTTATTTATTGCTCCATGCCTGTCAAATTCCCTGGGGTTTGGACTTGCTTTACTCATTCATAATTGCATGAAATATCAACCAAATTCAGTAATTTTGACATGTATGGATAGCTTAGATTTGGCGCTACATGTTGCAATTATCGGCGGCTTCTTAGAGTTAAAACTTGTGGAGAAAATTCAAACCTCGCAATGTTTATTTTCTTTCCGGCCAACATTTGTGTGCATATTACCTTCTATTTATTGCTCCATGCCTGTCAAATTCCCTGGGGTATGACTTGCTTTACTCATTCATAATTTCATGAAATATCAACCAAATTCAGTAATTTTGACATGTATGGATAGCTTAGATCTGGCGCTACATGTTGCAATTATCGGCGGCTTCTTAGAGTTAAAACTTGTGGAGAAAATTCAAACCTCGCAATGTTTATTTTCTTTCCGGCCAACATTTGTGTGCATATTACCTTCTATTTATTGCTCCATGCCTGTCAAATTCCCTGGGGTATGACTTGCTTTACTCATTCATAATTTCATGAAATATCAACCAAATTCAGTAATTTTGACATGTATGGATAGCTTAGATCTGGCGCTACATGTTGCAATCATCGGCGGCTTCTTAGAGTTAAAACTTGTGGAGAAAATTCAAACCTCGCAATGTTTATTTTCTTTCCGGCCAACATCTGTGTGCATATTACCTTCTATTTATTGCTCCATGCCTGTCAAATTCCCTGGGGTATGACTTGCTTTACTCATTCATAATTTCATGAAATATCAACCAAATTCAGTAATTTTGACATGTATGGATAGCTTAGATCTGGCGCTACATGTTGCAATCATCGGCGGCTTCTTAGAGTTAAAACTTGTGGAGAAAATTCAAACCTCGCAATGTTTATTTTCTTTCCGGCCAACATCTGTGTACATGTTACCGTCTATTTATTGCTCCATGCATGTCAAATTCCCTGGGGTATGGACTTGCTTTACTCATTCATAATTGCATGAAATATAAACCAAATTCAGTAATTTTGACATGTATGGATAGCTTAGATCTGGCGCTACATGTTGCAATTATCGGCGGCTTCTTAGAGTTAAAACTTGTTTAGAAAATTCAAACCTCGCAATGTTTATTTTCTTTCCGGCCAACATCTGTGTGCATATTACCTTCTATTTATTGCTCCATGCCTGTCAAATTCCCTGGGGTATGACTTGCTTTACTCATTCATAATTTCATGAAATATAAACCAAATTCAGTAATTTTGACATGTATGGATAGCTTAGATCTGGCGCTACATGTTGCAATCATCGGCGGCTTCTTAGAGTTAAAACTTGTGGAGAAAATTCAAACCTCGCAATGTTTATTTTCTTTCCGGCCAACATCTGTGTGCATATTACCTTCTATTTATTGCTCCATGCCTGTCAAATTCCCTGGGGTATGACTTGCTTTACTCATTCATAATTTCATGAAATATCAACCAAATTCAGTAATTTTGACATGTATGGATAGCTTAGATCTGGCGCTACATGTTGCAATCATCGGCGGCTTCTTAGAGTTAAAACTTGTTGAGAAAATTCAAACCTCGCAATGTTTATTTTCTTTCCGGCCAACATCTGTGTGCATATTACCTTCTATTTATTGCTCCATGCATGTCAAATTCCCTGGGGTATGACTTGCTTTACTCATTCATAATTTCATGAAATATCAACCAAATTCAGTAATTTTGACATGTATGGATAGCTTAGATCTGGCGCTACATGTTGCAATCATCGGCGGCTTCTTAGAGTTAAAACTTGTGGAGAAAATTCAAACCTCGCAATGTTTATTTTCTTTCCGGCCAACATCTGTGTACATGTTACCGTCTATTTATTGCTCCATGCATGTCAAATTCCCTGGGGTATGGACTTGCTTTACTCATTCATAATTGCATGAAATATCAACCAAATGCAGTAATTTTGACATGTATGGAGAGCTTAGATCTGGCGCTACATGTTGCAATTATCGGCGGCTTCTTAGAGTTAAAACTTGTGGAGAAAATTCAAACCTCGCAATGTTTATTTTCTTCCCGGCCACCATCTGTGTGCAGATTACCTTTTATTTATTGCTCCATGCCTGTCAAATTCCCTGGGGTTTGGACTTGCTTTACTCATTCATAATTGCATGAAATATCAACCAAATTCAGTAATTTTGACATGTATGGATAGCTTAGATTTGGCGCTACATGTTGCAATTATCGGCGGCTTCTTAGAGTTAAAACTTGTGGAGAAAATTCAAACCTCGCAATGTTTATTTTCTTTCCGGCCAACATTTGTGTGCATATTACCTTCTATTTATTGCTCCATGCCTGTCAAATTCCCTGGGGTATGACTTGCTTTACTCATTCATAATTTCATGAAATATCAACCAAATTCAGTAATTTTGACATGTATGGATAGCTTAGATCTGGCGCTACATGTTGCAATCATCGGCGGCTTCTTAGAGTTAAAACTTGTGGAGAAAATTCAAACCTCGCAATGTTTATTTTCTTTCCGGCCAACATCTGTGTGCATATTACCTTCTATTTATTGCTCCATGCCTGTCAAATTCCCTGGGGTATGACTTGCTTTACTCATTCATAATTTCATGAAATATCAACCAAATTCAGTAATTTTGACATGTATGGATAGCTTAGATCTGGCGCTACATGTTGCAATCATCGGCGGCTTCTTAGAGTTAAAACTTGTTGAGAAAATTCAAACCTCGCAATGTTTATTTTCTTCCCGGCCACCATCTGTGTGCAGATTACCTTTTATTTATTGCTCCATGCCTGTCAAATTCCCTGGGGTTTGGACTTGCTTTACTCATTCATAATTGCATGAAATATCAACCAAATTCAGTTATTTTGACATGTATGGATAGCTTAGATCTGGCGCTACATGTTGCAATTATCGGCGGCTTCTTAGAGTTAAAACCTGTGGAGAAAATTCAAACCTCGCAATGTTTATTTTCTTTCCGGCCAACATCTGTGTGCATATTACCTTCTATTTATTGCTCCATGCATGTCAAATTCCCTGGGGTATGACTTGCTTTACTCATTCATAATTTCATGAAATATCAACCAAATTCAGTAATTTTGACATGTATGGATAGCTTAGATCTGGCGCTACATGTTGCAATCATAGGCGGCTTCTTAGAGTTAAAACTTGTCGAGAAAATTCAAACCTCGCAATGTTTATTTTCTTTCCGGCCAACATCTGTGTACATGTTACCGTCTATTTATTGCTCCATGCATGTCAAATTCCCTGGGGTATGGACTTGCTTTACTCATTCATAATTGCATGAAATATCAACCAAATGCAGTAATTTTGACATGTATGGAGAGCTTAGATCTGGCGCTACATGTTGCAATTATCGGCGGCTTCTTAGAGTTAAAACTTGTGGAGAAAATTCAAACCTCGCAATGTTTATTTTCTTCCCGGCCACCATCTGTGTGCAGATTACCTTTTATTTATTGCTCCATGCCTGTCAAATTCCCTGGGTTTTGGACTTGCTTTACTCATTCATAATTGCATGAAATATCAACCAAATTCAGTAATTTTGACATGTATGGATAGCTTAGATTTGGTGCTACATGTTGCAATTATCGGCGGCTTCTTAGAGTTAAAACTTGTGGAGAAAATTCAAACCTCGCAATGTTTATTTTCTTTCCGGCCAACATTTGTGTGCATATTACCTTCTATTTATTGCTCCATGCCTGTCAAATTCCCTGGGGTATGACTTGCTTTACTCATTCATAATTTCATGAAATATCAACCAAATTCAGTAATTTTGACATGTATGGATAGCTTAGATCTGGCGCTACATGTTGCAATCATCGGCGGCTTCTTAGAGTTAAAACTTGTGGAGAAAATTCAAACCTCGCAATGTTTATTTTCTTTCCGGCCAACATCTGTGTACATGTTACCGTCTATTTATTGCTCCATGCATGTCAAATTCCCTGGGGTATGGACTTGCTTTACTCATTCATAATTGCATGAAATATCAACCAAATGCAGTAATTTTGACATGTATGGAGAGCTTAGATCTGGCGCTACATGTTGCAATTATCGGCGGCTTCTTAGAGTTAAAACTTGTGGAGAAAATTCAAACCTCGCAATGTTTATTTTCTTTCCGGCCAACATCTGTGTGCATATTACCTTCTATTTATTGCTCCATGCATGTCAAATTCCCTGGGGTATGACTTGCTTTACTCATTCATAATTTCATGAAATATCAACCAAATTCAGTAATTTTGACATGTATGGATAGCTTAGATCTGGCGCTACATGTTGCAATCATAGGCGGCTTCTTAGAGTTAAAACTTGTGGAGAAAATTCAAACCTCGCAATGTTTATTTTCTTTCCGGCCAACATCTGTGTACATGTTACCGTCTATTTATTGCTCCATGCATGTCAAATTCCCTGGGGTATGGACTTGCTTTACTCATTCATAATTGCATGAAATATCAACCAAATGCAGTAATTTTGACATGTATGGAGAGCTTAGATCTGGCGCTACATGTTGCAATTATCGGCGGCTTCTTAGAGTTAAAACTTGTGGAGAAAATTCAAACCTCGCAATGTTTATTTTCTTCCCGGCCACCATCTGTGTGCAGATTACCTTTTATTTATTGCTCCATGCCTGTCAAATTCCCTGGGTTTTGGACTTGCTTTACTCATTCATAATTGCATGAAATATCAACCAAATTCAGTAATTTTGACATGTATGGATAGCTTAGATTTGGCGCTACATGTTGCAATTATCGGCGGCTTCTTAGAGTTAAAACTTGTGGAGAAAATTCAAACCTCGCAATGTTTATTTTCTTTCCGGCCAACATTTGTGTGCATATTACCTTCTATTTATTGCTCCATGCCTGTCAAATTCCCTGGGGTATGACTTGCTTTACTCATTCATAATTTCATGAAATATCAACCAAATTCAGTAATTTTGACATGTATGGATAGCTTAGATCTGGCGCTACATGTTGCAATCATCGGCGGCTTCTTAGAGTTAAAACTTGTGGAGAAAATTCAAACCTCGCAATGTTTATTTTCTTTCCGGCCAACATCTGTGTACATGTTACCGTCTATTTATTGCTCCATGCATGTCAAATTCCCTGGGGTATGGACTTGCTTTACTCATTCATAATTGCATGAAATATCAACCAAATGCAGTAATTTTGACATGTATGGAGAGCTTAGATCTGGCGCTACATGTTGCAATTATCGGCGGCTTCTTAGAGTTAAAACTTGTGGAGAAAATTCAAACCTCGCAATGTTTATTTTCTTCCCGGCCACCATCTGTGTGCAGATTACCTTTTATTTATTGCTCCATGCCTGTCAAATTCCCTGGGGTTTGGACTTGCTTTACTCATTCATAATTGCATGAAATATCAACCAAATTCAGTTATTTTGACATGTATGGATAGCTTAGATCTGGCGCTACATGTTGCAATCATCGGCGGCTTCTTAGAGTTAAAACTTGTGGAGAAAATTCAAACCTCGCAATGTTTATTTTCTTTCCGGCCAACATCTGTGTACATGTTACCGTCTATTTATTGCTCCATGCATGTCAAATTCCCTGGGGTATGGAATTGCTTTACTCATTCATAATTGCATGAAATATCAACCAAATGCAGTAATTTTGACATGTATGGAGAGCTTAGATCTGGCGCTACATGTTGCAATTATCGGCGGCTTCTTAGAGTTAAAACTTGTGGAGAAAATTCAAACCTCGCAATGTTTATTTTCTTCCCGGCCACCATCTGTGTGCAGATTACCTTTTATTTATTGCTCCATGCCTGTCAAATTCCCTGGGTTTTGGACTTGCTTTACTCATTCATAATTGCATGAAATATCAACCAAATTCAGTAATTTTGACATGTATGGATAGCTTAGATTTGGCGCTACATGTTGCAATTATCGGCGGCTTCTTAGAGTTAAAACTTGTGGAGAAAATTCAAACCTCGCAATGTTTATTTTCTTTCCGGCCAACATTTGTGTGCATATTACCTTCTATTTATTGCTCCATGCCTGTCAAATTCCCTGGGGTATGACTTGCTTTACTCATTCATAATTTCATGAAATATCAACCAAATTCAGTAATTTTGACATGTATGGATAGCTTAGATCTGGCGCTACATGTTGCAATCATCGGCGGCTTCTTAGAGTTAAAACTTGTGGAGAAAATTCAAACCTCGCAATGTTTATTTTCTTTCCGGCCAACATCTGTGTACATGTTACCGTCTATTTATTGCTCCATGCATGTCAAATTCCCTGGGGTATGGACTTGCTTTACTCATTCATAATTGCATGAAATATCAACCAAATGCAGTAATTTTGACATGTATGGAGAGCTTAGATCTGGCGCTACATGTTGCAATTATCGGCGGCTTCTTAGAGTTAAAACTTGTGGAGAAAATTCAAACCTCGCAATGTTTATTTTCTTCCCGGCCACCATCTGTGTGCAGATTACCTTTTATTTATTGCTCCATGCCTGTCAAATTCCCTGGGGTTTGGACTTGCTTTACTCATTCATAATTGCATGAAATATCAACCAAATTCAGTTATTTTGACATGTATGGATAGCTTAGATCTGGCGCTACATGTTGCAATTATCGGCGGCTTCTTAGAGTTAAAACTTGTGGAGAAAATTCAAACCTCGCAATGTTTATTTTCTTCCCGGCCACCATCTGTGTGCAGATTACCTTTTATTTATTGCTCCATGCCTGTCAAATTCCCTGGGTTTTGGACTTGCTTTACTCATTCATAATTGCATGAAATATCAACCAAATTCAGTAATTTTGACATGTATGGATAGCTTAGATTTGGCGCTACATGTTGCAATTATCGGCGGCTTCTTAGAGTTAAAACTTGTGGAGAAAATTCAAACCTCGCAATGTTTATTTTCTTCCCGGCCACCATCTGTGTGCAGATTACCTTTTATTTATTGCTCCATGCCTGTCAAATTCCCTGGGGTTTGGACTTGCTTTACTCATTCATAATTGCATGAAATATCAACCAAATTCAGTTATTTTGACATGTATGGATAGCTTAGATCTGGCGCTACATGTTGCAATTATCGGCGGCTTCTTAGAGTTAAAACTTGTGGAGAAAATTCAAACCTCGCAATGTTTATTTTCTTCCCGGCCACCATCTGTGTGCAGATTACCTTTTATTTATTGCTCCATGCCTGTCAAATTCCCTGGGTTTTGGACTTGCTTTACTCATTCATAATTGCATGAAATATCAACCAAATTCAGTAATTTTGACATGTATGGATAGCTTAGATTTGGCGCTACATGTTGCAATTATCGGCGGCTTCTTAGAGTTAAAACTTGTGGAGAAAATTCAAACCTCGCAATGTTTATTTTCTTTCCGGCCAACATTTGTGTGCATATTACCTTCTATTTATTGCTCCATGCCTGTCAAATTCCCTGGGGTATGACTTGCTTTACTCATTCATAATTTCATGAAATATCAACCAAATTCAGTAATTTTGACATGTATGGATAGCTTAGATCTGGCGCTACATGTTGCAATCATCGGCGGCTTCTTAGAGTTAAAACTTGTGGAGAAAATTCAAACCTCGCAATGTTTATTTTCTTTCCGGCCAACATCTGTGTACATGTTACCGTCTATTTATTGCTCCATGCATGTCAAATTCCCTGGGGTATGGACTTGCTTTACTCATTCATAATTGCATGAAATATCAACCAAATGCAGTAATTTTGACATGTATGGAGAGCTTAGATCTGGCGCTACATGTTGCAATTATCGGCGGCTTCTTAGAGTTAAAACTTGTGGAGAAAATTCAAACCTCGCAATGTTTATTTTCTTCCCGGCCACCATCTGTGTGCAGATTACCTTTTATTTATTGCTCCATGCCTGTCAAATTCCCTGGGGTTTGGACTTGCTTTACTCATTCATAATTGCATGAAATATCAACCAAATTCAGTTATTTTGACATGTATGGATAGCTTAGATCTGGCGCTACATGTTGCAATTATCGGCGGCTTCTTAGAGTTAAAACTTGTGGAGAAAATTCAAACCTCGCAAAGTTTATTTTCTTTCCGGCCAACATCTGTGTACATGTTACCGTCTATTTATTGCTCCATGCCTGTCAAATTCCCTGGGGTATGACTTGCTTTACTCATTCATAATTTCATGAAATATCAACCAAATTCAGTAATTTTGACATGTATGGATAGCTTAGATCTGGCGCTACATGTTGCAATCATCGGCGGCTTCTTAGAGTTAAAACTTGTGGAGAAAATTCAAACCTCGCAATGTTTATTTTCTTTCCGGCCAACATCTGTGTACATGTTACCGTCTATTTATTGCTCCATGCATGTCAAATTCCCTGGGGTATGGACTTGCTTTACTCATTCATAATTGCATGAAATATCAACCAAATGCAGTAATTTTGACATGTATGGAGAGCTTAGATCTGGCGCTACATGTTGCAATTATCGGCGGCTTCTTAGAGTTAAAACTTGTGGAGAAAATTCAAACCTCGCAATGTTTATTTTCTTCCCGGCCACCATCTGTGTGCAGATTACCTTTTATTTATTGCTCCATGCCTGTCAAATTCCCTGGGGTTTGGACTTGCTTTACTCATTCATAATTGCATGAAATATCAACCAAATTCAGTTATTTTGACATGTATGGATAGCTTAGATCTGGCGCTACATGTTGCAATTATCGGCGGCTTCTTAGAGTTAAAACTTGTGGAGAAAATTCAAACCTCGCAAAGTTTATTTTCTTTCCGGCCAACATCTGTGTACATGTTACCGTCTATTTATTGCTCCATGCCTGTCAAATTCCCTGGGGTATGACTTGCTTTACTCATTCATAATTTCATGAAATATCAACCAAATTCAGTAATTTTGACATGTATGGATAGCTTAGATCTGGCGCTACATGTTGCAATCATCGGCGGCTTCTTAGAGTTAAAACTTGTGGAGAAAATTCAAACCTCGCAATGTTTATTTTCTTTCCGGCCAACATCTGTGTACATGTTACCGTCTATTTATTGCTCCATGCATGTCAAATTCCCTGGGGTATGGACTTGCTTTACTCATTCATAATTGCATGAAATATCAACCAAATGCAGTAATTTTGACATGTATGGAGAGCTTAGATCTGGCGCTACATGTTGCAATTATCGGCGGCTTCTTAGAGTTAAAACTTGTGGAGAAAATTCAAACCTCGCAATGTTTATTTTCTTCCCGGCCACCATCTGTGTGCAGATTACCTTTTATTTATTGCTCCATGCCTGTCAAATTCCCTGGGGTTTGGACTTGCTTTACTCATTCATAATTGCATGAAATATCAACCAAATTCAGTAATTTTGACATGTATGGATAGCTTAGATTTGGCGCTACATGTTGCAATTATCGGCGGCTTCTTAGAGTTAAAACTTGTGGAGAAAATTCAAACCTCGCAATGTTTATTTTCTTTCCGGCCAACATTTGTGTGCATATTACCTTCTATTTATTGCTCCATGCCTGTCAAATTCCCTGGGGTATGACTTGCTTTACTCATTCATAATTTCATGAAATATCAACCAAATTCAGTAATGTTGACATGTATGGATAGCTTAGATCTGGCGCTACATGTTGCAATCATCGGCGGCTTCTTAGAGTTAAAACTTGTGGAGAAAATTCAAACCTCGCAATGTTTATTTTCTTTCCGGCCAACATCTGTGTGCATATTACCTTCTATTTATTGCTCCATGCCTGTCAAATTCCCTGGGGTATGACTTGCTTTACTCATTCATAATTTCATGAAATATCAACCAAATTCAGTAATTTTGACATGTATGGATAGCTTAGATCTGGCGCTACATGTTGCAATCATCGGCGGCTTCTTAGAGTTAAAACTTGTGGAGAAAATTCAAACCTCGCAATGTTTATTTTCTTTCCGGCCAACATCTGTGTACATGTTACCGTCTATTTATTGCTCCATGCATGTCAAATTCCCTGGGGTATGGACTTGCTTTACTCATTCATAATTGCATGAAATATCAACCAAATTCAGTAATTTTGACATGTATGGATAGCTTAGATCTGGCGCTACATGTTGCAATTATCGGCGGCTTCTTAGAGTTAAAACTTGTTTAGAAAATTCAAACCTCGCAATGTTTATTTTCTTTCCGGCCAACATCTGTGTGCATATTACCTTCTATTTATTGCTCCATGCCTGTCAAATTCCCTGGGGTATGACTTGCTTTACTCATTCATAATTTCATGAAATATCAACCAAATTCAGTAATTTTGACATGTATGGATAGCTTAGATCTGGCGCTACATGTTGCAATCATCGGCGGCTTCTTAGAGTTAAAACTTGTGGAGAAAATTCAAACCTCGCAATGTTTATTTTCTTCCCGGCCACCATCTGTGTGCAGATTACCTTTTATTTATTGCTCCATGCCTGTCAAATTCCCTGGGGTTTGGACTTGCTTTACTCATTCATAATTGCATGAAATATCAACCAAATTCAGTAATTTTGACATGTATGGATAGCTTAGATCTGGCGCTACATGTTGCAATCATCGGCGGCTTCTTAGAGTTAAAACTTGTGGAGAAAATTCAAACCTCGCAATGTTTATTTTCTTTCCGGCCAACATCTGTGTGCATATTACCTTCTATTTATTGCTCCATGCCTGTCAAATTCCCTGGGGTATGACTTGCTTTACTCATTCATAATTTCATGAAATATCAACCAAATTCAGTAATTTTGACATGTATGGATAGCTTAGATCTGGCGCTACATGTTGCAATCATCGGCGGCTTCTTAGAGTTAAAACTTGTGGAGAAAATTCAAACCTCGCAATGTTTATTTTCTTTCCGGCCAACATCTGTGTACATGTTACCGTCTATTTATTGCTCCATGCATGTCAAATTCCCTGGGGTATGGACTTGCTTTACTCATTCATAATTGCATGAAATATCAACCACATTCAGTAATTTTGACATGTATGGATAGCTTAGATCTGGCGCTACATGTTGCAATTATCGGCGGCTTCTTAGAGTTAAAACTTGTTTAGAAAATTCAAACCTCGCAATGTTTATTTTCTTTCCGGCCAACATCTGTGTGCATATTACCTTCTATTTATTGCTCCATGCCTGTCAAATTCCCTGGGGTATGGACTTGCTTTACTCATTCATAATTGCATGAAATATCAACCAAATGCAGTAATTTTGACATGTATGGAGAGCTTAGATCTGGCGCTACATGTTGCAATTATCGGCGGCTTCTTAGAGTTAAAACTTGTGGAGAAAATTCAAACCTCGCAATGTTTATTTTCTTCCCGGCCACCATCTGTGTGCAGATTACCTTTTATTTATTGCTCCATGCCTGTCAAATTCCCTGGGGTTTGGACTTGCTTTACTCATTCATAATTGCATGAAATATCAACCAAATTCAGTAATTTTGACATGTATGGATAGCTTAGATTTGGCGCTACATGTTGCAATTATCGGCGGCTTCTTAGAGTTAAAACTTGTGGAGAAAATTCAAACCTCGCAATGTTTATTTTCTTTCCGGCCAACATTTGTGTGCATATTACCTTCTATTTATTGCTCCATGCCTGTCAAATTCCCTGGGGTATGACTTGCTTTACTCATTCATAATTTCATGAAATATCAACCAAATTCAGTAATGTTGACATGTATGGATAGCTTAGATCTGGCGCTACATGTTGCAATCATCGGCGGCTTCTTAGAGTTAAAACTTGTGGAGAAAATTCAAACCTCGCAATGTTTATTTTCTTTCCGGCCAACATCTGTGTGCATATTACCTTCTATTTATTGCTCCATGCCTGTCAAATTCCCTGGGGTATGACTTGCTTTACTCATTCATAATTTCATGAAATATCAACCAAATTCAGTAATTTTGACATGTATGGATAGCTTAGATCTGGCGCTACATGTTGCAATCATCGGCGGCTTCTTAGAGTTAAAACTTGTGGAGAAAATTCAAACCTCGCAATGTTTATTTTCTTTCCGGCCAACATCTGTGTACATGTTACCGTCTATTTATTGCTCCATGCATGTCAAATTCCCTGGGGTATGGACTTGCTTTACTCATTCATAATTGCATGAAATATCAACCAAATTCAGTAATTTTGACATGTATGGATAGCTTAGATCTGGCGCTACATGTTGCAATTATCGGCGGCTTCTTAGAGTTAAAACTTGTTTAGAAAATTCAAACCTCGCAATGTTTATTTTCTTTCCGGCCAACATCTGTGTGCATATTACCTTCTATTTATTGCTCCATGCCTGTCAAATTCCCTGGGGTATGACTTGCTTTACTCATTCATAATTTCATGAAATATCAACCAAATTCAGTAATTTTGACATGTATGGATAGCTTAGATCTGGCGCTACATGTTGCAATCATCGGCGGCTTCTTAGAGTTAAAACTTGTGGAGAAAATTCAAACCTCGCAATGTTTATTTTCTTCCCGGCCACCATCTGTGTGCAGATTACATTTTATTTATTGCTCCATGCCTGTCAAATTCCCTGGGGTTTGGACTTGCTTTACTCATTCATAATTGCATGAAATATCAACCAAATTCAGTAATTTTGACATGTATGGATAGCTTAGATCTGGCGCTACATGTTGCAATCATCGGCGGCTTCTTAGAGTTAAAACTTGTGGAGAAAATTCAAACCTCGCAATGTTTATTTTCTTTCCGGCCAACATCTGTGTGCATATTACCTTCTATTTATTGCTCCATGCCTGTCATATTCCCTGGGGTATGACTTGCTTTACTCATTCATAATTTCATGAAATATCAACCAAATTCAGTAATTTTGACATGTATGGATAGCTTAGATCTGGCGCTACATGTTGCAATCATCGGCGGCTTCTTAGAGTTAAAACTTGTGGAGAAAATTCAAACCTCGCAATGTTTATTTTCTTTCCGGCCAACATCTGTGTACATGTTACCGTCTATTTATTGCTCCATGCATGTCAAATTCCCTGGGGTATGGACTTGCTTTACTCATTCATAATTGCATGAAATATCAACCAAATTCAGTAATTTTGACATGTATGGATAGCTTAGATCTGGCGCTACATGTTGCAATTATCGGCGGCTTCTTAGAGTTAAAACTTGTTTAGAAAATTCAAACCTCGCAATGTTTATTTTCTTTCCGGCCAACATCTGTGTGCATATTACCTTCTATTTATTGCTCCATGCCTGTCAAATTCCCTGGGGTATGACTTGCTTTACTCATTCATAATTGCATGAAATATCAACCAAATTCAGTAATTTTGACATGTATGGATAGCTTAGATCTGGCGCTACATGTTGCAATTATCGGCGGCTTCTTAGAGTTAAAACTTGTTTAGAAAATTCAAACCTCGCAATGTTTATTTTCTTTCCGGCCAACATCTGTGTGCATATTACCTTCTATTTATTGCTCCATGCCTGTCAAATTCCCTGGGGTATGACTTGCTTTACTCATTCATAATTTCATGAAATATCAACCAAATTCAGTAATTTTGACATGTATGGATAGCTTAGATCTGGCGCTACATGTTGCAATCATCGGCGGCTTCTTAGAGTTAAAACTTGTGGAGAAAATTCAAACCTCGCAATGTTTATTTTCTTCCCGGCCACCATCTGTGTGCAGATTACCTTTTATTTATTGCTCCATGCCTGTCAAATTCCCTGGGGTTTGGACTTGCTTTACTCATTCATAATTGCATGAAATATCAACCAAATTCAGTAATTTTGACATGTATGGATAGCTTAGATCTGGCGCTACATGTTGCAATCATCGGCGGCTTCTTAGAGTTAAAACTTGTGGAGAAAATTCAAACCTCGCAATGTTTATTTTCTTTCCGGCCAACATCTGTGTACATGTTACCGTCTATTTATTGCTCCATGCCTGTCAAATTCCCTGGGGTATGACTTGCTTTACTCATTCATAATTTCATGAAATATCAACCAAATTCAGTAATTTTGACATGTATGGATAGCTTAGATCTGGCGCTACATGTTGCAATCATCGGCGGCTTCTTAGAGTTAAAACTTGTGGAGAAAATTCAAACCTCGCAATGTTTATTTTCTTTCCGGCCAACATCTGTGTGCATATTACCTTCTATTTATTGCTCCATGCCTGTCAAATTCCCTGGGGTATGACTTGCTTTACTCATTCATAATTTCATGAAATATCAACCAAATTCAGTAATTTTGACATGTATGGATAGCTTAGATCTGGCGCTACATGTTGCAATCATCGGCGGCTTCTTAGAGTTAAAACTTGTGGAGAAAATTCAAACCTCGCAATGTTTATTTTCTTTCCGGCCAACATCTGTGTACATGTTACCGTCTATTTATTGCTCCATGCATGTCAAATTCCCTGGGGTATGGACTTGCTTTACTCATTCATAATTGCATGAAATATCAACCAAATTCAGTAATTTTGACATGTATGGATAGCTTAGATCTGGCGCTACATGTTGCAATTATCGGCGGCTTCTTAGAGTTAAAACTTGTTTAGAAAATTCAAACCTCGCAATGTTTATTTTCTTTCCGGCCAACATCTGTGTGCATATTACCTTCTATTTATTGCTCCATGCCTGTCAAATTCCCTGGGGTATGACTTGCTTTACTCATTCATAATTTCATGAAATATCAACCAAATTCAGTCATTTTGACATGTATGGATAGCTTAGATCTGGCGCTACATGTTGCAATCATCGGCGGCTTCTTAGAGTTAAAACTTGTGGAGAAAATTCAAACCTCGCAATGTTTATTTTCTTTCCGGCCACCATCTGTGTGCAGATTACCTTTTATTTATTGCTCCATGCCTGTCAAATTCCCTGGGGTTTGGACTTGCTTTACTCATTCATAATTGCATGAAATATCAACCAAATTCAGTAATTTTGACATGTATGGATAGCTTAGATCTGGCGCTACATGTTGCAATCATCGGCGGCTTCTTAGAGTTAAAACTTGTGGAGAAAATTCAAACCTCGCAATGTTTATTTTCTTTCCGGCCAACATCTGTGTACATGTTACCGTCTATTTATTGCTCCATGCCTGTCAAATTCCCTGGGGTATGACTTGCTTTACTCATTCATAATTTCATGAAATATCAACCAAATTCAGTAATTTTGACATGTATGGATAGCTTAGATCTGGCGCTACATGTTGCAATCATCGGCGGCTTCTTAGAGTTAAAACTTGTGGAGAAAATTCAAACCTCGCAATGTTTATTTTCTTTCCGGCCAACATCTGTGTACATGTTACCGTCTATTTATTGCTCCATGCATGTCAAATTCCCTGGGGTATGGACTTGCTTTACTCATTCATAATTGCATGAAATATCAACCAAATGCAGTAATTTTGACATGTATGGAGAGCTTAGATCTGGCGCTACATGTTGCAATTATCGGCGGCTTCTTAGAGTTAAAACTTGTGGAGAAAATTCAAACCTCGCAATGTTTATTTTCTTCCCGGCCACCATCTGTGTGCAGATTACCTTTTATTTATTGCTCCATGCCTGTCAAATTCCCTGGGGTTTGGACTTGCTTTACTCATTCATAATTGCATGAAATATCAACCAAATTCAGTTATTTTGACATGTATGGATAGCTTAGATCTGGCGCTACATGTTGCAATCATCGGCGGCTTCTTAGAGTTAAAACTTGTGGAGAAAATTCAAACCTCGCAATGTTTATTTTCTTTCCGGCCAACATCTGTGTACATGTTACCGTCTATTTATTGCTCCATGCATGTCAAATTCCCTGGGGTATGGACTTGCTTTACTCATTCATAATTGCATGAAATATCAACCAAATGCAGTAATTTTGACATGTATGGAGAGCTTAGATCTGGCGCTACATGTTGCAATTATCGGCGGCTTCTTAGAGTTAAAACTTGTGGAGAAAATTCAAACCTCGCAATGTTTATTTTCTTCCCGGCCACCATCTGTGTGCAGATTACCTTTTATTTATTGCTCCATGCCTGTCAAATTCCCTGGGGTTTGGACTTGCTTTACTCATTCATAATTGCATGAAATATCAACCAAATTCAGTTATTTTGACATGTATGGATAGCTTAGATCTGGCGCTACATGTTGCAATCATCGGCGGCTTCTTAGAGTTAAAACTTGTGGAGAAAATTCAAACCTCGCAATGTTTATTTTCTTTCCGGCCAACATCTGTGTACATGTTACCGTCTATTTATTGCTCCATGCCTGTCAAATTCCCTGGGGTATGACTTGCTTTACTCATTCATAATTTCATGAAATATCAACCAAATTCAGTCATTTTGACATGTATGGATAGCTTAGATCTGGCGCTACATGTTGCAATCATCGGCGGCTTCTTAGAGTTAAAACTTGTGGAGAAAATTCAAACCTCGCAATGTTTATTTTCTTCCCGGCCACCATCTGTGTGCAGATTACCTTTTATTTATTGCTCCATGCCTGTCAAATTCCCTGGGGTTTGGACTTGCTTTACTCATTCATAATTGCATGAAATATCAACCAAATTCAGTAATTTTGACATGTATGGATAGCTTAGATCTGGCGCTACATGTTGCAATCATCGGCGGCTTCTTAGAGTTAAAACTTGTGGAGAAAATTCAAACCTCGCAATGTTTATTTTCTTTCCGGCCAACATCTGTGTGCATATTACCTTCTATTTATTGCTCCATGCCTGTCAAATTCCCTGGGGTATGACTTGCTTTACTCATTCATAATTTCATGAAATATCAACCAAATTCAGTAATTTTGACATGTATGGATAGCTTAGATCTGGCGCTACATGTTGCAATCATCGGCGGCTTCTTAGAGTTAAAACTTGTGGAGAAAATTCAAACCTCGCAATGTTTATTTTCTTTCCGGCCAACATCTGTGTACATGTTACCGTCTATTTATTGCTCCATGCATGTCAAATTCCCTGGGGTATGGACTTGCTTTACTCATTCATAATTGCATGAAATATCAACCACATTCAGTAATTTTGACATGTATGGATAGCTTAGATCTGGCGCTACATGTTGCAATTATCGGCGGCTTCTTAGAGTTAAAACTTGTTTAGAAAATTCAAACCTCGCAATGTTTATTTTCTTTCCGGCCAACATCTGTGTGCATATTACCTTCTATTTATTGCTCCATGCCTGTCAAATTCCCTGGGGTATGGACTTGCTTTACTCATTCATAATTGCATGAAATATCAACCAAATGCAGTAATTTTGACATGTATGGAGAGCTTAGATCTGGCGCTACATGTTGCAATTATCGGCGGCTTCTTAGAGTTAAAACTTGTGGAGAAAATTCAAACCTCGCAATGTTTATTTTCTTCCCGGCCACCATCTGTGTGCAGATTACCTTTTATTTATTGCTCCATGCCTGTCAAATTCCCTGGGGTTTGGACTTGCTTTACTCATTCATAATTGCATGAAATATCAACCAAATTCAGTAATTTTGACATGTATGGATAGCTTAGATTTGGCGCTACATGTTGCAATTATCGGCGGCTTCTTAGAGTTAAAACTTGTGGAGAAAATTCAAACCTCGCAATGTTTATTTTCTTTCCGGCCAACATTTGTGTGCATATTACCTTCTATTTATTGCTCCATGCCTGTCAAATTCCCTGGGGTATGACTTGCTTTACTCATTCATAATTTCATGAAATATCAACCAAATTCAGTAATGTTGACATGTATGGATAGCTTAGATCTGGCGCTACATGTTGCAATCATCGGCGGCTTCTTAGAGTTAAAACTTGTGGAGAAAATTCAAACCTCGCAATGTTTATTTTCTTTCCGGCCAACATCTGTGTGCATATTACCTTCTATTTATTGCTCCATGCCTGTCAAATTCCCTGGGGTATGACTTGCTTTACTCATTCATAATTTCATGAAATATCAACCAAATTCAGTAATTTTGACATGTATGGATAGCTTAGATCTGGCGCTACATGTTGCAATCATCGGCGGCTTCTTAGAGTTAAAACTTGTGGAGAAAATTCAAACCTCGCAATGTTTATTTTCTTTCCGGCCAACATCTGTGTACATGTTACCGTCTATTTATTGCTCCATGCCTGTCAAATTCCCTGGGGTATGACTTGCTTTACTCATTCATAATTTCATGAAATATCAACCAAATTCAGTAATTTTGACATGTATGGATAGCTTAGATCTGGCGCTACATGTTGCAATCATCGGCGGCTTCTTAGAGTTAAAACTTGTGGAGAAAATTCAAACCTCGCAATGTTTATTTTCTTTCCGGCCAACATCTGTGTACATGTTACCGTCTATTTATTGCTCCATGCATGTCAAATTCCCTGGGGTATGGACTTGCTTTACTCATTCATAATTGCATGAAATATCAACCAAATGCAGTAATTTTGACATGTATGGAGAGCTTAGATCTGGCGCTACATGTTGCAATTATCGGCGGCTTCTTAGAGTTAAAACTTGTGGAGAAAATTCAAACCTCGCAATGTTTATTTTCTTCCCGGCCACCATCTGTGTGCAGATTACCTTTTATTTATTGCTCCATGCCTGTCAAATTCCCTGGGGTTTGGACTTGCTTTACTCATTCATAATTGCATGAAATATCAACCAAATTCAGTTATTTTGACATGTATGGATAGCTTAGATCTGGCGCTACATGTTGCAATCATCGGCGGCTTCTTAGAGTTAAAACTTGTGGAGAAAATTCAAACCTCGCAATGTTTATTTTCTTTCCGGCCAACATCTGTGTACATGTTACCGTCTATTTATTGCTCCATGCATGTCAAATTCCCTGGGGTATGGACTTGCTTTACTCATTCATAATTGCATGAAATATCAACCAAATGCAGTAATTTTGACATGTATGGAGAGCTTAGATCTGGCGCTACATGTTGCAATTATCGGCGGCTTCTTAGAGTTAAAACTTGTGGAGAAAATTCAAACCTCGCAATGTTTATTTTCTTCCCGGCCACCATCTGTGTGCAGATTACCTTTTATTTATTGCTCCATGCCTGTCAAATTCCCTGGGGTTTGGACTTGCTTTACTCATTCATAATTGCATGAAATATCAACCAAATTCAGTTATTTTGACATGTATGGATAGCTTAGATCTGGCGCTACATGTTGCAATCATCGGCGGCTTCTTAGAGTTAAAACTTGTGGAGAAAATTCAAACCTCGCAATGTTTATTTTCTTTCCGGCCAACATCTGTGTACATGTTACCGTCTATTTATTGCTCCATGCCTGTCAAATTCCCTGGGGTATGACTTGCTTTACTCATTCATAATTTCATGAAATATCAACCAAATTCAGTAATTTTGACATGTATGGATAGCTTAGATCTGGCGCTACATGTTGCAATCATCGGCGGCTTCTTAGAGTTAAAACTTGTGGAGAAAATTCAAACCTCGCAATGTTTATTTTCTTCCCGGCCACCATCTGTGTGCAGATTACCTTTTATTTATTGCTCCATGCCTGTCAAATTCCCTGGGGTTTGGACTTGCTTTACTCATTCATAATTGCATGAAATATCAACCAAATTCAGTAATTTTGACATGTATGGATAGCTTAGATCTGGCGCTACATGTTGCAATCATCGGCGGCTTCTTAGAGTTAAAACTTGTGGAGAAAATTCAAACCTCGCAATGTTTATTTTCTTTCCGGCCAACATCTGTGTGCATATTACCTTCTATTTATTGCTCCATGCCTGTCAAATTCCCTGGGGTATGACTTGCTTTACTCATTCATAATTTCATGAAATATCAACCAAATTCAGTAATTTTGACATGTATGGATAGCTTAGATCTGGCGCTACATGTTGCAATCATCGGCGGCTTCTTAGAGTTAAAACTTGTGGAGAAAATTCAAACCTCGCAATGTTTATTTTCTTTCCGGCCAACATCTGTGTACATGTTACCGTCTATTTATTGCTCCATGCATGTCAAATTCCCTGGGGTATGGACTTGCTTTACTCATTCATAATTGCATGAAATATCAACCACATTCAGTAATTTTGACATGTATGGATAGCTTAGATCTGGCGCTACATGTTGCAATTATCGGCGGCTTCTTAGAGTTAAAACTTGTTTAGAAAATTCAAACCTCGCAATGTTTATTTTCTTTCCGGCCAACATCTGTGTGCATATTACCTTCTATTTATTGCTCCATGCCTGTCAAATTCCCTGGGGTATGGACTTGCTTTACTCATTCATAATTGCATGAAATATCAACCAAATGCAGTAATTTTGACATGTATGGAGAGCTTAGATCTGGCGCTACATGTTGCAATTATCGGCGGCTTCTTAGAGTTAAAACTTGTGGAGAAAATTCAAACCTCGCAATGTTTATTTTCTTCCCGGCCACCATCTGTGTGCAGATTACCTTTTATTTATTGCTCCATGCCTGTCAAATTCCCTGGGGTTTGGACTTGCTTTACTCATTCATAATTGCATGAAATATCAACCAAATTCAGTAATTTTGACATGTATGGATAGCTTAGATTTGGCGCTACATGTTGCAATTATCGGCGGCTTCTTAGAGTTAAAACTTGTGGAGAAAATTCAAACCTCGCAATGTTTATTTTCTTTCCGGCCAACATTTGTGTGCATATTACCTTCTATTTATTGCTCCATGCCTGTCAAATTCCCTGGGGTATGACTTGCTTTACTCATTCATAATTTCATGAAATATCAACCAAATTCAGTAATGTTGACATGTATGGATAGCTTAGATCTGGCGCTACATGTTGCAATCATCGGCGGCTTCTTAGAGTTAAAACTTGTGGAGAAAATTCAAACCTCGCAATGTTTATTTTCTTTCCGGCCAACATCTGTGTGCATATTACCTTCTATTTATTGCTCCATGCCTGTCAAATTCCCTGGGGTATGACTTGCTTTACTCATTCATAATTTCATGAAATATCAACCAAATTCAGTAATTTTGACATGTATGGATAGCTTAGATCTGGCGCTACATGTTGCAATCATCGGCGGCTTCTTAGAGTTAAAACTTGTGGAGAAAATTCAAACCTCGCAATGTTTATTTTCTTTCCGGCCAACATCTGTGTACATGTTACCGTCTATTTATTGCTCCATGCCTGTCAAATTCCCTGGGGTATGACTTGCTTTACTCATTCATAATTTCATGAAATATCAACCAAATTCAGTAATTTTGACATGTATGGATAGCTTAGATCTGGCGCTACATGTTGCAATCATCGGCGGCTTCTTAGAGTTAAAACTTGTGGAGAAAATTCAAACCTCGCAATGTTTATTTTCTTCCCGGCCACCATCTGTGTGCAGATTACCTTTTATTTATTGCTCCATGCCTGTCAAATTCCCTGGGGTTTGGACTTGCTTTACTCATTCATAATTGCATGAAATATCAACCAAATTCAGTAATTTTGACATGTATGGATAGCTTAGATCTGGCGCTACATGTTGCAATCATCGGCGGCTTCTTAGAGTTAAAACTTGTGGAGAAAATTCAAACCTCGCAATGTTTATTTTCTTTCCGGCCAACATCTGTGTACATGTTACCGTCTATTTATTGCTCCATGCCTGTCAAATTCCCTGGGGTATGACTTGCTTTACTCATTCATAATTTCATGAAATATCAACCAAATTCAGTAATTTTGACATGTATGGATAGCTTAGATCTGGCGCTACATGTTGCAATCATCGGCGGCTTCTTAGAGTTAAAACTTGTGGAGAAAATTCAAACCTCGCAATGTTTATTTTCTTCCCGGCCACCATCTGTGTGCAGATTACCTTTTATTTATTGCTCCATGCCTGTCAAATTCCCTGGGGTTTGGACTTGCTTTACTCATTCATAATTGCATGAAATATCAACCAAATTCAGTAATTTTGACATGTATGGATAGCTTAGATCTGGCGCTACATGTTGCAATCATCGGCGGCTTCTTAGAGTTAAAACTTGTGGAGAAAATTCAAACCTCGCAATGTTTATTTTCTTTCCGGCCAACATCTGTGTGCATATTACCTTCTATTTATTGCTCCATGCCTGTCAAATTCCCTGGGGTATGACTTGCTTTACTCATTCATAATTTCATGAAATATCAACCAAATTCAGTAATTTTGACATATATGGATAGCTTAGATCTGGCGCTACATGTTGCAATCATCGGCGGCTTCTTAGAGTTAAAACTTGTGGAGAAAATTCAAACCTCGCAATGTTTATTTTCTTTCCGGCCAACATCTGTGTACATGTTACCGTCTATTTATTGCTCCATGCATGTCAAATTCCCTGGGGTATGGACTTGCTTTACTCATTCATAATTGCATGAAATATCAACCACATTCAGTAATTTTGACATGTATGGATAGCTTAGATCTGGCGCTACATGTTGCAATTATCGGCGGCTTCTTAGAGTTAAAACTTGTTTAGAAAATTCAAACCTCGCAATGTTTATTTTCTTTCCGGCCAACATCTGTGTGCATATTACCTTCTATTTATTGCTCCATGCCTGTCAAATTACCTGGGGTATGGACTTGCTTTACTCATTCATAATTGCATGAAATATCAACCAAATGCAGTAATTTTGACATGTATGGAGAGCTTAGATCTGGCGCTACATGTTGCAATTATCGGCGGCTTCTTAGAGTTAAAACTTGTGGAGAAAATTCAAACCTCGCAATGTTTATTTTCTTCCCGGCCACCATCTGTGTGCAGATTACCTTTTATTTATTGCTCCATGCCTGTTAAATTCCCTGGGGTTTGGACTTGCTTTACTCATTCATAATTGCATGAAATATCAACCAAATTCAGTAATTTTGACATGTATGGATAGCTTAGATTTGGCGCTACATGTTGCAATTATCGGCGGCTTCTTAGAGTTAAAACTTGTGGAGAAAATTCAAACCTCGCAATGTTTATTTTCTTTCCGGCCAACATTTGTGTGCATATTACCTTCTATTTATTGCTCCATGCCTGTCAAATTCCCTGGGGTATGACTTGCTTTACTCATTCATAATTTCATGAAATATCAACCAAATTCAGTAATGTTGACATGTATGGATAGCTTAGATCTGGCGCTACATGTTGCAATCATCGGCGGCTTCTTAGAGTTAAAACTTGTGGAGAAAATTCAAACCTCGCAATGTTTATTTTCTTTCCGGCCAACATCTGTGTGCATATTACCTTCTATTTATTGCTCCATGCCTGTCAAATTCCCTGGGGTATGACTTGCTTTACTCATTCATAATTTCATGAAATATCAACCAAATTCAGTAATTTTGACATGTATGGATAGCTTAGATCTGGCGCTACATGTTGCAATCATCGGCGGCTTCTTAGAGTTAAAACTTGTGGAGAAAATTCAAACCTCGCAATGTTTATTTTCTTTCCGGCCAACATCTGTGTACATGTTACCGTCTATTTATTGCTCCATGCATGTCAAATTCCCTGGGGTATGGACTTGCTTTACTCATTCATAATTGCATGAAATATCAACCAAATTCAGTAATTTTGACATGTATGGATAGCTTAGATCTGGCGCTACATGTTGCAATTATCGGCGGCTTCTTAGAGTTAAAACTTGTTTAGAAAATTCAAACCTCGCAATGTTTATTTTCTTTCCGGCCAACATCTGTGTGCATATTACCTTCTATTTATTGCTCCATGCCTGTCAAATTCCCTGGGGTATGACTTGCTTTACTCATTCATAATTTCATGAAATATCAACCAAATTCAGTAATTTTGACATGTATGGATAGCTTAGATCTGGCGCTACATGTTGCAATCATCGGCGGCTTCTTAGAGTTAAAACTTGTGGAGAAAATTCAAACCTCGCAATGTTTATTTTCTTCCCGGCCACCATCTGTGTGCAGATTACATTTTATTTATTGCTCCATGCCTGTCAAATTCCCTGGGGTTTGGACTTGCTTTACTCATTCATAATTGCATGAAATATCAACCAAATTCAGTAATTTTGACATGTATGGATAGCTTAGATCTGGCGCTACATGTTGCAATCATCGGCGGCTTCTTAGAGTTAAAACTTGTGGAGAAAATTCAAACCTCGCAATGTTTATTTTCTTTCCGGCCAACATCTGTGTGCATATTACCTTCTATTTATTGCTCCATGCCTGTCATATTCCCTGGGGTATGACTTGCTTTACTCATTCATAATTTCATGAAATATCAACCAAATTCAGTAATTTTGACATGTATGGATAGCTTAGATCTGGCGCTACATGTTGCAATCATCGGCGGCTTCTTAGAGTTAAAACTTGTGGAGAAAATTCAAACCTCGCAATGTTTATTTTCTTTCCGGCCAACATCTGTGTACATGTTACCGTCTATTTATTGCTCCATGCATGTCAAATTCCCTGGGGTATGGACTTGCTTTACTCATTCATAATTGCATGAAATATCAACCAAATTCAGTAATTTTGACATGTATGGATAGCTTAGATCTGGCGCTACATGTTGCAATTATCGGCGGCTTCTTAGAGTTAAAACTTGTTTAGAAAATTCAAACCTCGCAATGTTTATTTTCTTTCCGGCCAACATCTGTGTGCATATTACCTTCTATTTATTGCTCCATGCCTGTCAAATTCCCTGGGGTATGACTTGCTTTACTCATTCATAATTGCATGAAATATCAACCAAATTCAGTAATTTTGACATGTATGGATAGCTTAGATCTGGCGCTACATGTTGCAATTATCGGCGGCTTCTTAGAGTTAAAACTTGTTTAGAAAATTCAAACCTCGCAATGTTTATTTTCTTTCCGGCCAACATCTGTGTGCATATTACCTTCTATTTATTGCTCCATGCCTGTCAAATTCCCTGGGGTATGACTTGCTTTACTCATTCATAATTTCATGAAATATCAACCAAATTCAGTAATTTTGACATGTATGGATAGCTTAGATCTGGCGCTACATGTTGCAATCATCGGCGGCTTCTTAGAGTTAAAACTTGTGGAGAAAATTCAAACCTCGCAATGTTTATTTTCTTCCCGGCCACCATCTGTGTGCAGATTACCTTTTATTTATTGCTCCATGCCTGTCAAATTCCCTGGGGTTTGGACTTGCTTTACTCATTCATAATTGCATGAAATATCAACCAAATTCAGTAATTTTGACATGTATGGATAGCTTAGATCTGGCGCTACATGTTGCAATCATCGGCGGCTTCTTAGAGTTAAAACTTGTGGAGAAAATTCAAACCTCGCAATGTTTATTTTCTTTCCGGCCAACATCTGTGTACATGTTACCGTCTATTTATTGCTCCATGCATGTCAAATTCCCTGGGGTATGGACTTGCTTTACTCATTCATAATTGCATGAAATATCAACCACATTCAGTAATTTTGACATGTATGGATAGCTTAGATCTGGCGCTACATGTTGCAATTATCGGCGGCTTCTTAGAGTTAAAACTTGTTTAGAAAATTCAAACCTCGCAATGTTTATTTTCTTTCCGGCCAACATCTGTGTGCATATTACCTTCTATTTATTGCTCCATGCCTGTCAAATTCCCTGGGGTATGGACTTGCTTTACTCATTCATAATTGCATGAAATATCAACCAAATGCAGTAATTTTGACATGTATGGAGAGCTTAGATCTGGCGCTACATGTTGCAATTATCGGCGGCTTCTTAGAGTTAAAACTTGTGGAGAAAATTCAAACCTCGCAATGTTTATTTTCTTCCCGGCCACCATCTGTGTGCAGATTACCTTTTATTTATTGCTCCATGCCTGTCAAATTCCCTGGGGTTTGGACTTGCTTTACTCATTCATAATTGCATGAAATATCAACCAAATTCAGTAATTTTGACATGTATGGATAGCTTAGATTTGGCGCTACATGTTGCAATTATCGGCGGCTTCTTAGAGTTAAAACTTGTGGAGAAAATTCAAACCTCGCAATGTTTATTTTCTTTCCGGCCAACATTTGTGTGCATATTACCTTCTATTTATTGCTCCATGCCTGTCAAATTCCCTGGGGTATGACTTGCTTTACTCATTCATAATTTCATGAAATATCAACCAAATTCAGTAATGTTGACATGTATGGATAGCTTAGATCTGGCGCTACATGTTGCAATCATCGGCGGCTTCTTAGAGTTAAAACTTGTGGAGAAAATTCAAACCTCGCAATGTTTATTTTCTTTCCGGCCAACATCTGTGTGCATATTACCTTCTATTTATTGCTCCATGCATGTCAAATTCCCTGGGGTATGGACTTGCTTTACTCATTCATAATTGCATGAAATATCAACCAAATTCAGTAATTTTGACATGTATGGATAGCTTAGATCTGGCGCTACATGTTGCAATCATCGGCGGCTTCTTAGAGTTAAAACTTGTTTAGAAAATTCAAACCTCGCAATGTTTATTTTCTTTCCGGCCAACATCTGTGTGCATATTACCTTCTATTTATTGCTCCATGCCTGTCAAATTCCCTGGGGTATGACTTGCTTTACTCATTCATAATTTCATGAAATATCAACCAAATTCAGTAATTTTGACATGTATGGATAGCTTAGATCTGGCGCTACATGTTGCAATCATCGGCGGCTTCTTAGAGTTAAAACTTGTGGAGAAAATTCAAACCTCGCAATGTTTATTTTCTTCCCGGCCACCATCTGTGTGCAGATTACCTTTTATTTATTGCTCCATGCCTGTCAAATTCCCTGGGGTTTGGACTTGCTTTACTCATTCATAATTGCATGAAATATCAACCAAATTCAGTAATTTTGACATGTATGGATAGCTTAGATCTGGCGCTACATGTTGCAATCATCGGCGGCTTCTTAGAGTTAAAACTTGTGGAGAAAATTCAAACCTCGCAATGTTTATTTTCTTTCCGGCCAACATCTGTGTACATGTTACCGTCTATTTATTGCTCCATGCATGTCAAATTCCCTGGGGTATGGACTTGCTTTACTCATTCATAATTGCATGAAATATCAACCACATTCAGTAATTTTGACATGTATGGATAGCTTAGATCTGGCGCTACATGTTGCAATTATCGGCGGCTTCTTAGAGTTAAAACTTGTTTAGAAAATTCAAACCTCGCAATGTTTATTTTCTTTCCGGCCAACATCTGTGTGCATATTACCTTCTATTTATTGCTCCATGCCTGTCAAATTCCCTGGGGTATGGACTTGCTTTACTCATTCATAATTGCATGAAATATCAACCAAATGCAGTAATTTTGACATGTATGGAGAGCTTAGATCTGGCGCTACATGTTGCAATTATCGGCGGCTTCTTAGAGTTAAAACTTGTGGAGAAAATTCAAACCTCGCAATGTTTATTTTCTTCCCGGCCACCATCTGTGTGCAGATTACCTTTTATTTATTGCTCCATGCCTGTCAAATTCCCTGGGGTTTGGACTTGCTTTACTCATTCATAATTGCATGAAATATCAACCAAATTCAGTAATTTTGACATGTATGGATAGCTTAGATTTGGCGCTACATGTTGCAATTATCG
This sequence comes from Hippasteria phrygiana, assembly GCA_037893225.1. NCBI lineage: Eukaryota > Metazoa > Echinodermata > Asteroidea > Valvatida > Goniasteridae > Hippasteria > Hippasteria phrygiana. The sequence continues at coordinate 700,153 of JAZGUH010000052.1, read as the reverse complement.
GCGGCTTCTTAGAGTTAAAACTTGTGGAGAAAATTCAAACCTCGCAATGTTTATTTTCTTTCCGGCCAACATTTGTGTGCATATTACCTTCTATTTATTGCTCCATGCCTGTCAAATTCCCTGGGGTATGACTTGCTTTACTCATTCATAATTTCATGAAATATCAACCAAATTCAGTAATGTTGACATGTATGGATAGCTTAGATCTGGCGCTACATGTTGCAATCATCGGCGGCTTCTTAGAGTTAAAACTTGTGGAGAAAATTCAAACCTCGCAATGTTTATTTTCTTTCCGGCCAACATCTGTGTGCATATTACCTTCTATTTATTGCTCCATGCCTGTCAAATTCCCTGGGGTATGACTTGCTTTACTCATTCATAATTTCATGAAATATCAACCAAATTCAGTAATTTTGACATGTATGGATAGCTTAGATCTGGCGCTACATGTTGCAATCATCGGCGGCTTCTTAGAGTTAAAACTTGTGGAGAAAATTCAAACCTCGCAATGTTTATTTTCTTTCCGGCCAACATCTGTGTACATGTTACCGTCTATTTATTGCTCCATGCCTGTCAAATTCCCTGGGGTATGACTTGCTTTACTCATTCATAATTTCATGAAATATCAACCAAATTAAGTAATTTTGACATGTATGGATAGCTTAGATCTGGCGCTACATGTTGCAATCATCGGCGGCTTCTTAGAGTTAAAACTTGTGGAGAAAATTCAAACCTCGCAATGTTTATTTTCTTCCCGGCCACCATCTGTGTGCAGATTACCTTTTATTTATTGCTCCATGCCTGTCAAATTCCCTGGGGTTTGGACTTGCTTTACTCATTCATAATTGCATGAAATATCAACCAAATTCAGTAATTTTGACATGTATGGATAGCTTAGATCTGGCGCTACATGTTGCAATCATCGGCGGCTTCTTAGAGTTAAAACTTGTGGAGAAAATTCAAACCTCGCAATGTTTATTTTCTTTCCGGCCAACATCTGTGTACATGTTACCGTCTATTTATTGCTCCATGCCTGTCAAATTCCCTGGGGTATGACTTGCTTTACTCATTCATAATTTCATGAAATATCAACCAAATTCAGTAATTTTGACATGTATGGATAGCTTAGATCTGGCGCTACATGTTGCAATCATCGGCGGCTTCTTAGAGTTAAAACTTGTGGAGAAAATTCAAACCTCGCAATGTTTATTTTCTTCCCGGCCACCATCTGTGTGCAGATTACCTTTTATTTATTGCTCCATGCCTGTCAAATTCCCTGGGGTTTGGACTTGCTTTACTCATTCATAATTGCATGAAATATCAACCAAATTCAGTAATTTTGACATGTATGGATAGCTTAGATCTGGCGCTACATGTTGCAATCATCGGCGGCTTCTTAGAGTTAAAACTTGTGGAGAAAATTCAAACCTCGCAATGTTTATTTTCTTTCCGGCCAACATCTGTGTGCATATTACCTTCTATTTATTGCTCCATGCCTGTCAAATTCCCTGGGGTATGACTTGCTTTACTCATTCATAATTTCATGAAATATCAACCAAATTCAGTAATTTTGACATATATGGATAGCTTAGATCTGGCGCTACATGTTGCAATCATCGGCGGCTTCTTAGAGTTAAAACTTGTGGAGAAAATTCAAACCTCGCAATGTTTATTTTCTTTCCGGCCAACATCTGTGTACATGTTACCGTCTATTTATTGCTCCATGCATGTCAAATTCCCTGGGGTATGGACTTGCTTTACTCATTCATAATTGCATGAAATATCAACCACATTCAGTAATTTTGACATGTATGGATAGCTTAGATCTGGCGCTACATGTTGCAATTATCGGCGGCTTCTTAGAGTTAAAACTTGTTTAGAAAATTCAAACCTCGCAATGTTTATTTTCTTTCCGGCCAACATCTGTGTGCATATTACCTTCTATTTATTGCTCCATGCCTGTCAAATTCCCTGGGGTATGGACTTGCTTTACTCATTCATAATTGCATGAAATATCAACCAAATGCAGTAATTTTGACATGTATGGAGAGCTTAGATCTGGCGCTACATGTTGCAATTATCGGCGGCTTCTTAGAGTTAAAACTTGTGGAGAAAATTCAAACCTCGCAATGTTTATTTTCTTCCCGGCCACCATCTGTGTGCAGATTACCTTTTATTTATTGCTCCATGCCTGTCAAATTCCCTGGGGTTTGGACTTGCTTTACTCATTCATAATTGCATGAAATATCAACCAAATTCAGTAATTTTGACATGTATGGATAGCTTAGATTTGGCGCTACATGTTGCAATTATCGGCGGCTTCTTAGAGTTAAAACTTGTGGAGAAAATTCAAACCTCGCAATGTTTATTTTCTTTCCGGCCAACATTTGTGTGCATATTACCTTCTATTTATTGCTCCATGCCTGTCAAATTCCCTGGGGTATGACTTGCTTTACTCATTCATAATTTCATGAAATATCAACCAAATTCAGTAATGTTGACATGTATGGATAGCTTAGATCTGGCGCTACATGTTGCAATCATCGGCGGCTTCTTAGAGTTAAAACTTGTGGAGAAAATTCAAACCTCGCAATGTTTATTTTCTTTCCGGCCAACATCTGTGTGCATATTACCTTCTATTTATTGCTCCATGCCTGTCAAATTCCCTGGGGTATGACTTGCTTTACTCATTCATAATTTCATGAAATATCAACCAAATTCAGTAATTTTGACATGTATGGATAGCTTAGATCTGGCGCTACATGTTGCAATCATCGGCGGCTTCTTAGAGTTAAAACTTGTGGAGAAAATTCAAACCTCGCAATGTTTATTTTCTTTCCGGCCAACATCTGTGTACATGTTACCGTCTATTTATTGCTCCATGCATGTCAAATTCCCTGGGGTATGGACTTGCTTTACTCATTCATAATTGCATGAAATATCAACCAAATTCAGTAATTTTGACATGTATGGATAGCTTAGATCTGGCGCTACATGTTGCAATTATCGGCGGCTTCTTAGAGTTAAAACTTGTTTAGAAAATTCAAACCTCGCAATGTTTATTTTCTTTCCGGCCAACATCTGTGTGCATATTACCTTCTATTTATTGCTCCATGCCTGTCAAATTCCCTGGGGTATGACTTGCTTTACTCATTCATAATTTCATGAAATATCAACCAAATTCAGTCATTTTGACATGTATGGATAGCTTAGATCTGGCGCTACATGTTGCAATCATCGGCGGCTTCTTAGAGTTAAAACTTGTGGAGAAAATTCAAACCTCGCAATGTTTATTTTCTTCCCGGCCACCATCTGTGTGCAGATTACATTTTATTTATTGCTCCATGCCTGTCAAATTCCCTGGGGTTTGGACTTGCTTTACTCATTCATAATTGCATGAAATATCAACCAAATTCAGTAATTTTGACATGTATGGATAGCTTAGATCTGGCGCTACATGTTGCAATCATCGGCGGCTTCTTAGAGTTAAAACTTGTGGAGAAAATTCAAACCTCGCAATGTTTATTTTCTTTCCGGCCAACATCTGTGTGCATATTACCTTCTATTTATTGCTCCATGCCTGTCATATTCCCTGGGGTATGACTTGCTTTACTCATTCATAATTTCATGAAATATCAACCAAATTCAGTAATTTTGACATGTATGGATAGCTTAGATCTGGCGCTACATGTTGCAATCATCGGCGGCTTCTTAGAGTTAAAACTTGTGGAGAAAATTCAAACCTCGCAATGTTTATTTTCTTTCCGGCCAACATCTGTGTACATGTTACCGTCTATTTATTGCTCCATGCATGTCAAATTCCCTGGGGTATGGACTTGCTTTACTCATTCATAATTGCATGAAATATCAACCAAATTCAGTAATTTTGACATGTATGGATAGCTTAGATCTGGCGCTACATGTTGCAATTATCGGCGGCTTCTTAGAGTTAAAACTTGTTTAGAAAATTCAAACCTCGCAATGTTTATTTTCTTTCCGGCCAACATCTGTGTGCATATTACCTTCTATTTATTGCTCCATGCCTGTCAAATTCCCTGGGGTATGACTTGCTTTACTCATTCATAATTGCATGAAATATCAACCAAATTCAGTAATTTTGACATGTATGGATAGCTTAGATCTGGCGCTACATGTTGCAATTATCGGCGGCTTCTTAGAGTTAAAACTTGTTTAGAAAATTCAAACCTCGCAATGTTTATTTTCTTTCCGGCCAACATCTGTGTGCATATTACCTTCTATTTATTGCTCCATGCCTGTCAAATTCCCTGGGGTATGACTTGCTTTACTCATTCATAATTTCATGAAATATCAACCAAATTCAGTAATTTTGACATGTATGGATAGCTTAGATCTGGCGCTACATGTTGCAATCATCGGCGGCTTCTTAGAGTTAAAACTTGTGGAGAAAATTCAAACCTCGCAATGTTTATTTTCTTCCCGGCCACCATCTGTGTGCAGATTACCTTTTATTTATTGCTCCATGCCTGTCAAATTCCCTGGGGTTTGGACTTGCTTTACTCATTCATAATTGCATGAAATATCAACCAAATTCAGTAATTTTGACATGTATGGATAGCTTAGATCTGGCGCTACATGTTGCAATCATCGGCGGCTTCTTAGAGTTAAAACTTGTGGAGAAAATTCAAACCTCGCAATGTTTATTTTCTTTCCGGCCAACATCTGTGTACATGTTACCGTCTATTTATTGCTCCATGCCTGTCAAATTCCCTGGGGTATGACTTGCTTTACTCATTCATAATTTCATGAAATATCAACCAAATTCAGTAATTTTGACATGTATGGATAGCTTAGATCTGGCGCTACATGTTGCAATCATCGGCGGCTTCTTAGAGTTAAAACTTGTGGAGAAAATTCAAACCTCGCAATGTTTATTTTCTTTCCGGCCAACATCTGTGTGCATATTACCTTCTATTTATTGCTCCATGCCTGTCAAATTCCCTGGGGTATGACTTGCTTTACTCATTCATAATTTCATGAAATATCAACCAAATTCAGTAATTTTGACATGTATGGATAGCTTAGATCTGGCGCTACATGTTGCAATCATCGGCGGCTTCTTAGAGTTAAAACTTGTGGAGAAAATTCAAACCTCGCAATGTTTATTTTCTTTCCGGCCAACATCTGTGTACATGTTACCGTCTATTTATTGCTCCATGCATGTCAAATTCCCTGGGGTATGGACTTGCTTTACTCATTCATAATTGCATGAAATATCAACCAAATTCAGTAATTTTGACATGTATGGATAGCTTAGATCTGGCGCTACATGTTGCAATTATCGGCGGCTTCTTAGAGTTAAAACTTGTTTAGAAAATTCAAACCTCGCAATGTTTATTTTCTTTCCGGCCAACATCTGTGTGCATATTACCTTCTATTTATTGCTCCATGCCTGTCAAATTCCCTGGGGTATGACTTGCTTTACTCATTCATAATTTCATGAAATATCAACCAAATTCAGTCATTTTGACATGTATGGATAGCTTAGATCTGGCGCTACATGTTGCAATCATCGGCGGCTTCTTAGAGTTAAAACTTGTGGAGAAAATTCAAACCTCGCAATGTTTATTTTCTTCCCGGCCACCATCTGTGTGCAGATTACCTTTTATTTATTGCTCCATGCCTGTCAAATTCCCTGGGGTTTGGACTTGCTTTACTCATTCATAATTGCATGAAATATCAACCAAATTCAGTAATTTTGACATGTATGGATAGCTTAGATCTGGCGCTACATGTTGCAATCATCGGCGGCTTCTTAGAGTTAAAACTTGTGGAGAAAATTCAAACCTCGCAATGTTTATTTTCTTTCCGGCCAACATCTGTGTACATGTTACCGTCTATTTATTGCTCCATGCCTGTCAAATTCCCTGGGGTATGACTTGCTTTACTCATTCATAATTTCATGAAATATCAACCAAATTCAGTAATTTTGACATGTATGGATAGCTTAGATCTGGCGCTACATGTTGCAATCATCGGCGGCTTCTTAGAGTTAAAACTTGTGGAGAAAATTCAAACCTCGCAATGTTTATTTTCTTTCCGGCCAACATCTGTGTACATGTTACCGTCTATTTATTGCTCCATGCATGTCAAATTCCCTGGGGTATGGACTTGCTTTACTCATTCATAATTGCATGAAATATCAACCAAATGCAGTAATTTTGACATGTATGGAGAGCTTAGATCTGGCGCTACATGTTGCAATTATCGGCGGCTTCTTAGAGTTAAAACTTGTGGAGAAAATTCAAACCTCGCAATGTTTATTTTCTTCCCGGCCACCATCTGTGTGCAGATTACCTTTTATTTATTGCTCCATGCCTGTCAAATTCCCTGGGGTTTGGACTTGCTTTACTCATTCATAATTGCATGAAATATCAACCAAATTCAGTTATTTTGACATGTATGGATAGCTTAGATCTGGCGCTACATGTTGCAATCATCGGCGGCTTCTTAGAGTTAAAACTTGTGGAGAAAATTCAAACCTCGCAATGTTTATTTTCTTTCCGGCCAACATCTGTGTACATGTTACCGTCTATTTATTGCTCCATGCATGTCAAATTCCCTGGGGTATGGACTTGCTTTACTCATTCATAATTGCATGAAATATCAACCAAATGCAGTAATTTTGACATGTATGGAGAGCTTAGATCTGGCGCTACATGTTGCAATTATCGGCGGCTTCTTAGAGTTAAAACTTGTGGAGAAAATTCAAACCTCGCAATGTTTATTTTCTTCCCGGCCACCATCTGTGTGCAGATTACCTTTTATTTATTGCTCCATGCCTGTCAAATTCCCTGGGGTTTGGACTTGCTTTACTCATTCATAATTGCATGAAATATCAACCAAATTCAGTTATTTTGACATGTATGGATAGCTTAGATCTGGCGCTACATGTTGCAATCATCGGCGGCTTCTTAGAGTTAAAACTTGTGGAGAAAATTCAAACCTCGCAATGTTTATTTTCTTTCCGGCCAACATCTGTGTACATGTTACCGTCTATTTATTGCTCCATGCATGTCAAATTCCCTGGGGTATGGACTTGCTTTACTCATTCATAATTGCATGAAATATCAACCAAATGCAGTAATTTTGACATGTATGGAGAGCTTAGATCTGGCGCTACATGTTGCAATTATCGGCGGCTTCTTAGAGTTAAAACTTGTGGAGAAAATTCAAACCTCGCAATGTTTATTTTCTTCCCGGCCACCATCTGTGTGCAGATTACCTTTTATTTATTGCTCCATGCCTGTCAAATTCCCTGGGTTTTGGACTTGCTTTACTCATTCATAATTGCATGAAATATCAACCAAATTCAGTAATTTTGACATGTATGGATAGCTTAGATTTGGCGCTACATGTTGCAATTATCGGCGGCTTCTTAGAGTTAAAACTTGTGGAGAAAATTCAAACCTCGCAATGTTTATTTTCTTTCCGGCCAACATTTGTGTGCATATTACCTTCTATTTATTGCTCCATGCCTGTCAAATTCCCTGGGGTATGACTTGCTTTACTCATTCATAATTTCATGAAATATCAACCAAATTCAGTAATTTTGACATGTATGGATAGCTTAGATCTGGCGCTACATGTTGCAATCATCGGCGGCTTCTTAGAGTTAAAACTTGTGGAGAAAATTCAAACCTCGCAATGTTTATTTTCTTTCCGGCCAACATCTGTGTACATGTTACCGTCTATTTATTGCTCCATGCATGTCAAATTCCCTGGGGTATGGACTTGCTTTACTCATTCATAATTGCATGAAATATCAACCAAATGCAGTAATTTTGACATGTATGGAGAGCTTAGATCTGGCGCTACATGTTGCAATTATCGGCGGCTTCTTAGAGTTAAAACTTGTGGAGAAAATTCAAACCTCGCAATGTTTATTTTCTTCCCGGCCACCATCTGTGTGCAGATTACCTTTTATTTATTGCTCCATGCCTGTCAAATTCCCTGGGGTTTGGACTTGCTTTACTCATTCATAATTGCATGAAATATCAACCAAATTCAGTTATTTTGACATGTATGGATAGCTTAGATCTGGCGCTACATGTTGCAATTATCGGCGGCTTCTTAGAGTTAAAACTTGTGGAGAAAATTCAAACCTCGCAAAGTTTATTTTCTTTCTGGCCAACATCTGTGTACATGTTACCGTCTATTTATTGCTCCATGCCTGTCAAATTCCCTGGGGTATGGACTTGCTTTACTCATTCATAATTTCATGAAATATCAACCAAATTCAGTAATTTTGACATGTATGGATAGCTTAGATCTGGCGCTACATGTTGCAATCATCGGCGGCTTCTTAGAGTTAAAACTTGTGGAGAAAATTCAAACCTCGCAATGTTTATTTTCTTTCCGGCCAACATCTGTGTACATGTTACCGTCTATTTATTGCTCCATGCCTGTCAAATTCCCTGGGGTATGACTTGCTTTACTCATTCATAATTTCATGAAATATCAACCAAATTCAGTAATTTTGACATGTATGGATAGCTTAGATCTGGCGCTACATGTTGCAATCATCGGCGGCTTCTTAGAGTTAAAACTTGTGGAGAAAATTCAAACCTCGCAATGTTTATTTTCTTTCCGGCCAACATCTGTGTGCATATTACCTTCTATTTATTGCTCCATGCCTGTCAAATTCCCTGGGGTATGACTTGCTTTACTCATTCATAATTTCATGAAATATCAACCAAATTCAGTAATTTTGACATGTATGGATAGCTTAGATCTGGCGCTACATGTTGCAATTATCGGCGGCTTCTTAGAGTTAAAACTTGTTTAGAAAATTCAAACCTCGCAATGTTTATTTTCTTTCCGGCCAACATCTGTGTGCATATTACCGTCTATTTATTGCTCCATGCCTGTCAAATTCCCTGGGGTATGACTTGCTTTACTCATTCATAATTTCATGAAATATCAACCAAATTCAGTAATTTTGACATGTATGGATAGCTTAGATCTGGCGCTACATGTTGCAATCATCGGCGGCTTCTTAGAGTTAAAACTTGTGGAGAAAATTCAAACCTCGCAATGTTTATTTTCTTCCCGGCCACCATCTGTGTGCAGATTACCTTTTATTTATTGCTCCATGCCTGTCAAATTCCCTGGGGTTTGGACTTGCTTTACTCATTCATAATTGCATGAAATATCAACCAAATTCAGTAATTTTGACATGTATGGATAGCTTAGATCTGGCGCTACATGTTGCAATCATCGGCGGCTTCTTAGAGTTAAAACTTGTGGAGAAAATTCAAACCTCGCAATGTTTATTTTCTTTCCGGCCAACATCTGTGTACATGTTACCGTCTATTTATTGCTCCATGCCTGTCAAATTCCCTGGGGTATGACTTGCTTTACTCATTCATAATTTCATGAAATATCAACCAAATTCAGTAATTTTGACATGTATGGATAGCTTAGATCTGGCGCTACATGTTGCAATCATCGGCGGCTTCTTAGAGTTAAAACTTGTGGAGAAAATTCAAACCTCGCAATGTTTATTTTCTTTCCGGCCAACATCTGTGTGCATATTACCTTCTATTTATTGCTCCATGCCTGTCAAATTCCCTGGGGTATGACTTGCTTTACTCATTCATAATTTCATGAAATATCAACCAAATTCAGTAATTTTGACATGTATGGATAGCTTAGATCTGGCGCTACATGTTGCAATCATCGGCGGCTTCTTAGAGTTAAAACTTGTGGAGAAAATTCAAACCTCGCAATGTTTATTTTCTTTCCGGCCAACATCTGTGTACATGTTACCGTCTATTTATTGCTCCATGCATGTCAAATTCACTGGGGTATGGACTTGCTTTACTCATTCATAATTGCATGAAATATCAACCAAATTCAGTAATTTTGACATGTATGGATAGCTTAGATCTGGCGCTACATGTTGCAATTATCGGCGGCTTCTTAGAGTTAAAACTTGTTTAGAAAATTCAAACCTCGCAATGTTTATTTTCTTTCCGGCCAACATCTGTGTGCATATTACCTTCTATTTATTGCTCCATGCCTGTCAAATTCCCTGGGGTATGACTTGCTTTACTCATTCATAATTTCATGAAATATCAACCAAATTCAGTAATTTTGACATGTATGGATAGCTTAGATCTGGCGCTACATGTTGCAATCATCGGCGGCTTCTTAGAGTTAAAACTTGTGGAGAAAATTCAAACCTCGCAATGTTTATTTTCTTTCCGGCCAACATCTGTGTACATGTTACCGTCTATTTATTGCTCCATGCCTGTCAAATTCCCTGGGGTATGACTTGCTTTACTCATTCATAATTTCATGAAATATCAACCAAATTCAGTAATTTTGACATGTATGGATAGCTTAGATCTGGCGCTACATGTTGCAATCATCGGCGGCTTCTTAGAGTTAAAACTTGTGGAGAAAATTCAAACCTCGCAATGTTTATTTTCTTTCCGGCCAACATCTGTGTGCATATTACCTTCTATTTATTGCTCCATGCCTGTCAAATTCCCTGGGGTATGACTTGCTTTACTCATTCATAATTTCATGAAATATCAACCAAATTCAGTAATTTTGACATGTATGGATAGCTTAGATCTGGCGCTACATGTTGCAATCATCGGCGGCTTCTTAGAGTTAAAACTTGTGGAGAAAATTCAAACCTCGCAATGTTTATTTTCTTTCCGGCCAACATCTGTGTACATGTTACCGTCTATTTATTGCTCCATGCATGTCAAATTCACTGGGGTATGGACTTGCTTTACTCATTCATAATTGCATGAAATATCAACCAAATTCAGTAATTTTGACATGTATGGATAGCTTAGATCTGGCGCTACATGTTGCAATTATCGGCGGCTTCTTAGAGTTAAAACTTGTTTAGAAAATTCAAACCTCGCAATGTTTATTTTCTTTCCGGCCAACATCTGTGTGCATATTACCTTCTATTTATTGCTCCATGCCTGTCAAATTCCCTGGGGTATGACTTGCTTTACTCATTCATAATTTCATGAAATATCAACCAAATTCAGTAATTTTGACATGTATGGATAGCTTAGATCTGGCGCTACATGTTGCAATCATCGGCGGCTTCTTAGAGTTAAAACTTGTGGAGAAAATTCAAACCTCGCAATGTTTATTTTCTTCCCGGCCACCATCTGTGTGCAGATTACCTTTTATTTATTGCTCCATGCCTGTCAAATTCCCTGGGGTTTGGACTTGCTTTACTCATTCATAATTGCATGAAATATCAACCAAATTCAGTAATTTTGACATGTATGGATAGCTTAGATCTGGCGCTACATGTTGCAATCATCGGCGGCTTCTTAGAGTTAAAACTTGTGGAGAAAATTCAAACCTCGCAATGTTTATTTTCTTTCCGGCCAACATCTGTGTGCATATTACCTTCTATTTATTGCTCCATGCCTGTCAAATTCCCTGGGGTATGACTTGCTTTACTCATTCATAATTTCATAAAATATCAACCAAATTCAGTAATTTTGACATGTATGGATAGCTTAGATCTGGCGCTACATGTTGCAATCATCGGCGGCTTCTTAGAGTTAAAACTTGTGGAGAAAATTCAAACCTCGCAATGTTTATTTTCTTCCCGGCCACCATCTGTGTGCAGATTACCTTTTATTTATTGCTCCATGCCTGTCAAATTCCCTGGGGTTTGGACTTGCTTTACTCATTCATAATTGCATGAAATATCAACCAAATTCAGTTATTTTGACATGTATGGATAGCTTAGATCTGGCGCTACATGTTGCAATTATCGGCGGCTTCTTAGAGTTAAAACTTGTGGAGAAAATTCAAACCTCGCAATGTTTATTTTCTTTCCGGCCAACATCTGTGTGCATATTACCTTCTATTTATTGCTCCATGCATGTCAAATTCCCTGGGGTATGACTTGCTTTACTCATTCATAATTTCATGAAATATCAACCAAATTCAGTAATTTTGACATGTATGGATAGCTTAGATCTGGCGCTACATGTTGCAATCATCGGCGGCTTCTTAGAGTTAAAACTTGTGGAGAAAATTCAAACCTCGCAATGTTTATTTTCTTTCCGGCCAACATCTGTGTACATGTTACCGTCTATTTATTGCTCCATGCAAGTCAAATTCCCTGGGGTATGGACTTGCTTTACTCATTCATAATTGCATGAAATATCAACCAAATGCAGTAATTTTGACATGTATGGAGAGCTTAGATCTGGCGCTACATGTTGCAATTATCGGCGGCTTCTTAGAGTTAAAACTTGTGGAGAAAATTCAAACCTCGCAATGTTTATTTTCTTTCCGGCCAACATCTGTGTGCATATTACCTTCTATTTATTGCTCCATGCCTGTCAAATTCCCTGGGGTATGACTTGCTTTACTCATTCATAATTTCATGAAATATCAACCAAATTCAGTAATTTTGACATGTATGGATAGCTTAGATCTGGCGCTACATGTTGCAATCATCGGCGGCTTCTTAGAGTTAAAACTTGTGGAGAAAATTCAAACCTCGCAATGTTTATTTTCTTTCCGGCCAACATCTGTGTACATGTTACCGTCTATTTATTGCTCCATGCATGTCAAATTCCCTGGGGTATGGACTTGCTTTACTCATTCATAATTGCATGAAATATCAACCAAATTCAGTAATTTTGACATGTATGGATAGCTTAGATCTGGCGCTACATGTTGCAATTATCGGCGGCTTCTTAGAGTTAAAACTTGTTTAGAAAATTCAAACCTCGCAATGTTTATTTTCTTTCCGGCCAACATCTGTGTGCATATTACCTTCTATTTATTGCTCCATGCCTGTCAAATTCCCTGGGGTATGACTTGCTTTACTCATTCATAATTTCATGAAATATCAACCAAATTCAGTAATTTTGACATGTATGGATAGCTTAGATCTGGCGCTACATGTTGCAATCATCGGCGGCTTCTTAGAGTTAAAACTTGTGGAGAAAATTCAAACCTCGCAATGTTTATTTTCTTCCCGGCCACCATCTGTGTGCAGATTACCTTTTATTTATTGCTCCATGCCTGTCAAATTCCCTGGGGTTTGGACTTGCTTTACTCATTCATAATTGCATGAAATATCAACCAAATTCAGTAATTTTGACATGTATGGATAGCTTAGATCTGGCGCTACATGTTGCAATCATCGGCGGCTTCTTAGAGTTAAAACATGTTGAGAAAATTCAAACCTCGCAATGTTTATTTTCTTTCCGGCCAACATCTGTGTACATGTTACCGTCTATTTATTGCTCCATGCATGTCAAATTCCCTGAGGTATGACTTGCTTTACTCATTCATAATTTCATAAAATATCAACCAAATTCAGTTATTTTGACATGTATGGATAGCTTAGATCTGGCGCTACATGTTGCAATTATCGGCGGCTTCTTAGAGTTAAAACTTGTGGAGAAAATTCAAACCTCGCAATGTTTATTTTCTTTCCGGCCAACATCTGTGTGCATATTACCTTCTATTTATTGCTCCATGCATGTCAAATTCCCTGGGGTATGACTTGCTTTACTCATTCATAATTTCATGAAATATCAACCAAATTCAGTAATTTTGACATGTATGGATAGCTTAGATCTGGCGCTACATGTTGCAATCATCGGCGGCTTCTTAGAGTTAAAACTTGTGGAGAAAATTCAAACCTCGCAATGTTTATTTTCTTTCCGGCCAACATCTGTGTACATGTTACCGTCTATTTATTGCTCCATGCAAGTCAAATTCCCTGGGGTATGGACTTGCTTTACTCATTCATAATTGCATGAAATATCAACCAAATGCAGTAATTTTGACATGTATGGAGAGCTTAGATCTGGCGCTACATGTTGCAATTATCGGCGGCTTCTTAGAGTTAAAACTTGTGGAGAAAATTCAAACCTCGCAATGTTTATTTTCTTTCCGGCCAACATCTGTGTGCATATTACCTTCTATTTATTGCTCCATGCCTGTCAAATTCCCTGGGGTATGACTTGCTTTACTCATTCATAATTTCATGAAATATCAACCAAATTCAGTAATTTTGACATGTATGGATAGCTTAGATCTGGCGCTACATGTTGCAATCATCGGCGGCTTCTTAGAGTTAAAACTTGTGGAGAAAATTCAAACCTCGCAATGTTTATTTTCTTTCCGGCCAACATCTGTGTACATGTTACCGTCTATTTATTGCTCCATGCATGTCAAATTCCCTGGGGTATGGACTTGCTTTACTCATTCATAATTGCATGAAATATCAACCAAATTCAGTAATTTTGACATGTATGGATAGCTTAGATCTGGCGCTACATGTTGCAATTATCGGCGGCTTCTTAGAGTTAAAACTTGTTTAGAAAATTCAAACCTCGCAATGTTTATTTTCTTTCCGGCCAACATCTGTGTGCATATTACCTTCTATTTATTGCTCCATGCCTGTCAAATTCCCTGGGGTATGACTTGCTTTACTCATTCATAATTTCATGAAATATCAACCAAATTCAGTAATTTTGACATGTATGGATAGCTTAGATCTGGCGCTACATGTTGCAATCATCGGCGGCTTCTTAGAGTTAAAACTTGTGGAGAAAATTCAAACCTCGCAATGTTTATTTTCTTCCCGGCCACCATCTGTGTGCAGATTACCTTTTATTTATTGCTCCATGCCTGTCAAATTCCCTGGGGTTTGGACTTGCTTTACTCATTCATAATTGCATGAAATATCAACCAAATTCAGTAATTTTGACATGTATGGATAGCTTAGATCTGGCGCTACATGTTGCAATCATCGGCGGCTTCTTAGAGTTAAAACATGTTGAGAAAATTCAAACCTCGCAATGTTTATTTTCTTTCCGGCCAACATCTGTGTACATGTTACCGTCTATTTATTGCTCCATGCATGTCAAATTCCCTGAGGTATGACTTGCTTTACTCATTCATAATTTCATAAAATATCAACCAAATTCAGTAATTTTGACATGTATGGATAGCTTAGATCTGGCGCTACATGTTGCAATCATCGGCGGCTTCTTAGAGTTAAAACTTGTGGAGAAAATTCAAACCTCGCAATGTTTATTTTCTTCCCGGCCACCATCTGTGTGCAGATTACCTTTTATTTATTGCTCCATGCCTGTCAAATTCCCTGGGGTTTGGACTTGCTTTACTCATTCATAATTGCATGAAATATCAACCAAATTCAGTTATTTTGACATGTATGGATAGCTTAGATCTGGCGCTACATGTTGCAATCATCGGCGGCTTCTTAGAGTTAAAACTTGTGGAGAAAATTCAAACCTCGCAATGTTTATTTTCTTTCCGGCCAACATCTGTGTACATGTTACCGTCTATTTATTGCTCCATGCAAGTCAAATTCCCTGGGGTATGGACTTGCTTTACTCATTCATAATTGCATGAAATATCAACCAAATGCAGTAATTTTGACATGTATGGAGAGCTTAGATCTGGCGCTACATGTTGCAATTATCGGCGGCTTCTTAGAGTTAAAACTTGTGGAGAAAATTCAAACCTCGCAATGTTTATTTTCTTCCCGGCCACCATCTGTGTGCAGATTACCTTTTATTTATTGCTCCATGCCTGTCAAATTCCCTGGGGTTTGGACTTGCTTTACTCATTCATAATTGCATGAAATATCAACCAAATTCAGTAATTTTGACATGTATGGATAGCTTAGATTTGGCGCTACATGTTGCAATTATCGGCGGCTTCTTAGAGTTAAAACTTGTGGAGAAAATTCAAACCTCGCAATGTTTATTTTCTTTCCGGCCAACATTTGTGTGCATATTACCTTCTATTTATTGCTCCATGCCTGTCAAATTCCCTGGGGTATGACTTGCTTTACTCATTCATAATTTCATGAAATATCAACCAAATTCAGTAATTTTGACATGTATGGATAGCTTAGATCTGGCGCTACATGTTGCAATCATCGGCGGCTTCTTAGAGTTAAAACTTGTGGAGAAAATTCAAACCTCGCAATGTTTATTTTCTTTCCGGCCAACATCTGTGTGCATATTACCTTCTATTTATTGCTCCATGCCTGTCAAATTCCCTGGGGTATGACTTGCTTTACTCATTCATAATTTCATGAAATATCAACCAAATTCAGTAATTTTGACATGTATGGATAGCTTAGATCTGGCGCTACATGTTGCAATCATCGGCGGCTTCTTAGAGTTAAAACTTGTGGAGAAAATTCAAACCTCGCAATGTTTATTTTCTTTCCGGCCAACATCTGTGTACATGTTACCGTCTATTTATTGCTCCATGCATGTCAAATTCCCTGGGGTATGGACTTGCTTTACTCATTCATAATTGCATGAAATATCAACCAAATTCAGTAATTTTGACATGTATGGATAGCTTAGATCTGGCGCTACATGTTGCAATTATCGGCGGCTTCTTAGAGTTAAAACTTGTTTAGAAAATTCAAACCTCGCAATGTTTATTTTCTTTCCGGCCAACATCTGTGTGCATATTACCTTCTATTTATTGCTCCATGCCTGTCAAATTCCCTGGGGTATGACTTGCTTTACTCATTCATAATTTCATGAAATATCAACCAAATTCAGTAATTTTGACATGTATGGATAGCTTAGATCTGGCGCTACATGTTGCAATCATCGGCGGCTTCTTAGAGTTAAAACTTGTGGAGAAAATTCAAACCTCGCAATGTTTATTTTCTTCCCGGCCACCATCTGTGTGCAGATTACCTTTTATTTATTGCTCCATGCCTGTCAAATTCCCTGGGGTTTGGACTTGCTTTACTCATTCATAATTGCATGAAATATCAACCAAATTCAGTAATTTTGACATGTATGGATAGCTTAGATCTGGCGCTACATGTTGCAATCATCGGCGGCTTCTTAGAGTTAAAACTTGTTGAGAAAATTCAAACCTCGCAATGTTTATTTTCTTTCCGGCCAACATCTGTGTACATGTTACCGTCTATTTATTGCTCCATGCATGTCAAATTCCCTGGGGTATGGACTTGCTTTACTCATTCATAATTGCATGAAATATCAACCAAATGCAGTAATTTTGACATGTATGGAGAGCTTAGATTTGGCGCTACATGTTGCAATTATCGGCGGCTTCTTAGAGTTAAAACTTGTGGAGAAAATTCAAACCTCGCAATGTTTATTTTCTTTCCGGCCAACATCTGTGTGCATATTACCTTCTATTTATTGCTCCATGCCTGTCAAATTCCCTGGGGTATGACTTGCTTTACTCATTCATAATTTCATAAAATATCAACCAAATTCAGTAATTTTGACATGTATGGATAGCTTAGATCTGGCGCTACATGTTGCAATCATCGGCGGCTTCTTAGAGTTAAAACTTGTGGAGAAAATTCAAACCTCGCAATGTTTATTTTCTTCCCGGCCACCATCTGTGTGCAGATTACCTTTTATTTATTGCTCCATGCCTGTCAAATTCCCTGGGGTTTGGACTTGCTTTACTCATTCATAATTGCATGAAATATCAACCAAATTCAGTTATTTTGACATGTATGGATAGCTTAGATCTGGCGCTACATGTTGCAATTATCGGCGGCTTCTTAGAGTTAAAACTTGTGGAGAAAATTCAAACCTCGCAATGTTTATTTTCTTTCCGGCCAACATCTGTGTGCATATTACCTTCTATTTATTGCTCCATGCATGTCAAATTCCCTGGGGTATGACTTGCTTTACTCATTCATAATTTCATGAAATATCAACCAAATTCAGTAATTTTGACATGTATGGATAGCTTAGATCTGGCGCTACATGTTGCAATCATCGGCGGCTTCTTAGAGTTAAAACTTGTGGAGAAAATTCAAACCTCGCAATGTTTATTTTCTTTCCGGCCAACATCTGTGTACATGTTACCGTCTATTTATTGCTCCATGCAAGTCAAATTCCCTGGGGTATGGACTTGCTTTACTCATTCATAATTGCATGAAATATCAACCAAATGCAGTAATTTTGACATGTATGGAGAGCTTAGATCTGGCGCTACATGTTGCAATTATCGGCGGCTTCTTAGAGTTAAAACTTGTGGAGAAAATTCAAACCTCGCAATGTTTATTTTCTTTCCGGCCAACATCTGTGTGCATATTACCTTCTATTTATTGCTCCATGCCTGTCAAATTCCCTGGGGTATGACTTGCTTTACTCATTCATAATTTCATGAAATATCAACCAAATTCAGTAATTTTGACATGTATGGATAGCTTAGATCTGGCGCTACATGTTGCAATCATCGGCGGCTTCTTAGAGTTAAAACTTGTGGAGAAAATTCTAACCTCGCAATGTTTATTTTCTTTCCGGCCAACATCTGTGTACATGTTACCGTCTATTTATTGCTCCATGCATGTCAAATTCCCTGGGGTATGGACTTGCTTTACTCATTCATAATTGCATGAAATATCAACCAAATTCAGTAATTTTGACATGTATGGATAGCTTAGATCTGGCGCTACATGTTGCAATTATCGGCGGCTTCTTAGAGTTAAAACTTGTTTAGAAAATTCAAACCTCGCAATGTTTATTTTCTTTCCGGCCAACATCTGTGTGCATATTACCTTCTATTTATTGCTCCATGCCTGTCAAATTCCCTGGGGTATGACTTGCTTTACTCATTCATAATTTCATGAAATATCAACCAAATTCAGTAATTTTGACATGTATGGATAGCTTAGATCTGGCGCTACATGTTGCAATCATCGGCGGCTTCTTAGAGTTAAAAACTTGTGGAGAAAATTCAAACCTCGCAATGTTTATTTTCTTCCCGGCCACCATCTGTGTGCAGATTACCTTTTATTTATTGCTCCATGCCTGTCAAATTCCCTGGGGTTTGGACTTGCTTTACTCATTCATAATTGCATGAAATATCAACCAAATTCAGTAATTTTGACATGTATGGATAGCTTAGATCTGGCGCTACATGTTGCAATCATCGGCGGCTTCTTAGAGTTAAAACTTGTGGAGAAAATTCAAACCTCGCAATGTTTATTTTCTTTCCGGCCAACATCTGTGTGCATATTACCTTCTATTTATTGCTCCATGCCTGTCAAATTCCCTGGGGTATGACTTGCTTTACTCATTCATAATTTCATAAAATATCAACCAAATTCAGTAATTTTGACATGTATGGATAGCTTAGATCTGGCGCTACATGTTGCAATCATCGGCGGCTTCTTAGAGTTAAAACTTGTGGAGAAAATTCAAACCTCGCAATGTTTATTTTCTTCCCGGCCACCATCTGTGTGCAGATTACCTTTTATTTATTGCTCCATGCCTGTCAAATTCCCTGGGGTTTGGACTTGCTTTACTCATTCATAATTGCATGAAATATCAACCAAATTCAGTTATTTTGACATGTATGGATAGCTTAGATCTGGCGCTACATGTTGCAATTATCGGCGGCTTCTTAGAGTTAAAACTTGTGGAGAAAATTCAAACCTCGCAATGTTTATTTTCTTTCCGGCCAACATCTGTGTGCATATTACCTTCTATTTATTGCTCCATGCATGTCAAATTCCCTGGGGTATGACTTGCTTTACTCATTCATAATTTCATGAAATATCAACCAAATTCAGTAATTTTGACATGTATGGATAGCTTAGATCTGGCGCTACATGTTGCAATCATCGGCGGCTTCTTAGAGTTAAAACTTGTGGAGAAAATTCAAACCTCGCAATGTTTATTTTCTTTCCGGCCAACATCTGTGTACATGTTACCGTCTATTTATTGCTCCATGCAAGTCAAATTCCCTGGGGTATGGACTTGCTTTACTCATTCATAATTGCATGAAATATCAACCAAATGCAGTAATTTTGACATGTATGGAGAGCTTAGATCTGGCGCTACATGTTGCAATTATCGGCGGCTTCTTAGAGTTAAAACTTGTGGAGAAAATTCAAACCTCGCAATGTTTATTTTCTTTCCGGCCAACATCTGTGTGCATATTACCTTCTATTTATTGCTCCATGCCTGTCAAATTCCCTGGGGTATGACTTGCTTTACTCATTCATAATTTCATGAAATATCAACCAAATTCAGTAATTTTGACATGTATGGATAGCTTAGATCTGGCGCTACATGTTGCAATCATCGGCGGCTTCTTAGAGTTAAAACTTGTGGAGAAAATTCAAACCTCGCAATGTTTATTTTCTTTCCGGCCAACATCTGTGTACATGTTACCGTCTATTTATTGCTCCATGCATGTCAAATTCCCTGGGGTATGGACTTGCTTTACTCATTCATAATTGCATGAAATATCAACCAAATTCAGTAATTTTGACATGTATGGATAGCTTAGATCTGGCGCTACATGTTGCAATTATCGGCGGCTTCTTAGAGTTAAAACTTGTTTAGAAAATTCAAACCTCGCAATGTTTATTTTCTTTCCGGCCAACATCTGTGTGCATATTACCTTCTATTTATTGCTCCATGCCTGTCAAATTCCCTGGGGTATGACTTGCTTTACTCATTCATAATTTCATGAAATATCAACCAAATTCAGTAATTTTGACATGTATGGATAGCTTAGATCTGGCGCTACATGTTGCAATCATCGGCGGCTTCTTAGAGTTAAAACTTGTGGAGAAAATTCAAACCTCGCAATGTTTATTTTCTTCCCGGCCACCATCTGTGTGCAGATTACCTTTTATTTATTGCTCCATGCCTGTCAAATTCCCTGGGGTTTGGACTTGCTTTACTCATTCATAATTGCATGAAATATCAACCAAATTCAGTAATTTTGACATGTATGGATAGCTTAGATCTGGCGCTACATGTTGCAATCATCGGCGGCTTCTTAGAGTTAAAACATGTTTGAGAAAATTCAAACCTCGCAATGTTTATTTTCTTTCCGGCCAACATCTGTGTACATGTTACCTTCTATTTATTGCTCCATGCATGTCAAATTCCCTGAGGTATGACTTGCTTTACTCATTCATAATTTCATAAAATATCAACCAAATTCAGTAATTTTGACATGTATGGATAGCTTAGATCTGGCGCTACATGTTGCAATCATCGGCGGCTTCTTAGAGTTAAAACTTGTGGAGAAAATTCAAACCTCGCAATGTTTATTTTCTTCCCGGCCACCATCTGTGAGCAGATTACCTTTTATTTATTGCTCCATGCCTGTCAAATTCCCTGGGGTTTGGACTTGCTTTACTCATTCATAATTGCATGAAATATCAACCAAATTCAGTTATTTTGACATGTATGGATAGCTTAGATCTGGCGCTACATGTTGCAATCATCGGCGGCTTCTTAGAGTTAAAACTTGTGGAGAAAATTCAAACCTCGCAATGTTTATTTTCTTTCCGGCCAACATCTGTGTACATGTTACCGTCTATTTATTGCTCCATGCAAGTCAAATTCCCTGGGGTATGGACTTGCTTTACTCATTCATAATTGCATGAAATATCAACCAAATGCAGTAATTTTGACATGTATGGAGAGCTTAGATCTGGCGCTACATGTTGCAATTATCGGCGGCTTCTTAGAGTTAAAACTTGTGGAGAAAATTCAAACCTCGCAATGTTTATTTTCTTCCCGGCCACCATCTGTGTGCAGATTACCTTTTATTTATTGCTCCATGCCTGTCAAATTCCCTGGGGTTTGGACTTGCTTTACTCATTCATAATTGCATGAAATATCAACCAAATTCAGTAATTTTGACATGTATGGATAGCTTAGATTTGGCGCTACATGTTGCAATTATCGGCGGCTTCTTAGAGTTAAAACTTGTGGAGAAAATTCAAACCTCGCAATGTTTATTTTCTTTCCGGCCAACATTTGTGTGCATATTACCTTCTATTTATTGCTCCATGCCTGTCAAATTCCCTGGGGTATGACTTGCTTTACTCATTCATAATTTCATGAAATATCAACCAAATTCAGTAATTTTGACATGTATGGATAGCTTAGATCTGGCGCTACATGTTGCAATCATCGGCGGCTTCTTAGAGTTAAAACTTGTGGAGAAAATTCAAACCTCGCAATGTTTATTTTCTTTCCGGCCAACATCTGTGTACATGTTACCGTCTATTTATTGCTCCATGCATGTCAAATTCCCTGGGGTATGGACTTGCTTTACTCATTCATAATTGCATGAAATATCAACCAAATTCAGTAATTTTGACATGTATGGATAGCTTAGATCTGGCGCTACATGTTGCAATTATCGGCGGCTTCTTAGAGTTAAAACTTGTTTAGAAAATTCAAACCTCGCAATGTTTATTTTCTTTCCGGCCAACATCTGTGTGCATATTACCTTCTATTTATTGCTCCATGCCTGTCAAATTCCCTGGGGTATGACTTGCTTTACTCATTCATAATTTCATGAAATATCAACCAAATTCAGTAATTTTGACATGTATGGATAGCTTAGATCTGGCGCTACATGTTGCAATCATCGGCGGCTTCTTAGAGTTAAAACTTGTGGAGAAAATTCAAACCTCGCAATGTTTATTTTCTTCCCGGCCACCATCTGTGTGCAGATTACCTTTTATTTATTGCTCCATGCCTGTCAAATTCCCTGGGGTTTGGACTTGCTTTACTCATTCATAATTGCATGAAATATCAACCAAATTCAGTAATTTTGACATGTATGGATAGCTTAGATCTGGCGCTACATGTTGCAATCATCGGCGGCTTCTTAGATTTAAAACTTGTTGAGAAAATTCAAACCTCGCAATGTTTATTTTCTTTCCGGCCAACATCTGTGTACATGTTACCGTCTATTTATTGCTCCATGCATGTCAAATTCCCTGGGGTATGGACTTGCTTTACTCATTCATAATTGCATGAAATATCAACCAAATGCAGTAATTTTGACATGTATGGAGAGCTTAGATTTGGCGCTACATGTTGCAATTATCGGCGGCTTCTTAGAGTTAAAACTTGTGGAGAAAATTCAAACCTCGCAATGTTTATTTTCTTTCCGGCCAACATTTGTGTGCATATTACCTTCTATTTATTGCTCCATGCCTGTCAAATTCCCTGGGGTATGACTTGCTTTACTCATTCATAATTTCATGAAATATCAACCAAATTCAGTAATTTTGACATGTATGGATAGCTTAGATCTGGCGCTACATGTTGCAATCATCGGCGGCTTCTTAGAGTTAAAACTTGTGGAGAAAATTCAAACCTCGCAATGTTTATTTTCTTCCCGGCCACCATCTGTGTGCAGATTACCTTTTATTTATTGCTCCATGCCTGTCAAATTCCCTGGGGTTTGGACTTGCTTTACTCATTCATAATTGCATGAAATATCAACCAAATTCAGTAATTTTGACATGTATGGATAGCTTAGATCTGGCGCTACATGTTGCAATCATCGGCGGCTTCTTAGAGTTAAAACTTGTGGAGAAAATTCAAACCTCGCAATGTTTATTTTCTTTCCGGCCACCATCTGTGTGCAGATTACCTTTTATTTATTGCTCCATGCCTGTCAAATTCCCTGGGGTTTGGACTTGCTTTACTCATTCATAATTGCATGAAATATCAACCAAATTCAGTTATTTTGACATGTATGGATAGCTTAGATCTGGCGCTACATGTTGCAATTATCGGCGGCTTCTTAGAGTTAAAACTTGTGGAGAAAATTCAAACCTCGCAATGTTTATTTTCTTTCCGGCCAACATCTGTGTGCATATTACCTTCTATTTATTGCTCCATGCATGTCAAATTCCCTGGGGTATGACTTGCTTTACTCATTCATAATTTCATGAAATATCAACCAAATTCAGTAATTTTGACATGTATGGATAGCTTAGATCTGGCGCTACATGTTGCAATCATCGGCGGCTTCTTAGAGTTAAAACTTGTGGAGAAAATTCAAACCTCGCAATGTTTATTTTCTTTCCGGCCAACATCTGTGTACATGTTACCGTCTATTTATTGCTCCATGCAAGTCAAATTCCCTGGGGTATGGACTTGCTTTACTCATTCATAATTGCATGAAATATCAACCAAATGCAGTAATTTTGACATGTATGGAGAGCTTAGATCTGGCGCTACATGTTGCAATTATCGGCGGCTTCTTAGAGTTAAAACTTGTGGAGAAAATTCAAACCTCGCAATGTTTATTTTCTTTCCGGCCAACATCTGTGTGCATATTACCTTCTATTTATTGCTCCATGCCTGTCAAATTCCCTGGGGTATGACTTGCTTTACTCATTCATAATTTCATGAAATATCAACCAAATTCAGTAATTTTGACATGTATGGATAGCTTAGATCTGGCGCTACATGTTGCAATCATCGGCGGCTTCTTAGAGTTAAAACTTGTGGAGAAAATTCAAACCTCGCAATGTTTATTTTCTTTCCGGCCAACATCTGTGTACATGTTACCGTCTATTTATTGCTCCATGCATGTCAAATTCCCTGGGGTATGGACTTGCTTTACTCATTCATAATTGCATGAAATATCAACCAAATTCAGTAATTTTGACATGTATGGATAGCTTAGATCTGGCGCTACATGTTGCAATTATCGGCGGCTTCTTAGAGTTAAAACTTGTTTAGAAAATTCAAACCTCGCAATGTTTATTTTCTTTCCGGCCAACATCTGTGTGCATATTACCTTCTATTTATTGCTCCATGCCTGTCAAATTCCCTGGGGTATGACTTGCTTTACTCATTCATAATTTCATGAAATATCAACCAAATTCAGTAATTTTGACATGTATGGATAGCTTAGATCTGGCGCTACATGTTGCAATCATCGGCGGCTTCTTAGAGTTAAAACTTGTGGAGAAAATTCAAACCTCGCAATGTTTATTTTCTTCCCGGCCACCATCTGTGTGCAGATTACCTTTTATTTATTGCTCCATGCCTGTCAAATTCCCTGGGGTTTGGACTTGCTTTACTCATTCATAATTGCATGAAATATCAACCAAATTCAGTAATTTTGACATGTATGGATAGCTTAGATCTGGCGCTACATGTTGCAATCATCGGCGGCTTCTTAGAGTTAAAACTTGTGGAGAAAATTCAAACCTCGCAATGTTTATTTTCTTTCCGGCCAACATCTGTGTGCATATTACCTTCTATTTATTGCTCCATGCCTGTCAAATTCCCTGGGGTATGACTTGCTTTACTCATTCATAATTTCATAAAATATCAACCAAATTCAGTAATTTTGACATGTATGGATAGCTTAGATCTGGCGCTACATGTTGCAATCATCGGCGGCTTCTTAGAGTTAAAACTTGTGGAGAAAATTCAAACCTCGCAATGTTTATTTTCTTCCCGGCCACCATCTGTGTGCAGATTACCTTTTATTTATTGCTCCATGCCTGTCAAATTCCCTGGGGTTTGGACTTGCTTTACTCATTCATAATTGCATGAAATATCAACCAAATTCAGTTATTTTGACATGTATGGATAGCTTAGATCTGGCGCTACATGTTGCAATTATCGGCGGCTTCTTAGAGTTAAAACTTGTGGAGAAAATTCAAACCTCGCAATGTTTATTTTCTTTCCGGCCAACATCTGTGTGCATATTACCTTCTATTTATTGCTCCATGCATGTCAAATTCCCTGGGGTATGACTTGCTTTACTCATTCATAATTTCATGAAATATCAACCAAATTCAGTAATTTTGACATGTATGGATAGCTTAGATCTGGCGCTACATGTTGCAATCATCGGCGGCTTCTTAGAGTTAAAACTTGTGGAGAAAATTCAAACCTCGCAATGTTTATTTTCTTTCCGGCCAACATCTGTGTACATGTTACCGTCTATTTATTGCTCCATGCAAGTCAAATTCCCTGGGGTATGGACTTGCTTTACTCATTCATAATTGCATGAAATATCAACCAAATGCAGTAATTTTGACATGTATGGAGAGCTTAGATCTGGCGCTACATGTTGCAATTATCGGCGGCTTCTTAGAGTTAAAACTTGTGGAGAAAATTCAAACCTCGCAATGTTTATTTTCTTTCCGGCCAACATCTGTGTGCATATTACCTTCTATTTATTGCTCCATGCCTGTCAAATTCCCTGGGGTATGACTTGCTTTACTCATTCATAATTTCATGAAATATCAACCAAATTCAGTAATTTTGACATGTATGGATAGCTTAGATCTGGCGCTACATGTTGCAATCATCGGCGGCTTCTTAGAGTTAAAACTTGTGGAGAAAATTCAAACCTCGCAATGTTTATTTTCTTTCCGGCCAACATCTGTGTACATGTTACCGTCTATTTATTGCTCCATGCATGTCAAATTCCCTGGGGTATGGACTTGCTTTACTCATTCATAATTGCATGAAATATCAACCAAATTCAGTAATTTTGACATGTATGGATAGCTTAGATCTGGCGCTACATGTTGCAATTATCGGCGGCTTCTTAGAGTTAAAACTTGTTTAGAAAATTCAAACCTCGCAATGTTTATTTTCTTTCCGGCCAACATCTGTGTGCATATTACCTTCTATTTATTGCTCCATGCCTGTCAAATTCCCTGGGGTATGACTTGCTTTACTCATTCATAATTTCATGAAATATCAACCAAATTCAGTAATTTTGACATGTATGGATAGCTTAGATCTGGCGCTACATGTTGCAATCATCGGCGGCTTCTTAGAGTTAAAACTTGTGGAGAAAATTCAAACCTCGCAATGTTTATTTTCTTCCCGGCCACCATCTGTGTGCAGATTACCTTTTATTTATTGCTCCATGCCTGTCAAATTCCCTGGGGTTTGGACTTGCTTTACTCATTCATAATTGCATGAAATATCAACCAAATTCAGTAATTTTGACATGTATGGATAGCTTAGATCTGGCGCTACATGTTGCAATCATCGGCGGCTTCTTAGAGTTAAAACATGTTTGAGAAAATTCAAACCTCGCAATGTTTATTTTCTTTCCGGCCAACATCTGTGTACATGTTACCGTCTATTTATTGCTCCATGCATGTCAAATTCCCTGAGGTATGACTTGCTTTACTCATTCATAATTTCATAAAATATCAACCAAATTCAGTAATTTTGACATGTATGGATAGCTTAGATCTGGCGCTACATGTTGCAATCATCGGCGGCTTCTTAGAGTTAAAACTTGTGGAGAAAATTCAAACCTCGCAATGTTTATTTTCTTCCCGGCCACCATCTGTGAGCAGATTACCTTTTATTTATTGCTCCATGCCTGTCAAATTCCCTGGGGTTTGGACTTGCTTTACTCATTCATAATTGCATGAAATATCAACCAAATTCAGTTATTTTGACATGTATGGATAGCTTAGATCTGGCGCTACATGTTGCAATCATCGGCGGCTTCTTAGAGTTAAAACTTGTGGAGAAAATTCAAACCTCGCAATGTTTATTTTCTTTCCGGCCAACATCTGTGTACATGTTACCGTCTATTTATTGCTCCATGCAAGTCAAATTCCCTGGGGTATGGACTTGCTTTACTCATTCATAATTGCATGAAATATCAACCAAATGCAGTAATTTTGACATGTATGGAGAGCTTAGATCTGGCGCTACATGTTGCAATTATCGGCGGCTTCTTAGAGTTAAAACTTGTGGAGAAAATTCAAACCTCGCAATGTTTATTTTCTTCCCGGCCACCATCTGTGTGCAGATTACCTTTTATTTATTGCTCCATGCCTGTCAAATTCCCTGGGGTTTGGACTTGCTTTACTCATTCATAATTGCATGAAATATCAACCAAATTCAGTAATTTTGACATGTATGGATAGCTTAGATTTGGCGCTACATGTTGCAATTATCGGCGGCTTCTTAGAGTTAAAACTTGTGGAGAAAATTCAAACCTCGCAATGTTTATTTTCTTTCCGGCCAACATTTGTGTGCATATTACCTTCTATTTATTGCTCCATGCCTGTCAAATTCCCTGGGGTATGACTTGCTTTACTCATTCATAATTTCATGAAATATCAACCAAATTCAGTAATTTTGACATGTATGGATAGCTTAGATCTGGCGCTACATGTTGCAATCATCGGCGGCTTCTTAGAGTTAAAACTTGTGGAGAAAATTCAAACCTCGCAATGTTTATTTTCTTTCCGGCCAACATCTGTGTACATGTTACCGTCTATTTATTGCTCCATGCATGTCAAATTCCCTGGGGTATGGACTTGCTTTACTCATTCATAATTGCATGAAATATCAACCAAATTCAGTAATTTTGACATGTATGGATAGCTTAGATCTGGCGCTACATGTTGCAATTATCGGCGGCTTCTTAGAGTTAAAACTTGTTTAGAAAATTCAAACCTCGCAATGTTTATTTTCTTTCCGGCCAACATCTGTGTGCATATTACCTTCTATTTATTGCTCCATGCCTGTCAAATTCCCTGGGGTATGACTTGCTTTACTCATTCATAATTTCATGAAATATCAACCAAATTCAGTAATTTTGACATGTATGGATAGCTTAGATCTGGCGCTACATGTTGCAATCATCGGCGGCTTCTTAGAGTTAAAACTTGTGGAGAAAATTCAAACCTCGCAATGTTTATTTTCTTCCCGGCCACCATCTGTGTGCAGATTACCTTTTATTTATTGCTCCATGCCTGTCAAATTCCCTGGGGTTTGGACTTGCTTTACTCATTCATAATTTCATGAAATATCAACCAAATTCAGTAATTTTGACATGTATGGATAGCTTAGATCTGGCGCTACATGTTGCAATCATCGGCGGCTTCTTAGAGTTAAAACTTGTGGAGAAAATTCAAACCTCGCAATGTTTATTTTCTTTCCGGCCAACATCTGTGTACATGTTACCGTCTATTTATTGCTCCATGCAAGTCAAATTCCCTGGGGTATGGACTTGCTTTACTCATTCATAATTGCATGAAATATCAACCAAATGCAGTAATTTTGACATGTATGGAGAGCTTAGATCTGGCGCTACATGTTGCAATTATCGGCGGCTTCTTAGAGTTAAAACTTGTGGAGAAAATTCAAACCTCGCAATGTTTATTTTCTTTCCGGCCAACATCTGTGTGCATATTACCTTCTATTTATTGCTCCATGCCTGTCAAATTCCCTGGGGTATGACTTGCTTTACTCATTCATAATTTCATGAAATATCAACCAAATTCAGTAATTTTGACATGTATGGATAGCTTAGATCTGGCGCTACATGTTGCAATCATCGGCGGCTTCTTAGAGTTAAAACTTGTGGAGAAAATTCAAACCTCGCAATGTTTATTTTCTTTCCGGCCAACATCTGTGTACATGTTACCGTCTATTTATTGCTCCATGCATGTCAAATTCCCTGGGGTATGGACTTGCTTTACTCATTCATAATTGCATGAAATATCAACCAAATTCAGTAATTTTGACATGTATGGATAGCTTAGATCTGGCGCTACATGTTGCAATTATCGGCGGCTTCTTAGAGTTAAAACTTGTTTAGAAAATTCAAACCTCGCAATGTTTATTTTCTTTCCGGCCAACATCTGTGTGCATATTACCTTCTATTTATTGCTCCATGCCTGTCAAATTCCCTGGGGTATGACTTGCTTTACTCATTCATAATTTCATGAAATATCAACCAAATTCAGTAATTTTGACATGTATGGATAGCTTAGATCTGGCGCTACATGTTGCAATCATCGGCGGCTTCTTAGAGTTAAAACTTGTGGAGAAAATTCAAACCTCGCAATGTTTATTTTCTTCCCGGCCACCATCTGTGTGCAGATTACCTTTTATTTATTGCTCCATGCCTGTCAAATTCCCTGGGGTTTGGACTTGCTTTACTCATTCATAATTGCATGAAATATCAACCAAATTCAGTAATTTTGACATGTATGGATAGCTTAGATCTGGCGCTACATGTTGCAATCATCGGCGGCTTCTTAGAGTTAAAACTTGTGGAGAAAATTCAAACCTCGCAATGTTTATTTTCTTTCCGGCCAACATCTGTGTGCATATTACCTTCTATTTATTGCTCCATGCCTGTCAAATTCCCTGGGGTATGACTTGCTTTACTCATTCATAATTTCATAAAATATCAACCAAATTCAGTAATTTTGACATGTATGGATAGCTTAGATCTGGCGCTACATGTTGCAATCATCGGCGGCTTCTTAGAGTTAAAACTTGTGGAGAAAATTCAAACCTCGCAATGTTTATTTTCTTCCCGGCCACCATCTGTGTGCAGATTACCTTTTATTTATTGCTCCATGCCTGTCAAATTCCCTGGGGTTTGGACTTGCTTTACTCATTCATAATTGCATGAAATATCAACCAAATTCAGTTATTTTGACATGTATGGATAGCTTAGATCTGGCGCTACATGTTGCAATTATCGGCGGCTTCTTAGAGTTAAAACTTGTGGAGAAAATTCAAACCTCGCAATGTTTATTTTCTTTCCGGCCAACATCTGTGTGCATATTACCTTCTATTTATTGCTCCATGCATGTCAAATTCCCTGGGGTATGACTTGCTTTACTCATTCATAATTTCATGAAATATCAACCAAATTCAGTAATTTTGACATGTATGGATAGCTTAGATCTGGCGCTACATGTTGCAATCATCGGCGGCTTCTTAGAGTTAAAACTTGTGGAGAAAATTCAAACCTCGCAATGTTTATTTTCTTTCCGGCCAACATCTGTGTACATGTTACCGTCTATTTATTGCTCCATGCAAGTCAAATTCCCTGGGGTATGGACTTGCTTTACTCATTCATAATTGCATGAAATATCAACCAAATGCAGTAATTTTGACATGTATGGAGAGCTTAGATCTGGCGCTACATGTTGCAATTATCGGCGGCTTCTTAGAGTTAAAACTTGTGGAGAAAATTCAAACCTCGCAATGTTTATTTTCTTTCCGGCCAACATCTGTGTGCATATTACCTTCTATTTATTGCTCCATGCCTGTCAAATTCCCTGGGGTATGACTTGCTTTACTCATTCATAATTTCATGAAATATCAACCAAATTCAGTAATTTTGACATGTATGGATAGCTTAGATCTGGCGCTACATGTTGCAATCATCGGCGGCTTCTTAGAGTTAAAACTTGTGGAGAAAATTCAAACCTCGCAATGTTTATTTTCTTTCCGGCCAACATCTGTGTACATGTTACCGTCTATTTATTGCTCCATGCATGTCAAATTCCCTGGGGTATGGACTTGCTTTACTCATTCATAATTGCATGAAATATCAACCAAATTCAGTAATTTTGACATGTATGGATAGCTTAGATCTGGCGCTACATGTTGCAATTATCGGCGGCTTCTTAGAGTTAAAACTTGTTTAGAAAATTCAAACCTCGCAATGTTTATTTTCTTTCCGGCCAACATCTGTGTGCATATTACCTTCTATTTATTGCTCCATGCCTGTCAAATTCCCTGGGGTATGACTTGCTTTACTCATTCATAATTTCATGAAATATCAACCAAATTCAGTAATTTTGACATGTATGGATAGCTTAGATCTGGCGCTACATGTTGCAATCATCGGCGGCTTCTTAGAGTTAAAACTTGTGGAGAAAATTCAAACCTCGCAATGTTTATTTTCTTCCCGGCCACCATCTGTGTGCAGATTACCTTTTATTTATTGCTCCATGCCTGTCAAATTCCCTGGGGTTTGGACTTGCTTTACTCATTCATAATTGCATGAAATATCAACCAAATTCAGTAATTTTGACATGTATGGATAGCTTAGATCTGGCGCTACATGTTGCAATCATCGGCGGCTTCTTAGAGTTAAAACATGTTTGAGAAAATTCAAACCTCGCAATGTTTATTTTCTTTCCGGCCAACATCTGTGTACATGTTACCGTCTATTTATTGCTCCATGCATGTCAAATTCCCTGAGGTATGACTTGCTTTACTCATTCATAATTTCATAAAATATCAACCAAATTCAGTAATTTTGACATGTATGGATAGCTTAGATCTGGCGCTACATGTTGCAATCATCGGCGGCTTCTTAGAGTTAAAACTTGTGGAGAAAATTCAAACCTCGCAATGTTTATTTTCTTCCCGGCCACCATCTGTGAGCAGATTACCTTTTATTTATTGCTCCATGCCTGTCAAATTCCCTGGGGTTTGGACTTGCTTTACTCATTCATAATTGCATGAAATATCAACCAAATTCAGTTATTTTGACATGTATGGATAGCTTAGATCTGGCGCTACATGTTGCAATCATCGGCGGCTTCTTAGAGTTAAAACTTGTGGAGAAAATTCAAACCTCGCAATGTTTATTTTCTTTCCGGCCAACATCTGTGTACATGTTACCGTCTATTTATTGCTCCATGCAAGTCAAATTCCCTGGGGTATGGACTTGCTTTACTCATTCATAATTGCATGAAATATCAACCAAATGCAGTAATTTTGACATGTATGGAGAGCTTAGATCTGGCGCTACATGTTGCAATTATCGGCGGCTTCTTAGAGTTAAAACTTGTGGAGAAAATTCAAACCTCGCAATGTTTATTTTCTTCCCGGCCACCATCTGTGTGCAGATTACCTTTTATTTATTGCTCCATGCCTGTCAAATTCCCTGGGGTTTGGACTTGCTTTACTCATTCATAATTGCATGAAATATCAACCAAATTCAGTAATTTTGACATGTATGGATAGCTTAGATTTGGCGCTACATGTTGCAATTATCGGCGGCTTCTTAGAGTTAAAACTTGTGGAGAAAATTCAAACCTCGCAATGTTTATTTTCTTTCCGGCCAACATTTGTGTGCATATTACCTTCTATTTATTGCTCCATGCCTGTCAAATTCCCTGGGGTATGACTTGCTTTACTCATTCATAATTTCATGAAATATCAACCAAATTCAGTAATTTTGACATGTATGGATAGCTTAGATCTGGCGCTACATGTTGCAATCATCGGCGGCTTCTTAGAGTTAAAACTTGTGGAGAAAATTCAAACCTCGCAATGTTTATTTTCTTTCCGGCCAACATCTGTGTACATGTTACCGTCTATTTATTGCTCCATGCATGTCAAATTCCCTGGGGTATGGACTTGCTTTACTCATTCATAATTGCATGAAATATCAACCAAATTCAGTAATTTTGACATGTATGGATAGCTTAGATCTGGCGCTACATGTTGCAATTATCGGCGGCTTCTTAGAGTTAAAACTTGTTTAGAAAATTCAAACCTCGCAATGTTTATTTTCTTTCCGGCCAACATCTGTGTGCATATTACCTTCTATTTATTGCTCCATGCCTGTCAAATTCCCTGGGGTATGACTTGCTTTACTCATTCATAATTTCATGAAATATCAACCAAATTCAGTAATTTTGACATGTATGGATAGCTTAGATCTGGCGCTACATGTTGCAATCATCGGCGGCTTCTTAGAGTTAAAACTTGTGGAGAAAATTCAAACCTCGCAATGTTTATTTTCTTCCCGGCCACCATCTGTGTGCAGATTACCTTTTATTTATTGCTCCATGCCTGTCAAATTCCCTGGGGTTTGGACTTGCTTTACTCATTCATAATTGCATGAAATATCAACCAAATTCAGTAATTTTGACATGTATGGATAGCTTAGATCTGGCGCTACATGTTGCAATCATCGGCGGCTTCTTAGATTTAAAACTTGTTGAGAAAATTCAAACCTCGCAATGTTTATTTTCTTTCCGGCCAACATCTGTGTACATGTTACCGTCTATTTATTGCTCCATGCATGTCAAATTCCCTGGGGTATGGACTTGCTTTACTCATTCATAATTGCATGAAATATCAACCAAATGCAGTAATTTTGACATGTATGGAGAGCTTAGATTTGGCGCTACATGTTGCAATTATCGGCGGCTTCTTAGAGTTAAAACTTGTGGAGAAAATTCAAACCTCGCAATGTTTATTTTCTTTCCGGCCAACATTTGTGTGCATATTACCTTCTATTTATTGCTCCATGCCTGTCAAATTCCCTGGGGTATGACTTGCTTTACTCATTCATAATTTCATGAAATATCAACCAAATTCAGTAATTTTGACATGTATGGATAGCTTAGATCTGGCGCTACATGTTGCAATCATCGGCGGCTTCTTAGAGTTAAAACTTGTGGAGAAAATTCAAACCTCGCAATGTTTATTTTCTTCCCGGCCACCATCTGTGTGCAGATTACCTTTTATTTATTGCTCCATGCCTGTCAAATTCCCTGGGGTTTGGACTTGCTTTACTCATTCATAATTGCATGAAATATCAACCAAATTCAGTAATTTTGACATGTATGGATAGCTTAGATCTGGCGCTACATGTTGCAATCATCGGCGGCTTCTTAGAGTTAAAACTTGTGGAGAAAATTCAAACCTCGCAATGTTTATTTTCTTTCCGGCCAACATCTGTGTGCATATTACCTTCTATTTATTGCTCCATGCCTGTCAAATTCCCTGGGGTATGACTTGCTTTACTCATTCATAATTTCATGAAATATCAACCAAATTCAGTAATTTTGACATGTATGGATAGCTTAGATCTGGCGCTACATGTTGCAATCATCGGCGGCTTCTTAGAGTTAAAACTTGTGGAGAAAATTCAAACCTCGCAATGTTTATTTTCTTTCCGGCCAACATCTGTGTACATGTTACCGTCTATTTATTGCTCCATGCATGTCAAATTCCCTGGGGTATGGACTTGCTTTACTCATTCATAATTGCATGAAATATCAACCACATTCAGTAATTTTGACATGTATGGATAGCTTAGATCTGGCGCTACATGTTGCAATTATCGGCGGCTTCTTAGAGTTAAATCTTGTTTAGAAAATTCAAACCTCGCAATGTTTATTTTCTTTCCGGCCAACATCTGTGTGCATATTACCTTCTATTTATTGCTCCATGCCTGTCAAATTCCCTGGGGTATGGACTTGCTTTACTCATTCATAATTGCATGAAATATCAACCAAATGCAGTAATTTTGACATGTATGGAGAGCTTAGATCTGGCGCTACATGTTGCAATTATCGGCGGCTTCTTAGAGTTAAAACTTGTGGAGAAAATTCAAACCTCGCAATGTTTATTTTCTTCCCGGCCACCATCTGTGTGCAGATTACCTTTTATTTATTGCTCCATGCCTGTCAAATTCCCTGGGGTTTGGACTTGCTTTACTCATTCATAATTGCATGACATATCAACCAAATTCAGTAATTTTGACATGTATGGATAGCTTAGATTTGGCGCTACATGTTGCAATTATCGGCGGCTTCTTAGAGTTAAAACTTGTGGAGAAAATTCAAACCTCGCAATGTTTATTTTCTTTCCGGCCAACATCTGTGTGCATATTACCTTCTATTTATTGCTCCATGCCTGTCAAATTCCCTGGGGTATGACTTGCTTTACTCATTCATAATTTCATGAAATATCAACCAAATTCAGTAATT
Source organism: Hippasteria phrygiana (assembly GCA_037893225.1). Lineage (NCBI taxonomy): Eukaryota > Metazoa > Echinodermata > Asteroidea > Valvatida > Goniasteridae > Hippasteria > Hippasteria phrygiana. The sequence goes on along the minus strand of JAZGUH010000052.1, from coordinate 664,773 downwards.
TTGACATGTATGGATAGCTTAGATCTGGCGCTACATGTTGCAATCATCGGCGGCTTCTTAGAGTTAAAACTTGTGGAGAAAATTCAAACCTCGCAATGTTTATTTTCTTTCCGGCCAACATCTGTGTGCATATTACCTTCTATTTATTGCTCCATGCCTGTCAAATTCCCTGGGGTATGACTTGCTTTACTCATTCATAATTTCATGAAATATCAACCAAATTCAGTAATTTTGACATGTATGGATAGCTTAGATCTGGCGCTACATGTTGCAATCATCGGCGGCTTCTTAGAGTTAAAACTTGTGGAGAAAATTCAAACCTCGCAATGTTTATTTTCTTTCCGGCCAACATCTGTGTGCATATTACCGTCTATTTATTGCTCCATGCCTGTCAAATTCCCTGTGGTATGACTTGCTTTACTCATTCATAATTTCATGAAATATTAACCAAATTCAGTAATTTTGACATGTATGGATAGCTTAGATCTGGCGCTACATGTTGCAATCATCGGCGGCTTCTTAGAGTTAAAACTTGTGGAGAAAATTCAAACCTCGCAATGTTTATTTTCTTTCCGGCCAACATCTGTGTACATGTTACCGTCTATTTATTGCTCCATGCATGTCAAATTCCCTGGGGTATGGACTTGCTTTACTCATTCATAATTGCATGAAATATCAACCAAATTCAGTCATTTTGACATGTATGGATAGCTTAGATCTGGCGCTACATGTTGCAATTATCGGCGGCTTCTTAGAGTTAAAACTTGTTGAGAAAATTCAAACCTCGCAATGTTTATTTTCTTTCCGGCCAACATCTGTGTGCATATTACCTTCTATTTATTGCTCCATGCCTGTCAAATTCCCTGGGGTTTGGACTTGCTTTACTCATTCATAATTGCATGACATATCAACCAAATTCAGTAATTTTGACAGGTATGGATAGCTTAGATTTGGCGCTACATGTTGCAATTATCGGCGGCTTCTTAGAGTTAAAACTTGTGGAGAAAATTCAAACCTCGCAATGTTTATTTTCTTTCCGGCCAACATCTGTGTGCATATTACCTTCTATTTATTGCTCCATGCCTGTCAAATTCCCTGGGGTATGACTTGCTTTACTCATTCATAATTTCATGAAATATCAACCAAATTCAGTAATTTTGACATGTATGGATAGCTTAGATCTGGCGCTACATGTTGCAATCATCGGCGGCTTCTTAGAGTTAAAACTTGTGGAGAAAATTCAAACCTCGCAATGTTTATTTTCTTTCCGGCCAACATCTGTGTGCATATTACCTTCTATTTATTGCTCCATGCCTGTCAAATTCCCTGGGGTATGACTTGCTTTACTCATTCATAATTTCATGAAATATCAACCAAATTCAGTAATTTTGACATGTATGGATAGCTTAGATCTGGCGCTATATGTTGCAATCATCGGCGGCTTCTTAGAGTTAAAACTTGTGGAGAAAATTCAAACCTCGCAATGTTTATTTTCTTTCCGGCCAACATCTGTGTGCATATTACCGTCTATTTATTGCTCCATGCCTGTCAAATTCCCTGTGGTATGACTTGCTTTACTCATTCATAATTTCATGAAATATTAACCAAATTCAGTAATTTTGACATGTATGGATAGCTTAGATCTGGCGCTACATGTTGCAATCATCGGCGGCTTCTTAGAGTTAAAACTTGTGGAGAAAATTCAAACCTCGCAATGTTTATTTTCTTTCCGGCCAACATCTGTGTACATGTTACCGTCTATTTATTGCTCCATGCATGTCAAATTCCCTTGGGGTATGGACTTGCTTTACTCATTCATAATTGCATGAAATATCAACCAAATTCAGTCATTTTGACATGTATGGATAGCTTAGATCTGGCGCTACATGTTGCAATTATCGGCGGCTTCTTAGAGTTAAAACTTGTTGAGAAAATTCAAACCTCGCAATGTTTATTTTCTTTCCGGCCAACATCTGTGTGCATATTACCTTCTATTTATTGCTCCATGCCTGTCAAATTCCCTGGGGTTTGGACTTGCTTTACTCATTCATAATTGCATGACATATCAACCAAATTCAGTAATTTTGACATGTATGGATAGCTTAGATTTGGCGCTACATGTTGCAATTATCGGCGGCTTCTTAGAGTTAAAACTTGTGGAGAAAATTCAAACCTCGCAATGTTTATTTTCTTTCCGGCCAACATCTGTGTGCATATTACCTTCTATTTATTGCTCCATGCCTGTCAAATTCCCTGGGGTATGACTTGCTTTACTCATTCATAATTTCATGAAATATCAACCAAATTCAGTAATTTTGACATGTATGGATAGCTTAGATCTGGCGCTACATGTTGCAATCATCGGCGGCTTCTTAGAGTTAAAACTTGTGGAGAAAATTCAAACCTCGCAATGTTTATTTTCTTTCCGGCCAACATCTGTGTGCATATTACCGTCTATTTATTGCTCCATGCCTGTCAAATTCCCTGTGGTATGACTTGCTTTACTCATTCATAATTTCATGAAATATTAACCAAATTCAGTAATTTTGACATGTATGGATAGCTTAGATCTGGCGCTACATGTTGCAATCATCGGCGGCAACTTAGAGTTAAAACTTGTGGAGAAAATTCAAACCTCGCAATGTTTATTTTCTTTCCGGCCAACATCTGTGTACATGTTACCGTCTATTTATTGCTCCATGCATGTCAAATTCCCTGGGGTATGGACTTGCTTTACTCATTCATAATTGCATGAAATATCAACCAAATTCAGTCATTTTGACATGTATGGATAGCTTAGATCTGGCGCTACATGTTGCAATCATCGGCGGCTTCTTAGAGTTAAAACTTGTGGAGAAAATTCAAACCTCGCAATGTTTATTTTCTTCCCGGCCACCATCTGTGTGCAGATTACCTTTTATTTATTGCTCCATGCCTGTCAAATTCCCTGGGGTTTGGACTTGCTTTACTCATTCATAATTGCATGAAATATCAACCAAATTCAGTTATTTTGACATGTATGGATAGCTTAGATCTGGCGCTACATGTTGCAATCATCGGCGGCTTCTTAGAGTTAAAACTTGTGGAGAAAATTCAAACCTCGCAATGTTTATTTTCTTTCCGGCCAACATCTGTGTACATGTTACCGTCTATTTATTGCTCCATGCATGTCAAATTCCCTGGGGTATGGACTTGCTTTACTCATTCATAATTGCATGAAATATCAACCAAATGCAGTAATTTTGACATGTATGGAGAGCTTAGATCTGGCGCTACATGTTGCAATTATCGGCGGCTTCTTAGAGTTAAAACTTGTGGAGAAAATTCAAACCTCGCAATGTTTATTTTCTTCCCGGCCACCATCTGTGTGCAGATTACCTTTTATTTATTGCTCCATGCCTGTCAAATTCCCTGGGTTTTGGACTTGCTTTACTCATTCATAATTGCATGAAATATCAACCAAATTCAGTAATTTTGACATGTATGGATAGCTTAGATTTGGCGCTACATGTTGCAATTATCGGCGGCTTCTTAGAGTTAAAACTTGTGGAGAAAATTCAAACCTCGCAATGTTTATTTTCTTTCCGGCCAACATTTGTGTGCATATTACCTTCTATTTATTGCTCCATGCCTGTCAAATTCCCTGGGGTATGACTTGCTTTACTCATTCATAATTTCATGAAATATCAACCAAATTCAGTAATTTTGACATGTATGGATAGCTTAGATCTGGCGCTACATGTTGCAATCATCGGCGGCTTCTTAGAGTTAAAACTTGTGGAGAAAATTCAAACCTCGCAATGTTTATTTTCTTTCCGGCCAACATCTGTGTACATGTTACCGTCTATTTATTGCTCCATGCATGTCAAATTCCCTGGGGTATGGACTTGCTTTACTCATTCATAATTGCATGAAATATCAACCAAATGCAGTAATTTTGACATGTATGGAGAGCTTAGATCTGGCGCTACATGTTGCAATTTTCGGCGGCTTCTTAGAGTTAAAACTTGTGGAGAAAATTCAAACCTCGCAATGTTTATTTTCTTCCCGGCCACCATCTGTGTGCAGATTACCTTTTATTTATTGCTCCATGCCTGTCAAATTCCCTGGGGTTTGGACTTGCTTTACTCATTCATAATTGCATGAAATATCAACCAAATTCAGTTATTTTGACATGTATGGATAGCTTAGATCTGGCGCTACATGTTGCAATTATCGGCGGCTTCTTAGAGTTAAAACTTGTGGAGAAAATTCAAACCTCGCAAAGTTTATTTTCTTTCTGGCCAACATCTGTGTACATGTTACCGTCTATTTATTGCTCCATGCCTGTCAAATTCCCTGGGGTATGACTTGCTTTACTCATTCATAATTTCATGAAATATCAACCAAATTCAGTCATTTTGACATGTATGGATAGCTTAGATCTGGCGCTACATGTTGCAATCATCGGCGGCTTCTTAGAGTTAAAACTTGTGGAGAAAATTCAAACCTCGCAATGTTTATTTTCTTTCCGGCCAACATCTGTGTACATGTTACCGTCTATTTATTGCTCCATGCATGTCAAATTCCCTGGGGTATGGACTTGCTTTACTCATTCATAATTGCATGAAATATCAACCAAATGCAGTAATTTTGACATGTATGGAGAGCTTAGATCTGGCGCTACATGTTGCAATTATCGGCGGCTTCTTAGAGTTAAAACTTGTGGAGAAAATTCAAACCTCGCAATGTTTATTTTCTTCCCGGCCACCATCTGTGTGCAGATTACCTTTTATTTATTGCTCCATGCCTGTCAAATTCCCTGGGGTTTGGACTTGCTTTACTCATTCATAATTGCATGAAATATCAACCAAATTCAGTAATTTTGACATGTATGGATAGCTTAGATTTGGCGCTACATGTTGCAATTATCGGCGGCTTCTTAGAGTTAAAACTTGTGGAGAAAATTCAAACCTCGCAATGTTTATTTTCTTTCCGGCCAACATTTGTGTGCATATTACCTTCTATTTATTGCTCCATGCCTGTCAAATTCCCTGGGGTATGACTTGCTTTACTCATTCATAATTTCATGAAATATCAACCAAATTCAGTAATTTTGACATGTATGGATAGCTTAGATCTGGCGCTACATGTTGCAATTATCGGCGGCTTCTTAGAGTTAAAACTTGTTTAGAAAATTCAAACCTCGCAATGTTTATTTTCTTTCCGGCCAACATCTGTGTGCATATTACCTTCTATTTATTGCTCCATGCCTGTCAAATTCCCTGGGGTATGACTTGCTTTACTCATTCATAATTTCATGAAATATCAACCAAATTCAGTAATTTTGACATGTATGGATAGCTTAGATCTGGCGCTACATGTTGCAATCATCGGCGGCTTCTTAGAGTTAAAACTTGTGGAGAAAATTCAAACCTCGCAATGTTTATTTTCTTCCCGGCCACCATCTGTGTGCAGATTACCTTTTATTTATTGCTCCATGCCTGTCAAATTCCCTGGGGTTTGGACTTGCTTTACTCATTCATAATTGCATGAAATATCAACCAAATTCAGTAATTTTGACATGTATGGATAGCTTAGATCTGGCGCTACATGTTGCAATCATCGGCGGCTTCTTAGAGTTAAAACTTGTTGAGAAAATTCAAACCTCGCAATGTTTATTTTCTTTCCGGCCAACATCTGTGTACATGTTACCGTCTATTTATTGCTCCATGCATGTCAAATTCCCTGGGGTATGGACTTGCTTTACTCATTCATAATTGCATGAAATATCAACCAAATGCAGTAATTTTGACATGTATGGAGAGCTTAGATTTGGCGCTACATGTTGCAATTATCGGCGGCTTCTTAGAGTTAAAACTTGTGGAGAAAATTCAAACCTCGCAATGTTTATTTTCTTTCCGGCCAACATCTGTGTACATGTTACCGTCTATTTATTGCTCCATGCCTGTCAAATTCCCTGGGGTATGACTTGCTTTACTCATTCATAATTTCATGAAATATCAACCAAATTCAGTCATTTTGACATGTATGGATAGCTTAGATCTGGCGCTACATGTTGCAATCATCGGCGGCTTCTTAGAGTTAAAACTTGTGGAGAAAATTCAAACCTCGCAATGTTTATTTTCTTTCCGGCCAACATCTGTGTACATGTTACCGTCTATTTATTGCTCCATGCATGTCAAATTCCCTGGGGTATGGACTTGCTTTACTCATTCATAATTGCATGAAATATCAACCAAATGCAGTAATTTTGACATGTATGGAGAGCTTAGATCTGGCGCTACATGTTGCAATTATCGGCGGCTTCTTAGAGTTAAAACTTGTGGAGAAAATTCAAACCTCGCAATGTTTATTTTCTTCCCGGCCACCATCTGTGTGCAGATTACCTTTTATTTATTGCTCCATGCCTGTCAAATTCCCTGGGGTTTGGACTTGCTTTACTCATTCATAATTGCATGAAATATCAACCAAATTCAGTAATTTTGACATGTATGGATAGCTTAGATTTGGCGCTACATGTTGCAATTATCGGCGGCTTCTTAGAGTTAAAACTTGTGGAGAAAATTCAAACCTCGCAATGTTTATTTTCTTTCCGGCCAACATTTGTGTGCATATTACCTTCTATTTATTGCTCCATGCCTGTCAAATTCCCTGGGGTATGACTTGCTTTACTCATTCATAATTTCATGAAATATCAACCAAATTCAGTAATTTTGACATGTATGGATAGCTTAGATCTGGCGCTACATGTTGCAATTATCGGCGGCTTCTTAGAGTTAAAACTTGTTTAGAAAATTCAAACCTCGCAATGTTTATTTTCTTTCCGGCCAACATCTGTGTGCATATTACCTTCTATTTATTGCTCCATGCCTGTCAAATTCCCTGGGGTATGACTTGCTTTACTCATTCATAATTTCATGAAATATCAACCAAATTCAGTAATTTTGACATGTATGGATAGCTTAGATCTGGCGCTACATGTTGCAATCATCGGCGGCTTCTTAGAGTTAAAACTTGTGGAGAAAATTCAAACCTCGCAATGTTTATTTTCTTCCCGGCCACCATCTGTGTGCAGATTACCTTTTATTTATTGCTCCATGCCTGTCAAATTCCCTGGGGTTTGGACTTGCTTTACTCATTCATAATTGCATGAAATATCAACCAAATTCAGTAATTTTGACATGTATGGATAGCTTAGATCTGGCGCTACATGTTGCAATCATCGGCGGCTTCTTAGAGTTAAAACTTGTTGAGAAAATTCAAACCTCGCAATGTTTATTTTCTTTCCGGCCAACATCTGTGTACATGTTACCGTCTATTTATTGCTCCATGCATGTCAAATTCCCTGGGGTATGGACTTGCTTTACTCATTCATAATTGCATGAAATATCAACCAAATGCAGTAATTTTGACATGTATGGAGAGCTTAGATTTGGCGCTACATGTTGCAATTATCGGCGGCTTCTTAGAGTTAAAACTTGTGGAGAAAATTCAAACCTCGCAATGTTTATTTTCTTTCCGGCCAACATTTGTGTGCATATTACCTTCTATTTATTGCTCCATGCCTGTCAAATTCCCTGGGGTATGACTTGCTTTACTCATTCATAATTTCATGAAATATCAACCAAATTCAGTAATTTTGACATGTATGGATAGCTTAGATCTGGCGCTACATGTTGCAATCATCGGCGGCTTCTTAGAGTTAAAACTTGTCGAGAAAATTCAAACCTCGCAATGTTTATTTTCTTTCCGGCCAACATCTGTGTGCATATTACCTTCTATTTATTGCTCCATGCCTGTCAAATTCCCTGGGGTATGACTTGCTTTACTCATTCATAATTTCATGAAATATCAACCAAATTCAGTAATTTTGACATGTATGGATAGCTTAGATCTGGCGCTACATGTTGCAATCATCGGCGGCTTCTTAGAGTTAAAACTTGTGGAGAAAATTCAAACCTCGCAATGTTTATTTTCTTTCCGGCCAACATCTGTGTACATGTTACCGTCTATTTATTGCTCCATGCATGTCAAATTCCCTGGGGTATGGACTTGCTTTACTCATTCATAATTGCATGAAATATCAACCAAATTCAGTAATTTTGACATGTATGGATAGCTTAGATCTGGCGCTACATGTTGCAATTATCGGCGGCTTCTTAGAGTTAAAACTTGTGGAGAAAATTCAAACCTCGCAATGTTTATTTTCTTCCCGGCCACCATCTGTGTGCAGATTACCTTTTATTTATTGCTCCATGCCTGTCAAATTCCCTGGGGTTTGGACTTGCTTTACTCATTCATAATTGCATGAAATATCAACCAAATTCAGTAATTTTGACATGTATGGATAGCTTAGATTTGGCGCTACATGTTGCAATTATCGGCGGCTTCTTAGAGTTAAAACTTGTGGAGAAAATTCAAACCTCGCAATGTTTATTTTCTTTCCGGCCAACATTTGTGTGCATATTACCTTCTATTTATTGCTCCATGCCTGTCAAATTCCCTGGGGTATGACTTGCTTTACTCATTCATAATTTCATGAAATATCAACCAAATTCAGTAATTTTGACATGTATGGATAGCTTAGATCTGGCGCTACATGTTGCAATTATCGGCGGCTTCTTAGAGTTAAAACTTGTTTAGAAAATTCAAACCTCGCAATGTTTATTTTCTTTCCGGCCAACATCTGTGTGCATATTACCTTCTATTTATTGCTCCATGCCTGTCAAATTCCCTGGGGTATGACTTGCTTTACTCATTCATAATTTCATGAAATATCAACCAAATTCAGTAATTTTGACATGTATGGATAGCTTAGATCTGGCGCTACATGTTGCAATCATCGGCGGCTTCTTAGAGTTAAAACTTGTGGAGAAAATTCAAACCTCGCAATGTTTATTTTCTTCCCGGCCACCATCTGTGTGCAGATTACCTTTTATTTATTGCTCCATGCCTGTCAAATTCCCTGGGGTTTGGACTTGCTTTACTCATTCATAATTGCATGAAATATCAACCAAATTCAGTAATTTTGACATGTATGGATAGCTTAGATCTGGCGCTACATGTTGCAATCATCGGCGGCTTCTTAGAGTTAAAACTTGTTGAGAAAATTCAAACCTCGCAATGTTTATTTTCTTTCCGGCCAACATCTGTGTACATGTTACCGTCTATTTATTGCTCCATGCATGTCAAATTCCCTGGGGTATGGACTTGCTTTACTCATTCATAATTGCATGAAATATCAACCAAATGCAGTAATTTTGACATGTATGGAGAGCTTAGATTTGGCGCTACATGTTGCAATTATCGGCGGCTTCTTAGAGTTAAAACTTGTGGAGAAAATTCAAACCTCGCAATGTTTATTTTCTTTCCGGCCAACATTTGTGTGCATATTACCTTCTATTTATTGCTCCATGCCTGTCAAATTCCCTGGGGTATGACTTGCTTTACTCATTCATAATTTCATGAAATATCAACCAAATTCAGTAATTTTGACATGTATGGATAGCTTAGATCTGGCGCTACATGTTGCAATCATCGGCGGCTTCTTAGAGTTAAAACTTGTCGAGAAAATTCAAACCTCGCAATGTTTATTTTCTTTCCGGCCAACATCTGTGTGCATATTACCTTCTATTTATTGCTCCATGCCTGTCAAATTCCCTGGGGTATGACTTGCTTTACTCATTCATAATTTCATGAAATATCAACCAAATTCAGTAATTTTGACATGTATGGATAGCTTAGATCTGGCGCTACATGTTGCAATCATCGGCGGCTTCTTAGAGTTAAAACTTGTGGAGAAAATTCAAACCTCGCAATGTTTATTTTCTTTCCGGCCAACATCTGTGTACATGTTACCGTCTATTTATTGCTCCATGCATGTCAAATTCCCTGGGGTATGGACTTGCTTTACTCATTCATAATTGCATGAAATATCAACCAAATTCAGTAATTTTGACATGTATGGATAGCTTAGATCTGGCGCTACATGTTGCAATTATCGGCGGCTTCTTAGAGTTAAAACTTGTTTAGAAAATTCAAACCTCGCAATGTTTATTTTCTTTCCGGCCAACATCTGTGTGCATATTACCTTCTATTTATTGCTCCATGCCTGTCAAATTCCCTGGGGTATGACTTGCTTTACTCATTCATAATTTCATGAAATATCAACCAAATTCAGTAATTTTGACATGTATGGATAGCTTAGATCTGGCGCTACATGTTGCAATCATCGGCGGCTTCTTAGAGTTAAAACTTGTGGAGAAAATTCAAACCTCGCAATGTTTATTTTCTTCCCGGCCACCATCTGTGTGCAGATTACCTTTTATTTATTGCTCCATGCCTGTCAAATTCCCTGGGGTTTGGACTTGCTTTACTCATTCATAATTGCATGAAATATCAACCAAAATTCAGTCATTTTGAAATGTATGGATAGCTTAGATCTGGCGCTACATGTTGCAATCATCGGCGGCTTCTTAGAGTTAAAACTTGTTGAGAAAATTCAAACCTCGCAATGTTTATTTTCTTTCCGGCCAACATCTGTGTACATATTACCTTCTATTTATTGCTCCATGCCTGTCAAATTCCCTGGGGTATGACTTGCTTTACTCATTCATAATTTCATGAAATATCAACCAAATTCAGTAATTTTGACATGTATGGATAGCTTAGATCTGGCGCTACATGTTGCAATCATCGGCGGCTTCTTAGAGTTAAAACTTGTGGAGAAAATTCAAACCTCGCAATGTTTATTTTCTTTCCGGCCAACATCTGTGTACATGTTACCGTCTATTTATTGCTCCATGCATGTCAAATTCCCTGGGGTATGGACTTGCTTTACTCATTCATAATTGCATGAAATATCAACCAAATTCAGTCATTTTGACATGTATGGAGAGCTTAGATCTGGCGCTACATGTTGCAATCATCGGCGGCTTCTTAGAGTTAAAACTTGTGGAGAAAATTCAAACCTCGCAATGTTTATTTTCTTTCCGGCCAACATCTGTGTGCATGTTACCGTCTATTTATTGCTCCATGCATGTCAAATTCCCTGGGGTATGGACTTGCTTTACTCATTCATAATTGCATGAAATATCAACCAAATGCAGTAATTTTGACATGTATGGAGAGCTTAGATCTGGCGCTACATGTTGCAATTATCGGCGGCTTCTTAGAGTTAAAACTTGTGGAGAAAATTCAAACCTCGCAATGTTTATTTTCTTCCCGGCCACCATCTGTGTGCAGATTACCTTTTATTTATTGCTCCATGCCTGTCAAATTCCCTGGGGTTTGGACTTGCTTTACTCATTCATAATTGCATGAAATATCAACCAAATTCAGTTATTTTGACATGTATGGATAGCTTAGATCTGGCGCTACATGTTGCAATTATCGGCGGCTTCTTAGAGTTAAAACTTGTGGAGAAAATTCAAACCTCGCAAAGTTTATTTTCTTTCTGGCCAACATCTGTGTACATGTTACCGTCTATTTATTGCTCCATGCCTGTCAAATTCCCTGGGGTATGACTTGCTTTACTCATTCATAATTTCATGAAATATCAACCAAATTCAGTCATTTTGACATGTATGGATAGCTTAGATCTGGCGCTACATGTTGCAATCATCGGCGGCTTCTTAGAGTTAAAACTTGTGGAGAAAATTCAAACCTCGCAATGTTTATTTTCTTTCCGGCCAACATCTGTGTACATGTTACCGTCTATTTATTGCTCCATGCATGTCAAATTCCCTGGGGTATGGACTTGCTTTACTCATTCATAATTGCATGAAATATCAACCAAATGCAGTAATTTTGACATGTATGGAGAGCTTAGATCTGGCGCTACATGTTGCAATTATCGGCGGCTTCTTAGAGTTAAAACTTGTGGAGAAAATTCAAACCTCGCAATGTTTATTTTCTTCCCGGCCACCATCTGTGTGCAGATTACCTTTTATTTATTGCTCCATGCCTGTCAAATTCCCTGGGGTTTGGACTTGCTTTACTCATTCATAATTGCATGAAATATCAACCAAATTCAGTTATTTTGACATGTATGGATAGCTTAGATCTGGCGCTACATGTTGCAATTATCGGCGGCTTCTTAGAGTTAAAACTTGTGGAGAAAATTCAAACCTCGCAAAGTTTATTTTCTTTCTGGCCAACATCTGTGTACATGTTACCGTCTATTTATTGCTCCATGCCTGTCAAATTCCCTGGGGTATGACTTGCTTTACTCATTCATAATTTCATGAAATATCAACCAAATTCAGTCATTTTGACATGTATGGATAGCTTAGATCTGGCGCTACATGTTGCAATCATCGGCGGCTTCTTAGAGTTAAAACTTGTGGAGAAAATTCAAACCTCGCAATGTTTATTTTCTTTCCGGCCAACATCTGTGTACATGTTACCGTCTATTTATTGCTCCATGCATGTCAAATTCCCTGGGGTATGGACTTGCTTTACTCATTCATAATTGCATGAAATATCAACCAAATGCAGTAATTTTGACATGTATGGAGAGCTTAGATCTGGCGCTACATGTTGCAATTATCGGCGGCTTCTTAGAATTAAAACTTGTGGAGAAAATTCAAACCTCGCAATGTTTATTTTCTTCCCGGCCACCATCTGTGTGCAGATTACCTTTTATTTATTGCTCCATGCCTGTCAAATTCCCTGGGGTTTGGACTTGCTTTACTCATTCATAATTGCATGAAATATCAACCAAATTCAGTTATTTTGACATGTATGGATAGCTTAGATCTGGCGCTACATGTTGCAATTATCGGCGGCTTCTTAGAGTTAAAACTTGTGGAGAAAATTCAAACCTCGCAAAGTTTATTTTCTTTCTGGCCAACATCTGTGTACATGTTACCGTCTATTTATTGCTCCATGCCTGTCAAATTCCCTGGGGTATGACTTGCTTTACTCATTCATAATTTCATGAAATATCAACCAAATTCAGTCATTTTGACATGTATGGATAGCTTAGATCTGGCGCTACATGTTGCAATCATCGGCGGCTTCTTAGAGTTAAAACTTGTGGAGAAAATTCAAACCTCGCAATGTTTATTTTCTTTCCGGCCAACATCTGTGTACATGTTACCGTCTATTTATTGCTCCATGCATGTCAAATTCCCTGGGGTATGGACTTGCTTTACTCATTCATAATTGCATGAAATATCAACCAAATGCAGTAATTTTGACATGTATGGAGAGCTTAGATCTGGCGCTACATGTTGCAATTATCGGCGGCTTCTTAGAGTTAAAACTTGTGGAGAAAATTCAAACCTCGCAATGTTTATTTTCTTCCCGGCCACCATCTGTGTGCAGATTACCTTTTATTTATTGCTCCATGCCTGTCAAATTCCCTGGGGTTTGGACTTGCTTTACTCATTCATAATTGCATGAAATATCAACCAAATTCAGTTATTTTGACATGTATGGATAGCTTAGATCTGGCGCTACATGTTGCAATTATCGGCGGCTTCTTAGAGTTAAAACTTGTGGAGAAAATTCAAACCTCGCAAAGTTTATTTTCTTTCTGGCCAACATCTGTGTACATGTTACCGTCTATTTATTGCTCCATGCCTGTCAAATTCCCTGGGGTATGACTTGCTTTACTCATTCATAATTTCATGAAATATCAACCAAATTCAGTCATTTTGACATGTATGGATAGCTTAGATCTGGCGCTACATGTTGCAATCATCGGCGGCTTCTTAGAGTTAAAACTTGTGGAGAAAATTCAAACCTCGCAATGTTTATTTTCTTTCCGGCCAACATCTGTGTACATGTTACCGTCTATTTATTGCTCCATGCATGTCAAATTCCCTGGGGTATGGACTTGCTTTACTCATTCATAATTGCATGAAATATCAACCAAATGCAGTAATTTTGACATGTATGGAGAGCTTAGATCTGGCGCTACATGTTGCAATTATCGGCGGCTTCTTAGAATTAAAACTTGTGGAGAAAATTCAAACCTCGCAATGTTTATTTTCTTCCCGGCCACCATCTGTGTGCAGATTACCTTTTATTTATTGCTCCATGCCTGTCAAATTCCCTGGGGTTTGGACTTGCTTTACTCATTCATAATTGCATGAAATATCAACCAAATTCAGTTATTTTGACATGTATGGATAGCTTAGATCTGGCGCTACATGTTGCAATCATCGGCGGCTTCTTAGAGTTAAAACTTGTTGAGAAAATTCAAACCTCGCAATGTTTATTTTCTTTCCGGCCAACATCTGTGTACATATTACCTTCTATTTATTGCTCCATGCCTGTCAAATTCCCTGGGGTATGACTTGCTTTACTCATTCATAATTTCATGAAATATCAACCAAATTCAGTAATTTTGACATGTATGGATAGCTTAGATCTGGCGCTACATGTTGCAATCATCGGCGGCTTCTTAGAGTTAAAACTTGTGGAGAAAATTCAAACCTCGCAATGTTTATTTTCTTTCCGGCCAACATCTGTGTACATGTTACCGTCTATTTATTGCTCCATGCATGTCAAATTCCCTGGGGTATGGACTTGCTTTACTCATTCATAATTGCATGAAATATCAACCAAATTCAGTCATTTTGACATGTATGGAGAGCTTAGATCTGGCGCTACATGTTGCAATCATCGGCGGCTTCTTAGAGTTAAAACTTGTGGAGAAAATTCAAACCTCGCAATGTTTATTTTCTTTCCGGCCAACATCTGTGTACATGTTACCGTCTATTTATTGCTCCATGCATGTCAAATTCCCTGGGGTATGGACTTGCTTTACTCATTCATAATTGCATGAAATATCAACCAAATGCAGTAATTTTGACATGTATGGAGAGCTTAGATCTGGCGCTACATGTTGCAATTATCGGCGGCTTCTTAGAGTTAAAACTTGTGGAGAAAATTCAAACCTCGCAATGTTTATTTTCTTCCCGGCCACCATCTGTGTGCAGATTACCTTTTATTTATTGCTCCATGCCTGTCAAATTCCCTGGGGTTTGGACTTGCTTTACTCATTCATAATTGCATGAAATATCAACCAAATTCAGTTATTTTGACATGTATGGATAGCTTAGATCTGGCGCTACATGTTGCAATTATCGGCGGCTTCTTAGAGTTAAAACTTGTGGAGAAAATTCAAACCTCGCAAAGTTTATTTTCTTTCTGGCCAACATCTGTGTACATGTTACCGTCTATTTATTGCTCCATGCCTGTCAAATTCCCTGGGGTATGACTTGCTTTACTCATTCATAATTTCATGAAATATCAACCAAATTCAGTCATTTTGACATGTATGGATAGCTTAGATCTGGCGCTACATGTTGCAATCATCGGCGGCTTCTTAGAGTTAAAACTTGTGGAGAAAATTCAAACCTCGCAATGTTTATTTTCTTTCCGGCCAACATCTGTGTACATGTTACCGTCTATTTATTGCTCCATGCATGTCAAATTCCCTGGGGTATGGACTTGCTTTACTCATTCATAATTGCATGAAATATCAACCAAATGCAGTAATTTTGACATGTATGGAGAGCTTAGATCTGGCGCTACATGTTGCAATTATCGGCGGCTTCTTAGAGTTAAAACTTGTGGAGAAAATTCAAACCTCGCAATGTTTATTTTCTTCCCGGCCACCATCTGTGTGCAGATTACCTTTTATTTATTGCTCCATGCCTGTCAAATTCCCTGGGGTTTGGACTTGCTTTACTCATTCATAATTGCATGAAATATCAACCAAATTCAGTTATTTTGACATGTATGGATAGCTTAGATCTGGCGCTACATGTTGCAATTATCGGCGGCTTCTTAGAGTTAAAACTTGTGGAGAAAATTCAAACCTCGCAAAGTTTATTTTCTTTCCGGCCAACATCTGTGTACATGTTACCGTCTATTTATTGCTCCATGCCTGTCAAATTCCCTGGGGTATGACTTGCTTTACTCATTCATAATTTCATGAAATATCAACCAAATTCAGTCATTTTGACATGTATGGATAGCTTAGATCTGGCGCTACATGTTGCAATCATCGGCGGCTTCTTAGAGTTAAAACTTGTGGAGAAAATTCAAACCTCGCAATGTTTATTTTCTTTCCGGCCAACATCTGTGTACATGTTACCGTCTATTTATTGCTCCATGCATGTCAAATTCCCTGGGGTATGGACTTGCTTTACTCATTCATAATTGCATGAAATATCAACCAAATGCAGTAATTTTGACATGTATGGAGAGCTTAGATCTGGCGCTACATGTTGCAATTATCGGCGGCTTCTTAGAGTTAAAACTTGTGGAGAAAATTCAAACCTCGCAATGTTTATTTTCTTCCCGGCCACCATCTGTGTGCAGATTACCTTTTATTTATTGCTCCATGCCTGTCAAATTCCCTGGGGTTTGGACTTGCTTTACTCATTCATAATTGCATGAAATATCAACCAAATTCAGTTATTTTGACATGTATGGATAGCTTAGATCTGGCGCTACATGTTGCAATTATCGGCGGCTTCTTAGAGTTAAAACTTGTGGAGAAAATTCAAACCTCGCAAAGTTTATTTTCTTTCTGGCCAACATCTGTGTACATGTTACCGTCTATTTATTGCTCCATGCCTGTCAAATTCCCTGGGGTATGACTTGCTTTACTCATTCATAATTTCATGAAATATCAACCAAATTCAGTCATTTTGACATGTATGGATAGCTTAGATCTGGCGCTACATGTTGCAATCATCGGCGGCTTCTTAGAGTTAAAACTTGTGGAGAAAATTCAAACCTCGCAATGTTTATTTTCTTTCCGGCCAACATCTGTGTACATGTTACCGTCTATTTATTGCTCCATGCATGTCAAATTCCCTGGGGTATGGACTTGCTTTACTCATTCATAATTGCATGAAATATCAACCAAATGCAGTAATTTTGACATGTATGGAGAGCTTAGATCTGGCGCTACATGTTGCAATTATCGGCGGCTTCTTAGAGTTAAAACTTGTGGAGAAAATTCAAACCTCGCAATGTTTATTTTCTTCCCGGCCACCATCTGTGTGCAGATTACCTTTTATTTATTGCTCCATGCCTGTCAAATTCCCTGGGGTTTGGACTTGCTTTACTCATTCATAATTGCATGAAATATCAACCAAATTCAGTTATTTTGACATGTATGGATAGCTTAGATCTGGCGCTACATGTTGCAATTATCGGCGGCTTCTTAGAGTTAAAACTTGTGGAGAAAATTCAAACCTCGCAAAGTTTATTTTCTTTCTGGCCAACATCTGTGTACATGTTACCGTCTATTTATTGCTCCATGCCTGTCAAATTCCCTGGGGTATGACTTGCTTTACTCATTCATAATTTCATGAAATATCAACCAAATTCAGTCATTTTGACATGTATGGATAGCTTAGATCTGGCGCTACATGTTGCAATCATCGGCGGCTTCTTAGAGTTAAAACTTGTGGAGAAAATTCAAACCTCGCAATGTTTATTTTCTTTCCGGCCAACATCTGTGTACATGTTACCGTCTATTTATTGCTCCATGCATGTCAAATTCCCTGGGGTATGGACTTGCTTTACTCATTCATAATTGCATGAAATATCAACCAAATGCAGTAATTTTGACATGTATGGAGAGCTTAGATCTGGCGCTACATGTTGCAATTATCGGCGGCTTCTTAGAGTTAAAACTTGTGGAGAAAATTCAAACCTCGCAATGTTTATTTTCTTCCCGGCCACCATCTGTGTGCAGATTACCTTTTATTTATTGCTCCATGCCTGTCAAATTCCCTGGGGTTTGGACTTGCTTTACTCATTCATAATTGCATGAAATATCAACCAAATTCAGTAATTTTGACATGTATGGATAGCTTAGATTTGGCGCTACATGTTGCAATTATCGGCGGCTTCTTAGAGTTAAAACTTGTGGAGAAAATTCAAACCTCGCAATGTTTATTTTCTTTCCGGCCAACATTTGTGTGCATATTACCTTCTATTTATTGCTCCATGCCTGTCAAATTCCCTGGGGTATGACTTGCTTTACTCATTCATAATTTCATGAAATATCAACCAAATTCAGTAATTTTGACATGTATGGATAGCTTAGATCTGGCGCTACATGTTGCAATTATCGGCGGCTTCTTAGAGTTAAAACTTGTTTAGAAAATTCAAACCTCGCAATGTTTATTTTCTTTCCGGCCAACATCTGTGTGCATATTACCTTCTATTTATTGCTCCATGCCTGTCAAATTCCCTGGGGTATGACTTGCTTTACTCATTCATAATTTCATGAAATATCAACCAAATTCAGTAATTTTGACATGTATGGATAGCTTAGATCTGGCGCTACATGTTGCAATCATCGGCGGCTTCTTAGAGTTAAAACTTGTGGAGAAAATTCAAACCTCGCAATGTTTATTTTCTTCCCGGCCACCATCTGTGTGCAGATTACCTTTTATTTATTGCTCCATGCCTGTCAAATTCCCTGGGGTTTGGACTTGCTTTACTCATTCATAATTGCATGAAATATCAACCAAATTCAGTAATTTTGACATGTATGGATAGCTTAGATCTGGCGCTACATGTTGCAATCATCGGCGGCTTCTTAGAGTTAAAACTTGTTGAGAAAATTCAAACCTCGCAATGTTTATTTTCTTTCCGGCCAACATCTGTGTACATGTTAGCGTCTATTTATTGCTCCATGCATGTCAAATTCCCTGGGGTATGGACTTGCTTTACTCATTCATAATTGCATGAAATATCAACCAAATGCAGTAATTTTGACATGTATGGAGAGCTTAGATTTGGCGCTACATGTTGCAATTATCGGCGGCTTCTTAGAGTTAAAACTTGTGGAGAAAATTCAAACCTCGCAATGTTTATTTTCTTTCCGGCCAACATTTGTGTGCATATTACCTTCTATTTATTGCTCCATGCCTGTCAAATTCCCTGGGGTATGACTTGCTTTACTCATTCATAATTTCATGAAATATCAACCAAATTCAGTAATTTTGACATGTATGGATAGCTTAGATCTGGCGCTACATGTTGCAATTATCGGCGGCTTCTTAGAGTTAAAACTTGTGGAGAAAATTCAAACCTCGCAAAGTTTATTTTCTTTCTGGCCAACATCTGTGTACATGTTACCGTCTATTTATTGCTCCATGCCTGTCAAATTCCCTGGGGTATGACTTGCTTTACTCATTCATAATTTCATGAAATATCAACCAAATTCAGTCATTTTGACATGTATGGATAGCTTAGATCTGGCGCTACATGTTGCAATCATCGGCGGCTTCTTAGAGTTAAAACTTGTGGAGAAAATTCAAACCTCGCAATGTTTATTTTCTTTCCGGCCAACATCTGTGTACATGTTACCGTCTATTTATTGCTCCATGCATGTCAAATTCCCTGGGGTATGGACTTGCTTTACTCATTCATAATTGCATGAAATATCAACCAAATGCAGTAATTTTGACATGTATGGAGAGCTTAGATCTGGCGCTACATGTTGCAATTATCGGCGGCTTCTTAGAGTTAAAACTTGTGGAGAAAATTCAAACCTCGCAATGTTTATTTTCTTCCCGGCCACCATCTGTGTGCAGATTACCTTTTATTTATTGCTCCATGCCTGTCAAATTCCCTGGGGTTTGGACTTGCTTTACTCATTCATAATTGCATGAAATATCAACCAAATTCAGTTATTTTGACATGTATGGATAGCTTAGATCTGGCGCTACATGTTGCAATTATCGGCGGCTTCTTAGAGTTAAAACTTGTGGAGAAAATTCAAACCTCGCAAAGTTTATTTTCTTTCTGGCCAACATCTGTGTACATGTTACCGTCTATTTATTGCTCCATGCCTGTCAAATTCCCTGGGGTATGACTTGCTTTACTCATTCATAATTTCATGAAATATCAACCAAATTCAGTCATTTTGACATGTATGGATAGCTTAGATCTGGCGCTACATGTTGCAATCATCGGCGGCTTCTTAGAGTTAAAACTTGTGGAGAAAATTCAAACCTCGCAATGTTTATTTTCTTTCCGGCCAACATCTGTGTACATGTTACCGTCTATTTATTGCTCCATGCATGTCAAATTCCCTGGGGTATGGACTTGCTTTACTCATTCATAATTGCATGAAATATCAACCAAATGCAGTAATTTTGACATGTATGGAGAGCTTAGATCTGGCGCTACATGTTGCAATTATCGGCGGCTTCTTAGAGTTAAAACTTGTGGAGAAAATTCAAACCTCGCAATGTTTATTTTCTTCCCGGCCACCATCTGTGTGCAGATTACCTTTTATTTATTGCTCCATGCCTGTCAAATTCCCTGGGGTTTGGACTTGCTTTACTCATTCATAATTGCATGAAATATCAACCAAATTCAGTAATTTTGACATGTATGGATAGCTTAGATTTGGCGCTACATGTTGCAATTATCGGCGGCTTCTTAGAGTTAAAACTTGTGGAGAAAATTCAAACCTCGCAATGTTTATTTTCTTTCCGGCCAACATTTGTGTGCATATTACCTTCTATTTATTGCTCCATGCCTGTCAAATTCCCTGGGGTATGACTTGCTTTACTCATTCATAATTTCATGAAATATCAACCAAATTCAGTAATTTTGACATGTATGGATAGCTTAGATCTGGCGCTACATGTTGCAATTATCGGCGGCTTCTTAGAGTTAAAACTTGTTTAGAAAATTCAAACCTCGCAATGTTTATTTTCTTTCCGGCCAACATCTGTGTGCATATTACCTTCTATTTATTGCTCCATGCCTGTCAAATTCCCTGGGGTATGACTTGCTTTACTCATTCATAATTTCATGAAATATCAACCAAATTCAGTAATTTTGACATGTATGGATAGCTTAGATCTGGCGCTACATGTTGCAATCATCGGCGGCTTCTTAGAGTTAAAACTTGTGGAGAAAATTCAAACCTCGCAATGTTTATTTTCTTCCCGGCCACCATCTGTGTGCAGATTACCTTTTATTTATTGCTCCATGCCTGTCAAATTCCCTGGGGTTTGGACTTGCTTTACTCATTCATAATTGCATGAAATATCAACCAAATTCAGTAATTTTGACATGTATGGATAGCTTAGATCTGGCGCTACATGTTGCAATCATCGGCGGCTTCTTAGAGTTAAAACTTGTTGAGAAAATTCAAACCTCGCAATGTTTATTTTCTTTCCGGCCAACATCTGTGTACATGTTAGCGTCTATTTATTGCTCCATGCATGTCAAATTCCCTGGGGTATGGACTTGCTTTACTCATTCATAATTGCATGAAATATCAACCAAATGCAGTAATTTTGACATGTATGGAGAGCTTAGATTTGGCGCTACATGTTGCAATTATCGGCGGCTTCTTAGAGTTAAAACTTGTGGAGAAAATTCAAACCTCGCAATGTTTATTTTCTTTCCGGCCAACATTTGTGTGCATATTACCTTCTATTTATTGCTCCATGCCTGTCAAATTCCCTGGGGTATGACTTGCTTTACTCATTCATAATTTCATGAAATATCAACCAAATTCAGTAATTTTGACATGTATGGATAGCTTAGATCTGGCGCTACATGTTGCAATCATCGGCGGCTTCTTAGAGTTAAAACTTGTGGAGAAAATTCAAACCTCGCAATGTTTATTTTCTTTCCGGCCAACATCTGTGTGCATATTACCTTCTATTTATTGCTCCATGCCTGTCAAATTCCCTGGGGTATGACTTGCTTTACTCATTCATAATTTCATGAAATATCAACCAAATTCAGTAATTTTGACATGTATGGATAGCTTAGATCTGGCGCTACATGTTGCAATCATCGGCGGCTTCTTAGAGTTAAAACTTGTGGAGAAAATTCAAACCTCGCAATGTTTATTTTCTTTCCGGCCAACATCTGTGTACATGTTACCGTCTATTTATTGCTCCATGCATGTCAAATTCCCTGGGGTATGGACTTGCTTTACTCATTCATAATTGCATGAAATATCAACCAAATTCAGTAATTTTGACATGTATGGATAGCTTAGATCTGGCGCTACATGTTGCAATTATCGGCGGCTTCTTAGAGTTAAAACTTGTTTAGAAAATTCAAACCTCGCAATGTTTATTTTCTTTCCGGCCAACATCTGTGTGCATATTACCTTCTATGTATTGCTCCATGCCTGTCAAATTCCCTGGGGTATGACTTGCTTTACTCATTCATAATTTCATGAAATATCAACCAAATTCAGTAATTTTGACATGTATGGATAGCTTAGATCTGGCGCTACATGTTGCAATCATCGGCGGCTTCTTAGAGTTAAAACTTGTGGAGAAAATTCAAACCTCGCAATGTTTATTTTCTTCCCGGCCACCATCTGTGTGCAGATTACCTTTTATTTATTGCTCCATGCCTGTCAAATTCCCTGGGGTTTGGACTTGCTTTACTCATTCATAATTGCATGAAATATCAACCAAATTCAGTAATTTTGAAATGTATGGATAGCTTAGATCTGGCGCTACATGTTGCAATCATCGGCGGCTTCTTAGAGTTAAAACTTGTTGAGAAAATTCAAACCTCGCAATGTTTATTTTCTTTCCGGCCAACATCTGTGTACATATTACCTTCTATTTATTGCTCCATGCCTGTCAAATTCCCTGGGGTATGACTTGCTTTACTCATTCATAATTTCATGAAATATCAACCAAATTCAGTAATTTTGACATGTATGGATAGCTTAGATCTGGCGCTACATGTTGCAATCATCGGCGGCTTCTTAGAGTTAAAACTTGTGGAGAAAATTCAAACCTCGCAATGTTTATTTTCTTTCCGGCCAACATCTGTGTACATGTTACCGTCTATTTATTGCTCCATGCATGTCAAATTCCCTGGGGTATGGACTTGCTTTACTCATTCATAATTGCATGAAATATCAACCAAATTCAGTCATTTTGACATGTATGGAGAGCTTAGATCTGGCGCTACATGTTGCAATTATCGGCGGCTTCTTAGAGTTAAAACTTGTGGAGAAAATTCAAACCTCGCAATGTTTATTTTCTTTCCGGCCAACATTTGTGTGCATATTACCTTCTATTTATTGCTCCATGCCTGTCAAATTCCCTGGGGTATGACTTGCTTTACTCATTCATAATTTCATGAAATATCAACCAAATTCAGTAATTTTGACATGTATGGATAGCTTAGATTTGGCGCTACATGTTGCAATTATCGGCGGCTTCTTAGAGTTAAAACTTGTGGAGAAAATTCAAACCTCGCAATGTTTATTTTCTTTCCGGCCAACATCTGTGTGCATATTACCTTCTATTTATTGCTCCATGCCTGTCAAATTCCCTGGGGTATGACTTGCTTTACTCATTCATAATTTCATGAAATATCAACCAAATTCAGTCATTTTGACATGTATGGATAGCTTAGATCTGGCGCTACATGTTGCAATCATCGGCGGCTTCTTAGAGTTAAAACTTGTGGAGAAAATTCAAACCTCGCAATGTTTATTTTCTTTCCGGCCAACATCTGTGTGCATATTACCGTCTATTTATTGCTCCATGCCTGTCAAATTCCCTGTGGTATGACTTGCTTTACTCATTCATAATTTCATGAAATATTAACCAAATTCAGTAATTTTGACATGTATGGATAGCTTAGATCTGGCGCTACATGTTGCAATCATCGGCGGCTTCTTAGAGTTAAAACTTGTGGAGAAAATTCAAACCTCGCAATGTTTATTTTCTTTCCGGCCAACATCTGTGTACATGTTACCGTCTATTTATTGCTCCATGCATGTCAAATTCCCTGGGGTATGGACTTGCTTTACTCATTCATAATTGCATGAAATATCAACCAAATTCAGTCATTTTGACATGTATGGATAGCTTAGATCTGGCGCTACATGTTGCAATTATCGGCGGCTTCTTAGAGTTAAAACTTGTTGAGAAAATTCAAACCTCGCAATGTTTATTTTCTTTCCGGCCAACATCTGTGTGCATATTACCTTCTATTTATTGCTCCATGCCTGTCAAATTCCCTGGGGTTTGGACTTGCTTTACTCATTCATAATTGCATGACATATCAACCAAATTCAGTAATTTTGACATGTATGGATAGCTTAGATTTGGCGCTACATGTTGCAATTATCGGCGGCTTCTTAGAGTTAAAACTTGTGGAGAAAATTCAAACCTCGCAATGTTTATTTTCTTTCCGGCCAACATCTGTGTGCATATTACCTTCTATTTATTGCTCCATGCCTGTCAAATTCCCTGGGGTATGACTTGCTTTACTCATTCATAATTTCATGAAATATCAACCAAATTCAGTAATTTTGACATGTATGGATAGCTTAGATCTGGCGCTACATGTTGCAATCATCGGCGGCTTCTTAGAGTTAAAACTTGTGGAGAAAATTCAAACCTCGCAATGTTTATTTTCTTTCCGGCCAACATCTGTGTGCATATTACCTTCTATTTATTGCTCCATGCCTGTCAAATTCCCTGGGGTATGACTTGCTTTACTCATTCATAATTTCATGAAATATCAACCAAATTCAGTAATTTTGACATGTATGGATAGCTTAGATCTGGCGCTACATGTTGCAATCATCGGCGGCTTCTTAGAGTTAAAACTTGTGGAGAAAATTCAAACCTCGCAATGTTTATTTTCTTTCCGGCCAACATCTGTGTGCATATTACCGTCTATTTATTGCTCCATGCCTGTCAAATTCCCTGTGGTATGACTTGCTTTACTCATTCATAATTTCATGAAATATTAACCAAATTCAGTAATTTTGACATGTATGGATAGCTTAGATCTGGCGCTACATGTTGCAATCATCGGCGGCTTCTTAGAGTTAAAACTTGTGGAGAAAATTCAAACCTCGCAATGTTTATTTTCTTTCCGGCCAACATCTGTGTACATGTTACCGTCTATTTATTGCTCCATGCATGTCAAATTCCCTGGGTATGGACTTGCTTTACTCATTCATAATTGCATGAAATATCAACCAAATTCAGTCATTTTGACATGTATGGATAGCTTAGATCTGGCGCTACATGTTGCAATTATCGGCGGCTTCTTAGAGTTAAAACTTGTTGAGAAAATTCAAACCTCGCAATGTTTATTTTCTTTCCGGCCAACATCTGTGTGCATATTACCTTCTATTTATTGCTCCATGCCTGTCAAATTCCCTGGGGTTTGGACTTGCTTTACTCATTCATAATTGCATGACATATCAACCAAATTCAGTAATTTTGACATGTATGGATAGCTTAGATTTGGCGCTACATGTTGCAATTATCGGCGGCTTCTTAGAGTTAAAACTTGTGGAGAAAATTCAAACCTCGCAATGTTTATTTTCTTTCCGGCCAACATCTGTGTGCATATTACCTTCTATTTATTGCTCCATGCCTGTCAAATTCCCTGGGGTATGACTTGCTTTACTCATTCATAATTTCATGAAATATCAACCAAATTCAGTAATTTTGACATGTATGGATAGCTTAGATCTGGCGCTACATGTTGCAATCATCGGCGGCTTCTTAGAGTTAAAACTTGTGGAGAAAATTCAAACCTCGCAATGTTTATTTTCTTTCCGGCCAACATCTGTGTGCATATTACCGTCTATTTATTGCTCCATGCCTGTCAAATTCCCTGTGGTATGACTTGCTTTACTCATTCATAATTTCATGAAATATTAACCAAATTCAGTAATTTTGACATGTATGGATAGCTTAGATCTGGCGCTACATGTTGCAATCATCGGCGGCTTCTTAGAGTTAAAACTTGTGGAGAAAATTCAAACCTCGCAATGTTTATTTTCTTTCCGGCCAACATCTGTGTACATGTTACCGTCTATTTATTGCTCCATGCATGTCAAATTCCCTGGGGTATGGACTTGCTTTACTCATTCATAATTGCATGAAATATCAACCAAATTCAGTCATTTTGACATGTATGGAGAGCTTAGATCTGGCGCTACATGTTGCAATTATCGGCGGCTTCTTAGAGTTAAAACTTGTGGAGAAAATTCAAACCTCGCAATGTTTATTTTCTTTCCGGCCAACATTTGTGTGCATATTACCTTCTATTTATTGCTCCATGCCTGTCAAATTCCCTGGGGTATGACTTGCTTTACTCATTCATAATTTCATGAAATATCAACCAAATTCAGTAATTTTGACATGTATGGATAGCTTAGATTTGGCGCTACATGTTGCAATTATCGGCGGCTTCTTAGAGTTAAAACTTGTGGAGAAAATTCAAACCTCGCAATGTTTATTTTCTTTCCGGCCAACATCTGTGTGCATATTACCTTCTATTTATTGCTCCATGCCTGTCAAATTCCCTGGGGTATGACTTGCTTTACTCATTCATAATTTCATGAAATATCAACCAAATTCAGTCATTTTGACATGTATGGATAGCTTAGATCTGGCGCTACATGTTGCAATCATCGGCGGCTTCTTAGAGTTAAAACTTGTGGAGAAAATTCAAACCTCGCAATGTTTATTTTCTTTCCGGCCAACATCTGTGTGCATATTACCGTCTATTTATTGCTCCATGCCTGTCAAATTCCCTGTGGTATGACTTGCTTTACTCATTCATAATTTCATGAAATATTAACCAAATTCAGTAATTTTGACATGTATGGATAGCTTAGATCTGGCGCTACATGTTGCAATCATCGGCGGCTTCTTAGAGTTAAAACTTGTGGAGAAAATTCAAACCTCGCAATGTTTATTTTCTTTCCGGCCAACATCTGTGTACATGTTACCGTCTATTTATTGCTCCATGCATGTCAAATTCCCTGGGGTATGGACTTGCTTTACTCATTCATAATTGCATGAAATATCAACCAAATTCAGTCATTTTGACATGTATGGATAGCTTAGATCTGGCGCTACATGTTGCAATTATCGGCGGCTTCTTAGAGTTAAAACTTGTTGAGAAAATTCAAACCTCGCAATGTTTATTTTCTTTCCGGCCAACATCTGTGTGCATATTACCTTCTATTTATTGCTCCATGCCTGTCAAATTCCCTGGGGTTTGGACTTGCTTTACTCATTCATAATTGCATGACATATCAACCAAATTCAGTAATTTTGACATGTATGGATAGCTTAGATTTGGCGCTACATGTTGCAATTATCGGCGGCTTCTTAGAGTTAAAACTTGTGGAGAAAATTCAAACCTCGCAATGTTTATTTTCTTTCCGGCCAACATCTGTGTGCATATTACCTTCTATTTATTGCTCCATGCCTGTCAAATTCCCTGGGGTATGACTTGCTTTACTCATTCATAATTTCATGAAATATCAACCAAATTCAGTAATTTTGACATGTATGGATAGCTTAGATCTGGCGCTACATGTTGCAATCATCGGCGGCTTCTTAGAGTTAAAACTTGTGGAGAAAATTCAAACCTCGCAATGTTTATTTTCTTTCCGGCCAACATCTGTGTGCATATTACCTTCTATTTATTGCTCCATGCCTGTCAAATTCCCTGGGGTATGACTTGCTTTACTCATTCATAATTTCATGAAATATCAACCAAATTCAGTAATTTTGACATGTATGGATAGCTTAGATCTGGCGCTACATGTTGCAATCATCGGCGGCTTCTTAGAGTTAAAACTTGTGGAGAAAATTCAAACCTCGCAATGTTTATTTTCTTTCCGGCCAACATCTGTGTGCATATTACCGTCTATTTATTGCTCCATGCCTGTCAAATTCCCTGTGGTATGACTTGCTTTACTCATTCATAATTTCATGAAATATTAACCAAATTCAGTAATTTTGACATGTATGGATAGCTTAGATCTGGCGCTACATGTTGCAATCATCGGCGGCTTCTTAGAGTTAAAACTTGTGGAGAAAATTCAAACCTCGCAATGTTTATTTTCTTTCCGGCCAACATCTGTGTACATGTTACCGTCTATTTATTGCTCCATGCATGTCAAATTCCCTGGGTATGGACTTGCTTTACTCATTCATAATTGCATGAAATATCAACCAAATTCAGTCATTTTGACATGTATGGATAGCTTAGATCTGGCGCTACATGTTGCAATTATCGGCGGCTTCTTAGAGTTAAAACTTGTTGAGAAAATTCAAACCTCGCAATGTTTATTTTCTTTCCGGCCAACATCTGTGTGCATATTACCTTCTATTTATTGCTCCATGCCTGTCAAATTCCCTGGGGTTTGGACTTGCTTTACTCATTCATAATTGCATGACATATCAACCAAATTCAGTAATTTTGACATGTATGGATAGCTTAGATTTGGCGCTACATGTTGCAATTATCGGCGGCTTCTTAGAGTTAAAACTTGTGGAGAAAATTCAAACCTCGCAATGTTTATTTTCTTTCCGGCCAACATCTGTGTGCATATTACCTTCTATTTATTGCTCCATGCCTGTCAAATTCCCTGGGGTATGACTTGCTTTACTCATTCATAATTTCATGAAATATCAACCAAATTCAGTAATTTTGACATGTATGGATAGCTTAGATCTGGCGCTACATGTTGCAATCATCGGCGGCTTCTTAGAGTTAAAACTTGTGGAGAAAATTCAAACCTCGCAATGTTTATTTTCTTTCCGGCCAACATCTGTGTGCATATTACCGTCTATTTATTGCTCCATGCCTGTCAAATTCCCTGTGGTATGACTTGCTTTACTCATTCATAATTTCATGAAATATTAACCAAATTCAGTAATTTTGACATGTATGGATAGCTTAGATCTGGCGCTACATGTTGCAATCATCGGCGGCTTCTTAGAGTTAAAACTTGTGGAGAAAATTCAAACCTCGCAATGTTTATTTTCTTTCCGGCCAACATCTGTGTACATGTTACCGTCTATTTATTGCTCCATGCATGTCAAATTCCCTGGGGTATGGACTTGCTTTACTCATTCATAATTGCATGAAATATCAACCAAATTCAGTCATTTTGACATGTATGGATAGCTTAGATCTGGCGCTACATGTTGCAATCATCGGCGGCTTCTTAGAGTTAAAACTTGTTGAGAAAATTCAAACCTCGCAATGTTTATTTTCTTTCCGGCCAACATCTGTGTGCATATTACCTTCTATTTATTGCTCCATGCCTGTCAAATTCCCTGGGGTTTGGACTTGCTTTACTCATTCATAATTGCATGACATATCAACCAAATTCAGTAATTTTGACATGTATGGATAGCTTAGATTTGGCGCTACATGTTGCAATTATCGGCGGCTTCTTAGAGTTAAAACTTGTGGAGAAAATTCAAACCTCGCAATGTTTATTTTCTTTCCGGCCAACATCTGTGTGCATATTACCTTCTATTTATTGCTCCATGCCTGTCAAATTCCCTGGGGTATGACTTGCTTTACTCATTCATAA
The DNA here is from genome assembly GCA_037893225.1 of Hippasteria phrygiana. Taxonomy (NCBI): domain Eukaryota; kingdom Metazoa; phylum Echinodermata; class Asteroidea; order Valvatida; family Goniasteridae; genus Hippasteria; species Hippasteria phrygiana. The sequence continues at coordinate 635,399 of JAZGUH010000052.1, read as the reverse complement.
TTTCATGAAATATCAACCAAATTCAGTAATTTTGACATGTATGGATAGCTTAGATCTGGCGCTACATGTTGCAATCATCGGCGGCTTCTTAGAGTTAAAACTTGTGGAGAAAATTCAAACCTCGCAATGTTTATTTTCTTTCCGGCCAACATCTGTGTGCATATTACCGTCTATTTATTGCTCCATGCCTGTCAAATTCCCTGTGGTATGACTTGCTTTACTCATTCATAATTTCATGAAATATTAACCAAATTCAGTAATTTTGACATGTATGGATAGCTTAGATCTGGCGCTACATGTTGCAATCATCGGCGGCTTCTTAGAGTTAAAACTTGTGGAGAAAATTCAAACCTCGCAATGTTTATTTTCTTTCCGGCCAACATCTGTGTACATGTTACCGTCTATTTATTGCTCCATGCATGTCAAATTCCCTGGGGTATGGACTTGCTTTACTCATTCATAATTGCATGAAATATCAACCAAATTCAGTCATTTTGACATGTATGGATAGCTTAGATCTGGCGCTACATGTTGCAATCATCGGCGGCTTCTTAGAGTTAAAACTTGTGGAGAAAATTCAAACCTCGCAATGTTTATTTTCTTTCCGGCCAACATCTGTGTGCATATTACCTTCTATTTATTGCTCCATGCCTGTCAAATTCCCTGGGGTTTGGACTTGCTTTACTCATTCATAATTGCATGACATATCAACCAAATTCAGTAATTTTGACATGTATGGATAGCTTAGATTTGGCGCTACATGTTGCAATTATCGGCGGCTTCTTAGAGTTAAAACTTGTGGAGAAAATTCAAACCTCGCAATGTTTATTTTCTTTCCGGCCAACATCTGTGTGCATATTACCTTCTATTTATTGCTCCATGCCTGTCAAATTCCCTGGGGTATGACTTGCTTTACTCATTCATAATTTCATGAAATATCAACCAAATTCAGTAATTTTGACATGTATGGATAGCTTAGATCTGGCGCTACATGTTGCAATCATCGGCGGCTTCTTAGAGTTAAAACTTGTGGAGAAAATTCAAACCTCGCAATGTTTATTTTCTTTCCGGCCAACATCTGTGTGCATATTACCGTCTATTTATTGCTCCATGCCTGTCAAATTCCCTGTGGTATGACTTGCTTTACTCATTCATAATTTCATGAAATATTAACCAAATTCAGTAATTTTGACATGTATGGATAGCTTAGATCTGGCGCTACATGTTGCAATCATCGGCGGCTTCTTAGAGTTAAAACTTGTGGAGAAAATTCAAACCTCGCAATGTTTATTTTCTTTCCGGCCAACATCTGTGTACATGTTACCGTCTATTTATTGCTCCATGCATGTCAAATTCCCTGGGGTATGGACTTGCTTTACTCATTCATAATTGCATGAAATATCAACCAAATTCAGTCATTTTGACATGTATGGAGAGCTTAGATCTGGCGCTACATGTTGCAATTATCGGCGGCTTCTTAGAGTTAAAACTTGTGGAGAAAATTCAAACCTCGCAATGTTTATTTTCTTTCCGGCCAACATTTGTGTGCATATTACCTTCTATTTATTGCTCCATGCCTGTCAAATTCCCTGGGGTATGACTTGCTTTACTCATTCATAATTTCATGAAATATCAACCAAATTCAGTAATTTTGACATGTATGGATAGCTTAGATTTGGCGCTACATGTTGCAATTATCGGCGGCTTCTTAGAGTTAAAACTTGTGGAGAAAATTCAAACCTCGCAATGTTTATTTTCTTTCCGGCCAACATCTGTGTGCATATTACCTTCTATTTATTGCTCCATGCCTGTCAAATTCCCTGGGGTATGACTTGCTTTACTCATTCATAATTTCATGAAATATCAACCAAATTCAGTCATTTTGACATGTATGGATAGCTTAGATCTGGCGCTACATGTTGCAATCATCGGCGGCTTCTTAGAGTTAAAACTTGTGGAGAAAATTCAAACCTCGCAATGTTTATTTTCTTTCCGGCCAACATCTGTGTGCATATTACCGTCTATTTATTGCTCCATGCCTGTCAAATTCCCTGTGGTATGACTTGCTTTACTCATTCATAATTTCATGAAATATTAACCAAATTCAGTAATTTTGACATGTATGGATAGCTTAGATCTGGCGCTACATGTTGCAATCATCGGCGGCTTCTTAGAGTTAAAACTTGTGGAGAAAATTCAAACCTCGCAATGTTTATTTTCTTTCCGGCCAACATCTGTGTACATGTTACCGTCTATTTATTGCTCCATGCATGTCAAATTCCCTGGGGTATGGACTTGCTTTACTCATTCATAATTGCATGAAATATCAACCAAATTCAGTCATTTTGACATGTATGGATAGCTTAGATCTGGCGCTACATGTTGCAATTATCGGCGGCTTCTTAGAGTTAAAACTTGTTGAGAAAATTCAAACCTCGCAATGTTTATTTTCTTTCCGGCCAACATCTGTGTGCATATTACCTTCTATTTATTGCTCCATGCCTGTCAAATTCCCTGGGGTTTGGACTTGCTTTACTCATTCATAATTGCATGACATATCAACCAAATTCAGTAATTTTGACATGTATGGATAGCTTAGATTTGGCGCTACATGTTGCAATTATCGGCGGCTTCTTAGAGTTAAAACTTGTGGAGAAAATTCAAACCTCGCAATGTTTATTTTCTTTCCGGCCAACATCTGTGTGCATATTACCTTCTATTTATTGCTCCATGCCTGTCAAATTCCCTGGGGTATGACTTGCTTTACTCATTCATAATTTCATGAAATATCAACCAAATTCAGTAATTTTGACATGTATGGATAGCTTAGATCTGGCGCTACATGTTGCAATCATCGGCGGCTTCTTAGAGTTAAAACTTGTGGAGAAAATTCAAACCTCGCAATGTTTATTTTCTTTCCGGCCAACATCTGTGTGCATATTACCTTCTATTTATTGCTCCATGCCTGTCAAATTCCCTGGGGTATGACTTGCTTTACTCATTCATAATTTCATGAAATATCAACCAAATTCAGTAATTTTGACATGTATGGATAGCTTAGATCTGGCGCTACATGTTGCAATCATCGGCGGCTTCTTAGAGTTAAAACTTGTGGAGAAAATTCAAACCTCGCAATGTTTATTTTCTTTCCGGCCAACATCTGTGTGCATATTACCGTCTATTTATTGCTCCATGCCTGTCAAATTCCCTGTGGTATGACTTGCTTTACTCATTCATAATTTCATGAAATATTAACCAAATTCAGTAATTTTGACATGTATGGATAGCTTAGATCTGGCGCTACATGTTGCAATCATCGGCGGCTTCTTAGAGTTAAAACTTGTGGAGAAAATTCAAACCTCGCAATGTTTATTTTCTTTCCGGCCAACATCTGTGTACATGTTACCGTCTATTTATTGCTCCATGCATGTCAAATTCCCTGGGTATGGACTTGCTTTACTCATTCATAATTGCATGAAATATCAACCAAATTCAGTCATTTTGACATGTATGGATAGCTTAGATCTGGCGCTACATGTTGCAATTATCGGCGGCTTCTTAGAGTTAAAACTTGTTGAGAAAATTCAAACCTCGCAATGTTTATTTTCTTTCCGGCCAACATCTGTGTGCATATTACCTTCTATTTATTGCTCCATGCCTGTCAAATTCCCTGGGGTTTGGACTTGCTTTACTCATTCATAATTGCATGACATATCAACCAAATTCAGTAATTTTGACATGTATGGATAGCTTAGATTTGGCGCTACATGTTGCAATTATCGGCGGCTTCTTAGAGTTAAAACTTGTGGAGAAAATTCAAACCTCGCAATGTTTATTTTCTTTCCGGCCAACATCTGTGTGCATATTACCTTCTATTTATTGCTCCATGCCTGTCAAATTCCCTGGGGTATGACTTGCTTTACTCATTCATAATTTCATGAAATATCAACCAAATTCAGTAATTTTGACATGTATGGATAGCTTAGATCTGGCGCTACATGTTGCAATCATCGGCGGCTTCTTAGAGTTAAAACTTGTGGAGAAAATTCAAACCTCGCAATGTTTATTTTCTTTCCGGCCAACATCTGTGTGCATATTACCGTCTATTTATTGCTCCATGCCTGTCAAATTCCCTGTGGTATGACTTGCTTTACTCATTCATAATTTCATGAAATATTAACCAAATTCAGTAATTTTGACATGTATGGATAGCTTAGATCTGGCGCTACATGTTGCAATCATCGGCGGCTTCTTAGAGTTAAAACTTGTGGAGAAAATTCAAACCTCGCAATGTTTATTTTCTTTCCGGCCAACATCTGTGTACATGTTACCGTCTATTTATTGCTCCATGCATGTCAAATTCCCTGGGGTATGGACTTGCTTTACTCATTCATAATTGCATGAAATATCAACCAAATTCAGTCATTTTGACATGTATGGATAGCTTAGATCTGGCGCTACATGTTGCAATCATCGGCGGCTTCTTAGAGTTAAAACTTGTGGAGAAAATTCAAACCTCGCAATGTTTATTTTCTTCCCGGCCACCATCTGTGTGCAGATTACCTTTTATTTATTGCTCCATGCCTGTCAAATTCCCTGGGGTTTGGACTTGCTTTACTCATTCATAATTGCATGAAATATCAACCAAATTCAGTTATTTTGACATGTATGGATAGCTTAGATCTGGCGCTACATGTTGCAATTATCGGCGGCTTCTTAGAGTTAAAACTTGTGGAGAAAATTCAAACCTCGCAATGTTTATTTTCTTTCCGGCCAACATTTGTGTGCATATTACCTTCTATTTATTGCTCCATGCCTGTCAAATTCCCTGGGGTATGACTTGCTTTACTCATTCATAATTTCATGAAATATCAACCAAATTCAGTAATTTTGACATGTATGGATAGCTTAGATCTGGCGCTACATGTTGCAATCATCGGCGGCTTCTTAGAGTTAAAACTTGTGGAGAAAATTCAAACCTCGCAATGTTTATTTTCTTTCCGGCCAACATCTGTGTACATGTTACCGTCTATTTATTGCTCCATGCATGTCAAATTCCCTGGGGTATGGACTTGCTTTACTCATTCATAATTGCATGAAATATCAACCAAATGCAGTAATTTTGACATGTATGGAGAGCTTAGATCTGGCGCTACATGTTGCAATTATCGGCGGCTTCTTAGAGTTAAAACTTGTGGAGAAAATTCAAACCTCGCAATGTTTATTTTCTTCCCGGCCACCATCTGTGTGCAGATTACCTTTTATTTATTGCTCCATGCCTGTCAAATTCCCTGGGGTTTGGACTTGCTTTACTCATTCATAATTGCATGAAATATCAACCAAATTCAGTTATTTTGACATGTATGGATAGCTTAGATCTGGCGCTACATGTTGCAATTATCGGCGGCTTCTTAGAGTTAAAACTTGTGGAGAAAATTCAAACCTCGCAAAGTTTATTTTCTTTCTGGCCAACATCTGTGTACATGTTACCGTCTATTTATTGCTCCATGCCTGTCAAATTCCCTGGGGTATGACTTGCTTTACTCATTCATAATTTCATGAAATATCAACCAAATTCAGTCATTTTGACATGTATGGATAGCTTAGATCTGGCGCTACATGTTGCAATCATCGGCGGCTTCTTAGAGTTAAAACTTGTGGAGAAAATTCAAACCTCGCAATGTTTATTTTCTTTCCGGCCAACATCTGTGTACATGTTACAGTCTATTTATTGCTCCATGCATGTCAAATTCCCTGGGGTATGGACTTGCTTTACTCATTCATAATTGCATGAAATATCAACCAAATGCAGTAATTTTGACATGTATGGAGAGCTTAGATCTGGCGCTACATGTTGCAATTATCGGCGGCTTCTTAGAGTTAAAACTTGTGGAGAAAATTCAAACCTCGCAATGTTTATTTTCTTCCCGGCCACCATCTGTGTGCAGATTACCTTTTATTTATTGCTCCATGCATGTCAAATTCCCTGGGGTTTGGACTTGCTTTACTCATTCATAATTGCATGAAATATCAACCAAATTCAGTAATTTTGACTTGTATGGATAGCTTAGATTTGGCGCTACATGTTGCAATTATCGGCGGCTTCTTAGAGTTAAAACTTGTGGAGAAAATTCAAACCTCGCAATGTTTATTTTCTTTCCGGCCAACATTTGTGTGCATATTACCTTCTATTTATTGCTCCATGCCTGTCAAATTCCCTGGGGTATGACTTGCTTTACTCATTCATAATTTCATGAAATATCAACCAAATTCAGTAATTTTGACATGTATGGATAGCTTAGATCTGGCGCTACATGTTGCAATTATCGGCGGCTTCTTAGAGTTAAAACTTGTTTAGAAAATTCAAACCTCGCAATGTTTATTTTCTTTCCGGCCAACATCTGTGTGCATATTACCTTCTATTTATTGCTCCATGCCTGTCAAATTCCCTGGGGTATGACTTGCTTTACTCATTCATAATTTCATGAAATATCAACCAAATTCAGTAATTTTGACATGTATGGATAGCTTAGATCTGGCGCTACATGTTGCAATCATCGGCGGCTTCTTAGAGTTAAAACTTGTGGAGAAAATTCAAACCTCGCAATGTTTATTTTCTTCCCGGCCACCATCTGTGTGCAGATTACCTTTTATTTATTGCTCCATGCCTGTCAAATTCCCTGGGGTTTGGACTTGCTTTACTCATTCATAATTTCATGAAATATTAACCAAATTCAGTAATTTTGACATGTATGGATAGCTTAGATCTGGCGCTACATGTTGCAATCATCGGCGGCTTCTTAGAGTTAAAACTTGTGGAGAAAATTCAAACCTCGCAATGTTTATTTTCTTTCCGGCCAACATCTGTGTACATGTTACCGTCTATTTATTGCTCCATGCATGTCAAATTCCCTGGGTATGGACTTGCTTTACTCATTCATAATTGCATGAAATATCAACCAAATTCAGTCATTTTGACATGTATGGATAGCTTAGATCTGGCGCTACATGTTGCAATTATCGGCGGCTTCTTAGAGTTAAAACTTGTTGAGAAAATTCAAACCTCGCAATGTTTATTTTCTTTCCGGCCAACATCTGTGTGCATATTACCTTCTATTTATTGCTCCATGCCTGTCAAATTCCCTGGGGTTTGGACTTGCTTTACTCATTCATAATTGCATGACATATCAACCAAATTCAGTAATTTTGACATGTATGGATAGCTTAGATTTGGCGCTACATGTTGCAATTATCGGCGGCTTCTTAGAGTTAAAACCTGTGGAGAAAATTCAAACCTCGCAATGTTTATTTTCTTTCCGGCCAACATCTGTGTGCATATTACCTTCTATTTATTGCTCCATGCCTGTCAAATTCCCTGGGGTATGACTTGCTTTACTCATTCATAATTTCATGAAATATCAACCAAATTCAGTAATTTTGACATGTATGGATAGCTTAGATCTGGCGCTACATGTTGCAATCATCGGCGGCTTCTTAGAGTTAAAACTTGTGGAGAAAATTCAAACCTCGCAATGTTTATTTTCTTTCCGGCCAACATCTGTGTGCATATTACCGTCTATTTATTGCTCCATGCCTGTCAAATTCCCTGTGGTATGACTTGCTTTACTCATTCATAATTTCATGAAATATTAACCAAATTCAGTAATTTTGACATGTATGGATAGCTTAGATCTGGCGCTACATGTTGCAATCATCGGCGGCTTCTTAGAGTTAAAACTTGTGGAGAAAATTCAAACCTCGCAATGTTTATTTTCTTTCCGGCCAACATCTGTGTACATGTTACCGTCTATTTATTGCTCCATGCATGTCAAATTCCCTGGGGTATGGACTTGCTTTACTCATTCATAATTGCATGAAATATCAACCAAATTCAGTCATTTTGACATGTATGGATAGCTTAGATCTGGCGCTACATGTTGCAATCATCGGCGGCTTCTTAGAGTTAAAACTTGTGGAGAAAATTCAAACCTCGCAATGTTTATTTTCTTCCCGGCCACCATCTGTGTGCAGATTACCTTTTATTTATTGCTCCATGCCTGTCAAATTCCCTGGGGTTTGGACTTGCTTTACTCATTCATAATTGCATGAAATATCAACCAAATTCAGTTATTTTGACATGTATGGATAGCTTAGATCTGGCGCTACATGTTGCAATTATCGGCGGCTTCTTAGAGTTAAAACTTGTGGAGAAAATTCAAACCTCGCAATGTTTATTTTCTTTCCGGCCAACATTTGTGTGCATATTACCTTCTATTTATTGCTCCATGCCTGTCAAATTCCCTGGGGTATGACTTGCTTTACTCATTCATAATTTCATGAAATATCAACCAAATTCAGTAATTTTGACATGTATGGATAGCTTAGATCTGGCGCTACATGTTGCAATCATCGGCGGCTTCTTAGAGTTAAAACTTGTGGAGAAAATTCAAACCTCGCAATGTTTATTTTCTTTCCGGCCAACATCTGTGTACATGTTACCGTCTATTTATTGCTCCATGCATGTCAAATTCCCTGGGGTATGGACTTGCTTTACTCATTCATAATTGCATGAAATATCAACCAAATGCAGTAATTTTGACATGTATGGAGAGCTTAGATCTGGCGCTACATGTTGCAATTATCGGCGGCTTCTTAGAGTTAAAACTTGTGGAGAAAATTCAAACCTCGCAATGTTTATTTTCTTCCCGGCCACCATCTGTGTGCAGATTACCTTTTATTTATTGCTCCATGCCTGTCAAATTCCCTGGGGTTTGGACTTGCTTTACTCATTCATAATTGCATGAAATATCAACCAAATTCAGTTATTTTGACATGTATGGATAGCTTAGATCTGGCGCTACATGTTGCAATTATCGGCGGCTTCTTAGAGTTAAAACTTGTGGAGAAAATTCAAACCTCGCAAAGTTTATTTTCTTTCTGGCCAACATCTGTGTACATGTTACCGTCTATTTATTGCTCCATGCCTGTCAAATTCCCTGGGGTATGACTTGCTTTACTCATTCATAATTTCATGAAATATCAACCAAATTCAGTCATTTTGACATGTATGGATAGCTTAGATCTGGCGCTACATGTTGCAATCATCGGCGGCTTCTTAGAGTTAAAACTTGTGGAGAAAATTCAAACCTCGCAATGTTTATTTTCTTTCCGGCCAACATCTGTGTACATGTTACCGTCTATTTATTGCTCCATGCATGTCAAATTCCCTGGGGTATGGACTTGCTTTACTCATTCATAATTGCATGAAATATCAACCAAATGCAGTAATTTTGACATGTATGGAGAGCTTAGATCTGGCGCTACATGTTGCAATTATCGGCGGCTTCTTAGAGTTAAAACTTGTGGAGAAAATTCAAACCTCGCAATGTTTATTTTCTTCCCGGCCACCATCTGTGTGCAGATTACCTTTTATTTATTGCTCCATGCCTGTCAAATTCCCTGGGGTTTGGACTTGCTTTACTCATTCATAATTGCATGAAATATCAACCAAATTCAGTAATTTTGACATGTATGGATAGCTTAGATTTGGCGCTACATGTTGCAATTATCGGCGGCTTCTTAGAGTTAAAACTTGTGGAGAAAATTCAAACCTCGCAATGTTTATTTTCTTTCCGGCCAACATTTGTGTGCATATTACCTTCTATTTATTGCTCCATGCCTGTCAAATTCCCTGGGGTATGACTTGCTTTACTCATTCATAATTTCATGAAATATCAACCAAATTCAGTAATTTTGACATGTATGGATAGCTTAGATCTGGCGCTACATGTTGCAATTATCGGCGGCTTCTTAGAGTTAAAACTTGTTTAGAAAATTCAAACCTCGCAATGTTTATTTTCTTTCCGGCCAACATCTGTGTGCATATTACCTTCTATTTATTGCTCCATGCCTGTCAAATTCCCTGGGGTATGACTTGCTTTACTCATTCATAATTTCATGAAATATCAACCAAATTCAGTAATTTTGACATGTATGGATAGCTTAGATCTGGCGCTACATGTTGCAATCATCGGCGGCTTCTTAGAGTTAAAACTTGTGGAGAAAATTCAAACCTCGCAATGTTTATTTTCTTCCCGGCCACCATCTGTGTGCAGATTACCTTTTATTTATTGCTCCATGCCTGTCAAATTCCCTGGGGTTTGGACTTGCTTTACTCATTCATAATTGCATGAAATATCAACCAAATTCAGTTATTTTGACATGTATGGATAGCTTAGATCTGGCGCTACATGTTGCAATTATCGGCGGCTTCTTAGAGTTAAAACTTGTGGAGAAAATTCAAACCTCGCAATGTTTATTTTCTTTCCGGCCAACATTTGTGTGCATATTACCTTCTATTTATTGCTCCATGCCTGTCAAATTCCCTGGGGTATGACTTGCTTTACTCATTCATAATTTCATGAAATATCAACCAAATTCAGTAATTTTGACATGTATGGATAGCTTAGATCTGGCGCTACATGTTGCAATCATCGGCGGCTTCTTAGAGTTAAAACTTGTGGAGAAAATTCAAACCTCGCAATGTTTATTTTCTTTCCGGCCAACATCTGTGTACATGTTACCGTCTATTTATTGCTCCATGCATGTCAAATTCCCTGGGGTATGGACTTGCTTTACTCATTCATAATTGCATGAAATATCAACCAAATGCAGTAATTTTGACATGTATGGAGAGCTTAGATCTGGCGCTACATGTTGCAATTATCGGCGGCTTCTTAGAGTTAAAACTTGTGGAGAAAATTCAAACCTCGCAATGTTTATTTTCTTCCCGGCCACCATCTGTGTGCAGATTACCTTTTATTTATTGCTCCATGCCTGTCAAATTCCCTGGGGTTTGGACTTGCTTTACTCATTCATAATTGCATGAAATATCAACCAAATTCAGTTATTTTGACATGTATGGATAGCTTAGATCTGGCGCTACATGTTGCAATTATCGGCGGCTTCTTAGAGTTAAAACTTGTGGAGAAAATTCAAACCTCGCAAAGTTTATTTTCTTTCTGGCCAACATCTGTGTACATGTTACCGTCTATTTATTGCTCCATGCCTGTCAAATTCCCTGGGGTATGACTTGCTTTACTCATTCATAATTTCATGAAATATCAACCAAATTCAGTAATTTTGACATGTATGGATAGCTTAGATCTGGCGCTACATGTTGCAATTATCGGCGGCTTCTTAGAGTTAAAACTTGTTTAGAAAATTCAAACCTCGCAATGTTTATTTTCTTTCCGGCCAACATCTGTGTGCATATTACCTTCTATTTATTGCTCCATGCCTGTCAAATTCCCTGGGGTATGACTTGCTTTACTCATTCATAATTTCATGAAATATCAACCAAATTCAGTAATTTTGACATGTATGGATAGCTTAGATCTGGCGCTACATGTTGCAATCATCGGCGGCTTCTTAGAGTTAAAACTTGTGGAGAAAATTCAAACCTCGCAATGTTTATTTTCTTCCCGGCCACCATCTGTGTGCAGATTACCTTTTATTTATTGCTCCATGCCTGTCAAATTCCCTGGGGTTTGGACTTGCTTTACTCATTCATAATTGCATGAAATATCAACCAAATTCAGTAATTTTGACATGTATGGATAGCTTAGATCTGGCGCTACATGTTGCAATCATCGGCGGCTTCTTAGAGTTAAAACTTGTTGAGAAAATTCAAACCTCGCAATGTTTATTTTCTTTCCGGCCAACATCTGTGTACATGTTACCGTCTATTTATTGCTCCATGCATGTCAAATTCCCTGGGGTATGGACTTGCTTTACTCATTCATAATTGCATGAAATATCAACCAAATGCAGTAATTTTGACATGTATGGAGAGCTTAGATTTGGCGCTACATGTTGCAATTATCGGCGGCTTCTTAGAGTTAAAACTTGTGGAGAAAATTCAAACCTCGCAATGTTTATTTTCTTTCCGGCCAACATTTGTGTGCATATTACCTTCTATTTATTGCTCCATGCCTGTCAAATTCCCTGGGGTATGACTTGCTTTACTCATTCATAATTTCATGAAATATCAACCAAATTCAGTAATTTTGACATGTATGGATAGCTTAGATCTGGCGCTACATGTTGCAATCATCGGCGGCTTCTTAGAGTTAAAACTTGTCGAGAAAATTCAAACCTCGCAATGTTTATTTTCTTTCCGGCCAACATCTGTGTGCATATTACCTTCTATTTATTGCTCCATGCCTGTCAAATTCCCTGGGGTATGACTTGCTTTACTCATTCATAATTTCATGAAATATCAACCAAATTCAGTAATTTTGACATGTATGGATAGCTTAGATCTGGCGCTACATGTTGCAATCATCGGCGGCTTCTTAGAGTTAAAACTTGTGGAGAAAATTCAAACCTCGCAATGTTTATTTTCTTTCCGGCCAACATCTGTGTACATGTTACCGTCTATTTATTGCTCCATGCATGTCAAATTCCCTGGGGTATGGACTTGCTTTACTCATTCATAATTGCATGAAATATCAACCAAATTCAGTCATTTTGACATGTATGGATAGCTTAGATCTGGCGCTACATGTTGCAATCATCGGCGGCTTCTTAGAGTTAAAACTTGTGGAGAAAATTCAAACCTCGCAATGTTTATTTTCTTCCCGGCCACCATCTGTGTGCAGATTACCTTTTATTTATTGCTCCATGCCTGTCAAATTCCCTGGGGTTTGGACTTGCTTTACTCATTCATAATTGCATGAAATATCAACCAAATTCAGTTATTTTGACATGTATGGATAGCTTAGATCTGGCGCTACATGTTGCAATCATCGGCGGCTTCTTAGAGTTAAAACTTGTGGAGAAAATTCAAACCTCGCAATGTTTATTTTCTTTCCGGCCAACATCTGTGTACATGTTACCGTCTATTTATTGCTCCATGCATGTCAAATTCCCTGGGGTATGGACTTGCTTTACTCATTCATAATTGCATGAAATATCAACCAAATGCAGTAATTTTGACATGTATGGAGAGCTTAGATCTGGCGCTACATGTTGCAATTATCGGCGGCTTCTTAGAGTTAAAACTTGTGGAGAAAATTCAAACCTCGCAATGTTTATTTTCTTTCCGGCCAACATTTGTGTGCATATTACCTTCTATTTATTGCTCCATGCCTGTCAAATTCCCTGGGGTATGACTTGCTTTACTCATTCATAATTTCATGAAATATCAACCAAATTCAGTAATTTTGACATGTATGGATAGCTTAGATCTGGCGCTACATGTTGCAATTATCGGCGGCTTCTTAGAGTTAAAACTTGTTTAGAAAATTCAAACCTCGCAATGTTTATTTTCTTTCCGGCCAACATCTGTGTGCATATTACCTTCTATTTATTGCTCCATGCCTGTCAAATTCCCTGGGGTATGACTTGCTTTACTCATTCATAATTTCATGAAATATCAACCAAATTCAGTAATTTTGACATGTATGGATAGCTTAGATCTGGCGCTACATGTTGCAATCATCGGCGGCTTCTTAGAGTTAAAACTTGTGGAGAAAATTCAAACCTCGCAATGTTTATTTTCTTCCCGGCCACCATCTGTGTGCAGATTACCTTTTATTTATTGCTCCATGCCTGTCAAATTCCCTGGGGTTTGGACTTGCTTTACTCATTCATAATTGCATGAAATATCAACCAAATTCAGTAATTTTGACATGTATGGATAGCTTAGATCTGGCGCTACATGTTGCAATCATCGGCGGCTTCTTAGAGTTAAAACTTGTTGAGAAAATTCAAACCTCGCAATGTTTATTTTCTTTCCGGCCAACATCTGTGTACATGTTACCGTCTATTTATTGCTCCATGCATGTCAAATTCCCTGGGGTATGGACTTGCTTTACTCATTCATAATTGCATGAAATATCAACCAAATGCAGTAATTTTGACATGTATGGAGAGCTTAGATTTGGCGCTACATGTTGCAATTATCGGCGGCTTCTTAGAGTTAAAACTTGTGGAGAAAATTCAAACCTCGCAATGTTTATTTTCTTTCCGGCCAACATTTGTGTGCATATTACCTTCTATTTATTGCTCCATGCCTGTCAAATTCCCTGGGGTATGACTTGCTTTACTCATTCATAATTTCATGAAATATCAACCAAATTCAGTAATTTTGACATGTATGGATAGCTTAGATCTGGCGCTACATGTTGCAATCATCGGCGGCTTCTTAGAGTTAAAACTTGTCGAGAAAATTCAAACCTCGCAATGTTTATTTTCTTTCCGGCCAACATCTGTGTGCATATTACCTTCTATTTATTGCTCCATGCCTGTCAAATTCCCTGGGGTATGACTTGCTTTACTCATTCATAATTTCATGAAATATCAACCAAATTCAGTAATTTTGACATGTATGGATAGCTTAGATCTGGCGCTACATGTTGCAATCATCGGCGGCTTCTTAGAGTTAAAACTTGTGGAGAAAATTCAAACCTCGCAATGTTTATTTTCTTTCCGGCCAACATCTGTGTACATGTTACCGTCTATTTATTGCTCCATGCATGTCAAATTCCCTGGGGTATGGACTTGCTTTACTCATTCATAATTGCATGAAATATCAACCAAATTCAGTCATTTTGACATGTATGGATAGCTTAGATCTGGCGCTACATGTTGCAATCATCGGCGGCTTCTTAGAGTTAAAACTTGTGGAGAAAATTCAAACCTCGCAATGTTTATTTTCTTCCCGGCCACCATCTGTGTGCAGATTACCTTTTATTTATTGCTCCATGCCTGTCAAATTCCCTGGGGTTTGGACTTGCTTTACTCATTCATAATTGCATGAAATATCAACCAAATTCAGTTATTTTGACATGTATGGATAGCTTAGATCTGGCGCTACATGTTGCAATCATCGGCGGCTTCTTAGAGTTAAAACTTGTGGAGAAAATTCAAACCTCGCAATGTTTATTTTCTTTCCGGCCAACATCTGTGTACATGTTACCGTCTATTTATTGCTCCATGCATGTCAAATTCCCTGGGGTATGGACTTGCTTTACTCATTCATAATTGCATGAAATATCAACCAAATGCAGTAATTTTGACATGTATGGAGAGCTTAGATCTGGCGCTACATGTTGCAATTATCGGCGGCTTCTTAGAGTTAAAACTTGTGGAGAAAATTCAAACCTCGCAATGTTTATTTTCTTCCCGGCCACCATCTGTGTGCAGATTACCTTTTATTTATTGCTCCATGCCTGTCAAATTCCCTGGGGTATGACTTGCTTTACTCATTCATAATTTCATGAAATATCAACCAAATTCAGTAATTTTGACATGTATGGATAGCTTAGATCTGGCGCTACATGTTGCAATCATCGGCGGCTTCTTAGAGTTAAAACTTGTGGAGAAAATTCAAACCTCGCAATGTTTATTTTCTTTCCGGCCAACATCTGTGTGCATATTACCGTCTATTTATTGCTCCATGCCTGTCAAATTCCCTGTGGTATGACTTGCTTTACTCATTCATAATTTCATGAAATATTAACCAAATTCAGTAATTTTGACATGTATGGATAGCTTAGATCTGGCGCTACATGTTGCAATCATCGGCGGCTTCTTAGAGTTAAAACTTGTGGAGAAAATTCAAACCTCGCAATGTTTATTTTCTTTCCGGCCAACATCTGTGTACATGTTACCGTCTATTTATTGCTCCATGCATGTCAAATTCCCTGGGGTATGGACTTGCTTTACTCATTCATAATTGCATGAAATATCAACCAAATTCAGTCATTTTGACATGTATGGATAGCTTAGATCTGGCGCTACATGTTGCAATTATCGGCGGCTTCTTAGAGTTAAAACTTGTTGAGAAAATTCAAACCTCGCAATGTTTATTTTCTTTCCGGCCAACATCTGTGTGCATATTACCTTCTATTTATTGCTCCATGCCTGTCAAATTCCCTGGGGTTTGGACTTGCTTTACTCATTCATAATTGCATGACATATCAACCAAATTCAGTAATTTTGACATGTATGGATAGCTTAGATTTGGCGCTACATGTTGCAATTATCGGCGGCTTCTTAGAGTTAAAACTTGTGGAGAAAATTCAAACCTCGCAATGTTTATTTTCTTTCCGGCCAACATCTGTGTGCATATTACCTTCTATTTATTGCTCCATGCCTGTCAAATTCCCTGGGGTATGACTTGCTTTACTCATTCATAATTTCATGAAATATCAACCAAATTCAGTAATTTTGACATGTATGGATAGCTTAGATCTGGCGCTACATGTTGCAATCATCGGCGGCTTCTTAGAGTTAAAACTTGTGGAGAAAATTCAAACCTCGCAATGTTTATTTTCTTTCCGGCCAACATCTGTGTGCATATTACCGTCTATTTATTGCTCCATGCCTGTCAAATTCCCTGTGGTATGACTTGCTTTACTCATTCATAATTTCATGAAATATTAACCAAATTCAGTAATTTTGACATGTATGGATAGCTTAGATCTGGCGCTACATGTTGCAATCATCGGCGGCTTCTTAGAGTTAAAACTTGTGGAGAAAATTCAAACCTCGCAATGTTTATTTTCTTTCCGGCCAACATCTGTGTACATGTTACCGTCTATTTATTGCTCCATGCATGTCAAATTCCCTGGGGTATGGACTTGCTTTACTCATTCATAATTGCATGAAATATCAACCAAATTCAGTCATTTTGACATGTATGGATAGCTTAGATCTGGCGCTACATGTTGCAATCATCGGCGGCTTCTTAGAGTTAAAACTTGTGGAGAAAATTCAAACCTCGCAATGTTTATTTTCTTCCCGGCCACCATCTGTGTGCAGATTACCTTTTATTTATTGCTCCATGCCTGTCAAATTCCCTGGGGTTTGGACTTGCTTTACTCATTCATAATTGCATGAAATATCAACCAAATTCAGTTATTTTGACATGTATGGATAGCTTAGATCTGGCGCTACATGTTGCAATCATCGGCGGCTTCTTAGAGTTAAAACTTGTGGAGAAAATTCAAACCTCGCAATGTTTATTTTCTTTCCGGCCAACATCTGTGTACATGTTACCGTCTATTTATTGCTCCATGCATGTCAAATTCCCTGGGGTATGGACTTGCTTTACTCATTCATAATTGCATGAAATATCAACCAAATGCAGTAATTTTGACATGTATGGAGAGCTTAGATCTGGCGCTACATGTTGCAATTATCGGCGGCTTCTTAGAGTTAAAACTTGTGGAGAAAATTCAAACCTCGCAATGTTTATTTTCTTCCCGGCCACCATCTGTGTGCAGATTACCTTTTATTTATTGCTCCATGCCTGTCAAATTCCCTGGGTTTTGGACTTGCTTTACTCATTCATAATTGCATGAAATATCAACCAAATTCAGTAATTTTGACATGTATGGATAGCTTAGATTTGGCGCTACATGTTGCAATTATCGGCGGCTTCTTAGAGTTAAAACTTGTGGAGAAAATTCAAACCTCGCAATGTTTATTTTCTTTCCGGCCAACATTTGTGTGCATATTACCTTCTATTTATTGCTCCATGCCTGTCAAATTCCCTGGGGTATGACTTGCTTTACTCATTCATAATTTCATGAAATATCAACCAAATTCAGTAATTTTGACATGTATGGATAGCTTAGATCTGGCGCTACATGTTGCAATCATCGGCGGCTTCTTAGAGTTAAAACTTGTGGAGAAAATTCAAACCTCGCAATGTTTATTTTCTTTCCGGCCAACATCTGTGTACATGTTACCGTCTATTTATTGCTCCATGCATGTCAAATTCCCTGGGGTATGGACTTGCTTTACTCATTCATAATTGCATGAAATATCAACCAAATGCAGTAATTTTGACATGTATGGAGAGCTTAGATCTGGCGCTACATGTTGCAATTATCGGCGGCTTCTTAGAGTTAAAACTTGTGGAGAAAATTCAAACCTCGCAATGTTTATTTTCTTCCCGGCCACCATCTGTGTGCAGATTACCTTTTATTTATTGCTCCATGCCTGTCAAATTCCCTGGGGTTTGGACTTGCTTTACTCATTCATAATTGCATGAAATATCAACCAAATTCAGTTATTTTGACATGTATGGATAGCTTAGATCTGGCGCTACATGTTGCAATTATCGGCGGCTTCTTAGAGTTAAAACTTGTGGAGAAAATTCAAACCTCGCAAAGTTTATTTTCTTTCTGGCCAACATCTGTGTACATGTTACCGTCTATTTATTGCTCCATGCCTGTCAAATTCCCTGGGGTATGACTTGCTTTACTCATTCATAATTTCATGAAATATCAACCAAATTCAGTCATTTTGACATGTATGGATAGCTTAGATCTGGCGCTACATGTTGCAATCATCGGCGGCTTCTTAGAGTTAAAACTTGTTGAGAAAATTCAAACCTCGCAATGTTTATTTTCTTTCCGGCCAACATCTGTGTGCATATTACCTTCTATTTATTGCTCCATGCCTGTCAAATTCCCTGGGGTTTGGACTTGCTTTACTCATTCATAATTGCATGACATATCAACCAAATTCAGTAATTTTGACATGTATGGATAGCTTAGATTTGGCGCTACATGTTGCAATTATCGGCGGCTTCTTAGAGTTAAAACTTGTGGAGAAAATTCAAACCTCGCAATGTTTATTTTCTTTCCGGCCAACATCTGTGTGCATATTACCTTCTATTTATTGCTCCATGCCTGTCAAATTCCCTGGGGTATGACTTGCTTTACTCATTCATAATTTCATGAAATATCAACCAAATTCAGTAATTTTGACATGTATGGATAGCTTAGATCTGGCGCTACATGTTGCAATCATCGGCGGCTTCTTAGAGTTAAAACTTGTGGAGAAAATTCAAACCTCGCAATGTTTATTTTCTTTCCGGCCAACATCTGTGTGCATATTACCGTCTATTTATTGCTCCATGCCTGTCAAATTCCCTGTGGTATGACTTGCTTTACTCATTCATAATTTCATGAAATATTAACCAAATTCAGTAATTTTGACATGTATGGATAGCTTAGATCTGGCGCTACATGTTGCAATCATCGGCGGCTTCTTAGAGTTAAAACTTGTGGAGAAAATTCAAACCTCGCAATGTTTATTTTCTTTCCGGCCAACATCTGTGTACATGTTACCGTCTATTTATTGCTCCATGCATGTCAAATTCCCTGGGGTATGGACTTGCTTTACTCATTCATAATTGCATGAAATATCAACCAAATTCAGTCATTTTGACATGTATGGATAGCTTAGATCTGGCGCTACATGTTGCAATCATCGGCGGCTTCTTAGAGTTAAAACTTGTGGAGAAAATTCAAACCTCGCAATGTTTATTTTCTTCCCGGCCACCATCTGTGTGCAGATTACCTTTTATTTATTGCTCCATGCCTGTCAAATTCCCTGGGGTTTGGACTTGCTTTACTCATTCATAATTGCATGAAATATCAACCAAATTCAGTTATTTTGACATGTATGGATAGCTTAGATCTGGCGCTACATGTTGCAATCATCGGCGGCTTCTTAGAGTTAAAACTTGTGGAGAAAATTCAAACCTCGCAATGTTTATTTTCTTTCCGGCCAACATCTGTGTACATGTTACCGTCTATTTATTGCTCCATGCATGTCAAATTCCCTGGGGTATGGACTTGCTTTACTCATTCATAATTGCATGAAATATCAACCAAATGCAGTAATTTTGACATGTATGGAGAGCTTAGATCTGGCGCTACATGTTGCAATTATCGGCGGCTTCTTAGAGTTAAAACTTGTGGAGAAAATTCAAACCTCGCAATGTTTATTTTCTTCCCGGCCACCATCTGTGTGCAGATTACCTTTTATTTATTGCTCCATGCCTGTCAAATTCCCTGGGTTTTGGACTTGCTTTACTCATTCATAATTGCATGAAATATCAACCAAATTCAGTAATTTTGACATGTATGGATAGCTTAGATTTGGCGCTACATGTTGCAATTATCGGCGGCTTCTTAGAGTTAAAACTTGTGGAGAAAATTCAAACCTCGCAATGTTTATTTTCTTTCCGGCCAACATTTGTGTGCATATTACCTTCTATTTATTGCTCCATGCCTGTCAAATTCCCTGGGGTATGACTTGCTTTACTCATTCATAATTTCATGAAATATCAACCAAATTCAGTAATTTTGACATGTATGGATAGCTTAGATCTGGCGCTACATGTTGCAATCATCGGCGGCTTCTTAGAGTTAAAACTTGTGGAGAAAATTCAAACCTCGCAATGTTTATTTTCTTTCCGGCCAACATCTGTGTACATGTTACCGTCTATTTATTGCTCCATGCATGTCAAATTCCCTGGGGTATGGACTTGCTTTACTCATTCATAATTGCATGAAATATCAACCAAATGCAGTAATTTTGACATGTATGGAGAGCTTAGATCTGGCGCTACATGTTGCAATTATCGGCGGCTTCTTAGAGTTAAAACTTGTGGAGAAAATTCAAACCTCGCAATGTTTATTTTCTTCCCGGCCACCATCTGTGTGCAGATTACCTTTTATTTATTGCTCCATGCCTGTCAAATTCCCTGGGGTTTGGACTTGCTTTACTCATTCATAATTGCATGAAATATCAACCAAATTCAGTTATTTTGACATGTATGGATAGCTTAGATCTGGCGCTACATGTTGCAATTATCGGCGGCTTCTTAGAGTTAAAACTTGTGGAGAAAATTCAAACCTCGCAAAGTTTATTTTCTTTCTGGCCAACATCTGTGTACATGTTACCGTCTATTTATTGCTCCATGCCTGTCAAATTCCCTGGGGTATGACTTGCTTTACTCATTCATAATTTCATGAAATATCAACCAAATTCAGTCATTTTGACATGTATGGATAGCTTAGATCTGGCGCTACATGTTGCAATCATCGGCGGCTTCTTAGAGTTAAAACTTGTGGAGAAAATTCAAACCTCGCAATGTTTATTTTCTTTCCGGCCAACATCTGTGTACATGTTACCGTCTATTTATTGCTCCATGCATGTCAAATTCCCTGGGGTATGGACTTGCTTTACTCATTCATAATTGCATGAAATATCAACCAAATGCAGTAATTTTGACATGTATGGATAGCTTAGATTTGGCGCTACATGTTGCAATTATCGGCGGCTTCTTAGAGTTAAAACTTGTGGAGAAAATTCAAACCTCGCAATGTTTATTTTCTTTCCGGCCAACATTTGTGTGCATATTACCTTCTATTTATTGCTCCATGCCTGTCAAATTCCCTGGGGTATGACTTGCTTTACTCATTCATAATTTCATGAAATATCAACCAAATTCAGTAATTTTGACATGTATGGATAGCTTAGATCTGGCGCTACATGTTGCAATTATCGGCGGCTTCTTAGAGTTAAAACTTGTTTAGAAAATTCAAACCTCGCAATGTTTATTTTCTTTCCGGCCAACATCTGTGTGCATATTACCTTCTATTTATTGCTCCATGCCTGTCAAATTCCCTGGGGTATGACTTGCTTTACTCATTCATAATTTCATGAAATATCAACCAAATTCAGTAATTTTGACATGTATGGATAGCTTAGATCTGGCGCTACATGTTGCAATCATCGGCGGCTTCTTAGAGTTAAAACTTGTGGAGAAAATTCAAACCTCGCAATGTTTATTTTCTTCCCGGCCACCATCTGTGTGCAGATTACCTTTTATTTATTGCTCCATGCATGTCAAATTCCCTGGGGTTTGGACTTGCTTTACTCATTCATAATTGCATGAAATATCAACAAAATTCAGTAATTTTGACATGTATGGGTAGCTTAGATCTGGCGCTACATGTTGCAATCATCGGCGGCTTCTTAGAGTTAAAACTTGTGGAGAAAATTCAAACCTCGCAATGTTTATTTTCTTTCCGGCCAACATCTGTGTACATGTTACCGTCTATTTATTGCTCCATGCCTGTCAAATTCCCTGGGGTATGACTTGCTTTACTCATTCATAATTTCATGAAATATCAACCAAATTCAGTAATTTTGACATGTATGGATAGCTTAGATCTGGCGCTACATGTTGCAATCATCGGCGGCTTCTTAGAGTTAAAACTTGTGGAGAAAATTCAAACCTCGCAATGTTTATTTTCTTTCCGGCCAACATCTGTGTGCATATTACCTTCTATTTATTGCTCCATGCCTGTCAAATTCCCTGGGGTATGACTTGCTTTACTCATTCATAATTTCATGAAATATCAACCAAATTCAGTAATTTTGACATGTATGGATAGCTTAGATTTGGCGCTACATGTTGCAATTATCGGCGGCTTCTTAGAGTTAAAACTTGTGGAGAAAATTCAAACCTCGCAATGTTTATTTTCTTTCCGGCCAACATTTGTGTGCATATTACCTTCTATTTATTGCTCCATGCCTGTCAAATTCCCTGGGGTATGACTTGCTTTACTCATTCATAATTTCATGAAATATCAACCAAATTCAGTAATTTTGACATGTATGGATAGCTTAGATCTGGCGCTACATGTTGCAATCATCGGCGGCTTCTTAGAGTTAAAACTTGTGGAGAAAATTCAAACCTCGCAATGTTTATTTTCTTTCCGGCCAACATCTGTGTACATGTTACCGTCTATTTATTGCTCCATGCATGTCAAATTCCCTGGGGTATGGACTTGCTTTACTCATTCATAATTGCATGAAATATCAACCAAATGCAGTAATTTTGACATGTATGGAGAGCTTAGATCTGGCGCTACATGTTGCAATTATCGGCGGCTTCTTAGAGTTAAAACTTGTGGAGAAAATTCAAACCTCGCAATGTTTATTTTCTTCCCGGCCACCATCTGTGTGCAGATTACCTTTTATTTATTGCTCCATGCCTGTCAAATTCCCTGGGGTTTGGACTTGCTTTACTCATTCATAATTGCATGAAATATCAACCAAATTCAGTTATTTTGACATGTATGGATAGCTTAGATCTGGCGCTACATGTTGCAATTATCGGCGGCTTCTTAGAGTTAAAACTTGTGGAGAAAATTCAAACCTCGCAAAGTTTATTTTCTTTCTGGCCAACATCTGTGTACATGTTACCGTCTATTTATTGCTCCATGCCTGTCAAATTCCCTGGGGTATGACTTGCTTTACTCATTCATAATTTCATGAAATATCAACCAAATTCAGTCATTTTGACATGTATGGATAGCTTAGATCTGGCGCTACATGTTGCAATCATCGGCGGCTTCTTAGAGTTAAAACTTGTGGAGAAAATTCAAACCTCGCAATGTTTATTTTCTTTCCGGCCAACATCTGTGTACATGTTACCGTCTATTTATTGCTCCATGCATGTCAAATTCCCTGGGGTATGGACTTGCTTTACTCATTCATAATTGCATGAAATATCAACCAAATGCAGTAATTTTGACATGTATGGAGAGCTTAGATCTGGCGCTACATGTTGCAATTATCGGCGGCTTCTTAGAGTTAAAACTTGTGGAGAAAATTCAAACCTCGCAATGTTTATTTTCTTCCCGGCCACCATCTGTGTGCAGATTACCTTTTATTTATTGCTCCATGCCTGTCAAATTCCCTGGGGTTTGGACTTGCTTTACTCATTCATAATTGCATGAAATATCAACCAAATTCAGTAATTTTGACATGTATGGATAGCTTAGATTTGGCGCTACATGTTGCAATTATCGGCGGCTTCTTAGAGTTAAAACTTGTGGAGAAAATTCAAACCTCGCAATGTTTATTTTCTTTCCGGCCAACATTTGTGTGCATATTACCTTCTATTTATTGCTCCATGCCTGTCAAATTCCCTGGGGTATGACTTGCTTTACTCATTCATAATTTCATGAAATATCAACCAAATTCAGTAATTTTGACATGTATGGATAGCTTAGATCTGGCGCTACATGTTGCAATTATCGGCGGCTTCTTAGAGTTAAAACTTGTTTAGAAAATTCAAACCTCGCAATGTTTATTTTCTTTCCGGCCAACATCTGTGTGCATATTACCTTCTATTTATTGCTCCATGCCTGTCAAATTCCCTGGGGTATGACTTGCTTTACTCATTCATAATTTCATGAAATATCAACCAAATTCAGTAATTTTGACATGTATGGATAGCTTAGATCTGGCGCTACATGTTGCAATCATCGGCGGCTTCTTAGAGTTAAAACTTGTGGAGAAAATTCAAACCTCGCAATGTTTATTTTCTTCCCGGCCACCATCTGTGTGCAGATTACCTTTTATTTATTGCTCCATGCCTGTCAAATTCCCTGGGGTTTGGACTTGCTTTACTCATTCATAATTGCATGAAATATCAACCAAATTCAGTAATTTTGACATGTATGGGTAGCTTAGATCTGGCGCTACATGTTGCAATCATCGGCGGCTTCTTAGAGTTAAAACTTGTGGAGAAAATTCAAACCTCGCAATGTTTATTTTCTTTCCGGCCAACATCTCTGTACATGTTACCGTCTATTTATTGCTCCATGCCTGTCAAATTCCCTGGGGTATGACTTGCTTTACTCATTCATAATTTCATGAAATATCAACCAAATTCAGTAATTTTGACATGTATGGATAGCTTAGATCTGGCGCTACATGTTGCAATCATCGGCGGCTTCTTAGAGTTAAAACTTGTGGAGAAAATTCAAACCTCGCAATGTTTATTTTCTTTCCGGCCAACATCTGTGTGCATATTACCTTCTATTTATTGCTCCATGCCTGTCAAATTCCCTGGGGTATGACTTGCTTTACTCATTCATAATTTCATGAAATATCAACCAAATTCAGTAATTTTGACATGTATGGATAGCTTAGATCTGGCGCTACATGTTGCAATCATCGGCGGCTTCTTAGAGTTAAAACTTGTGGAGAAAATTCAAACCTCGCAATGTTTATTTTCTTTCCGGCCAACATCTGTGTACATGTTACCGTCCATTTATTGCTCCATGCATGTCAAATTCCCTGGGGTATGGACTTGCTTTACTCATTCATAATTGCATGAAATATCAACCAAATTCAGTAATTTTGACATGTATGGATAGCTTAGATCTGGCGCTACATGTTGCAATTATCGGCGGCTTCTTAGAGTTAAAACTTGTTTAGAAAATTCAAACCTCGCAATGTTTATTTTCTTTCCGGCCAACATCTGTGTGCATATTACCTTCTATTTATTGCTCCATGCCTGTCAAATTCCCTGGGGTATGACTTGCTTTACTCATTCATAATTTCATGAAATATCAACCAAATTCAGTAATTTTGACATGTATGGATAGCTTAGATCTGGCGCTACATGTTGCAATCATCGGCGGCTTCTTAGAGTTAAAACTTGTGGAGAAAATTCAAACCTCGCAATGTTTATTTTCTTCCCGGCCACCATCTGTGTGCAGATTACCTTTTATTTATTGCTCCATGCCTGTCAAATTCCCTGGGGTTTGGACTTGCTTTACTCATTCATAATTGCATGAAATATCAACCAAATTCAGTAATTTTGACATGTATGGATAGCTTAGATCTGGCGCTACATGTTGCAATCATCGGCGGCTTCTTAGAGTTAAAACTTGTGGAGAAAATTCAAACCTCGCAATGTTTATTTTCTTTCCGGCCAACATCTGTGTACATGTTACCGTCTATTTATTGCTCCATGCCTGTCAAATTCCCTGGGGTATGACTTGCTTTACTCATTCATAATTGCATGAAATATCAACCAAATTCAGTCATTTTGACATGTATGGATAGCTTAGATCTGGCGCTACATGTTGCAATCATCGGCGGCTTCTTAGAGTTAAAACTTGTGGAGAAAATTCAAACCTCGCAATGTTTATTTTCTTCCCGGCCACCATCTGTGTGCAGATTACCTTTTATTTATTGCTCCATGCCTGTCAAATTCCCTGGGGTTTGGACTTGCTTTACTCATTCATAATTGCATGAAATATCAACCAAATTCAGTTATTTTGACATGTATGGATAGCTTAGATCTGGCGCTACATGTTGCAATCATCGGCGGCTTCTTAGAGTTAAAACTTGTGGAGAAAATTCAAACCTCGCAATGTTTATTTTCTTTCCGGCCAACATCTGTGTACATGTTACCGTCTATTTATTGCTCCATGCATGTCAAATTCCCTGGGGTATGGACTTGCTTTACTCATTCATAATTGCATGAAATATCAACCAAATGCAGTAATTTTGACATGTATGGAGAGCTTAGATCTGGCGCTACATGTTGCAATTATCGGCGGCTTCTTAGAGTTAAAACTTGTGGAGAAAATTCAAACCTCGCAATGTTTATTTTCTTCCCGGCCACCATCTGTGTGCAGATTACCTTTTATTTATTGCTCCATGCCTGTCAAATTCCCTGGGTTTTGGACTTGCTTTACTCATTCATAATTGCATGAAATATCAACCAAATTCAGTAATTTTGACATGTATGGATAGCTTAGATTTGGCGCTACATGTTGCAATTATCGGCGGCTTCTTAGAGTTAAAACTTGTGGAGAAAATTCAAACCTCGCAATGTTTATTTTCTTTCCGGCCAACATTTGTGTGCATATTACCTTCTATTTATTGCTCCATGCCTGTCAAATTCCCTGGGGTATGACTTGCTTTACTCATTCATAATTTCATGAAATATCAACCAAATTCAGTAATTTTGACATGTATGGATAGCTTAGATCTGGCGCTACATGTTGCAATCATCGGCGGCTTCTTAGAGTTAAAACTTGTGGAGAAAATTCAAACCTCGCAATGTTTATTTTCTTTCCGGCCAACATCTGTGTACATGTTACCGTCTATTTATTGCTCCATGCATGTCAAATTCCCTGGGGTATGGACTTGCTTTACTCATTCATAATTGCATGAAATATCAACCAAATGCAGTAATTTTGACATGTATGGAGAGCTTAGATCTGGCGCTACATGTTGCAATTATCGGCGGCTTCTTAGAGTTAAAACTTGTGGAGAAAATTCAAACCTCGCAATGTTTATTTTCTTCCCGGCCACCATCTGTGTGCAGATTACCTTTTATTTATTGCTCCATGCCTGTCAAATTCCCTGGGGTTTGGACTTGCTTTACTCATTCATAATTGCATGAAATATCAACCAAATTCAGTTATTTTGACATGTATGGATAGCTTAGATCTGGCGCTACATGTTGCAATTATCGGCGGCTTCTTAGAGTTAAAACTTGTGGAGAAAATTCAAACCTCGCAAAGTTTATTTTCTTTCTGGCCAACATCTGTGTACATGTTACCGTCTATTTATTGCTCCATGCCTGTCAAATTCCCTGGGGTATGACTTGCTTTACTCATTCATAATTTCATGAAATATCAACCAAATTCAGTCATTTTGACATGTATGGATAGCTTAGATCTGGCGCTACATGTTGCAATCATCGGCGGCTTCTTAGAGTTAAAACTTGTGGAGAAAATTCAAACCTCGCAATGTTTATTTTCTTTCCGGCCAACATCTGTGTACATGTTACCGTCTATTTATTGCTCCATGCATGTCAAATTCCCTGGGGTATGGACTTGCTTTACTCATTCATAATTGCATGAAATATCAACCAAATGCAGTAATTTTGACATGTATGGATAGCTTAGATTTGGCGCTACATGTTGCAATTATCGGCGGCTTCTTAGAGTTAAAACTTGTGGAGAAAATTCAAACCTCGCAATGTTTATTTTCTTTCCGGCCAACATTTGTGTGCATATTACCTTCTATTTATTGCTCCATGCCTGTCAAATTCCCTGGGGTATGACTTGCTTTACTCATTCATAATTTCATGAAATATCAACCAAATTCAGTAATTTTGACATGTATGGATAGCTTAGATCTGGCGCTACATGTTGCAATTATCGGCGGCTTCTTAGAGTTAAAACTTGTTTAGAAAATTCAAACCTCGCAATGTTTATTTTCTTTCCGGCCAACATCTGTGTGCATATTACCTTCTATTTATTGCTCCATGCCTGTCAAATTCCCTGGGGTATGACTTGCTTTACTCATTCATAATTTCATGAAATATCAACCAAATTCAGTAATTTTGACATGTATGGATAGCTTAGATCTGGCGCTACATGTTGCAATCATCGGCGGCTTCTTAGAGTTAAAACTTGTGGAGAAAATTCAAACCTCGCAATGTTTATTTTCTTCCCGGCCACCATCTGTGTGCAGATTACCTTTTATTTATTGCTCCATGCATGTCAAATTCCCTGGGGTTTGGACTTGCTTTACTCATTCATAATTGCATGAAATATCAACAAAATTCAGTAATTTTGACATGTATGGGTAGCTTAGATCTGGCGCTACATGTTGCAATCATCGGCGGCTTCTTAGAGTTAAAACTTGTGGAGAAAATTCAAACCTCGCAATGTTTATTTTCTTTCCGGCCAACATCTGTGTACATGTTACCGTCTATTTATTGCTCCATGCCTGTCAAATTCCCTGGGGTATGACTTGCTTTACTCATTCATAATTTCATGAAATATCAACCAAATTCAGTAATTTTGACATGTATGGATAGCTTAGATCTGGCGCTACATGTTGCAATCATCGGCGGCTTCTTAGAGTTAAAACTTGTGGAGAAAATTCAAACCTCGCAATGTTTATTTTCTTTCCGGCCAACATCTGTGTGCATATTACCTTCTATTTATTGCTCCATGCCTGTCAAATTCCCTGGGGTATGACTTGCTTTACTCATTCATAATTTCATGAAATATCAACCAAATTCAGTAATTTTGACATGTATGGATAGCTTAGATTTGGCGCTACATGTTGCAATTATCGGCGGCTTCTTAGAGTTAAAACTTGTGGAGAAAATTCAAACCTCGCAATGTTTATTTTCTTTCCGGCCAACATTTGTGTGCATATTACCTTCTATTTATTGCTCCATGCCTGTCAAATTCCCTGGGGTATGACTTGCTTTACTCATTCATAATTTCATGAAATATCAACCAAATTCAGTAATTTTGACATGTATGGATAGCTTAGATCTGGCGCTACATGTTGCAATCATCGGCGGCTTCTTAGAGTTAAAACTTGTGGAGAAAATTCAAACCTCGCAATGTTTATTTTCTTTCCGGCCAACATCTGTGTACATGTTACCGTCTATTTATTGCTCCATGCATGTCAAATTCCCTGGGGTATGGACTTGCTTTACTCATTCATAATTGCATGAAATATCAACCAAATGCAGTAATTTTGACATGTATGGAGAGCTTAGATCTGGCGCTACATGTTGCAATTATCGGCGGCTTCTTAGAGTTAAAACTTGTGGAGAAAATTCAAACCTCGCAATGTTTATTTTCTTCCCGGCCACCATCTGTGTGCAGATTACCTTTTATTTATTGCTCCATGCCTGTCAAATTCCCTGGGGTTTGGACTTGCTTTACTCATTCATAATTGCATGAAATATCAACCAAATTCAGTTATTTTGACATGTATGGATAGCTTAGATCTGGCGCTACATGTTGCAATTATCGGCGGCTTCTTAGAGTTAAAACTTGTGGAGAAAATTCAAACCTCGCAAAGTTTATTTTCTTTCTGGCCAACATCTGTGTACATGTTACCGTCTATTTATTGCTCCATGCCTGTCAAATTCCCTGGGGTATGACTTGCTTTACTCATTCATAATTTCATGAAATATCAACCAAATTCAGTCATTTTGACATGTATGGATAGCTTAGATCTGGCGCTACATGTTGCAATCATCGGCGGCTTCTTAGAGT
Source organism: Hippasteria phrygiana (assembly GCA_037893225.1). NCBI lineage: Eukaryota > Metazoa > Echinodermata > Asteroidea > Valvatida > Goniasteridae > Hippasteria > Hippasteria phrygiana. The sequence goes on along the minus strand of JAZGUH010000052.1, from coordinate 605,670 downwards.
TAAAACTTGTGGAGAAAATTCAAACCTCGCAATGTTTATTTTCTTTCCGGCCAACATCTGTGTACATGTTACCGTCTATTTATTGCTCCATGCATGTCAAATTCCCTGGGGTATGGACTTGCTTTACTCATTCATAATTGCATGAAATATCAACCAAATGCAGTAATTTTGACATGTATGGAGAGCTTAGATCTGGCGCTACATGTTGCAATTATCGGCGGCTTCTTAGAGTTAAAACTTGTGGAGAAAATTCAAACCTCGCAATGTTTATTTTCTTCCCGGCCACCATCTGTGTGCAGATTACCTTTTATTTATTGCTCCATGCCTGTCAAATTCCCTGGGGTTTGGACTTGCTTTACTCATTCATAATTGCATGAAATATCAACCAAATTCAGTAATTTTGACATGTATGGATAGCTTAGATTTGGCGCTACATGTTGCAATTATCGGCGGCTTCTTAGAGTTAAAACTTGTGGAGAAAATTCAAACCTCGCAATGTTTATTTTCTTTCCGGCCAACATTTGTGTGCATATTACCTTCTATTTATTGCTCCATGCCTGTCAAATTCCCTGGGGTATGACTTGCTTTACTCATTCATAATTTCATGAAATATCAACCAAATTCAGTAATTTTGACATGTATGGATAGCTTAGATCTGGCGCTACATGTTGCAATCATCGGCGGCTTCTTAGAGTTAAAACTTGTGGAGAAAATTCAAACCTCGCAATGTTTATTTTCTTTCCGGCCAACATCTGTGTACATGTTACCGTCTATTTATTGCTCCATGCATGTCAAATTCCCTGGGGTATGGACTTGCTTTACTCATTCATAATTGCATGAAATATCAACCAAATGCAGTAATTTTGACATGTATGGAGAGCTTAGATCTGGCGCTACATGTTGCAATTATCGGCGGCTTCTTAGAGTTAAAACTTGTGGAGAAAATTCAAACCTCGCAATGTTTATTTTCTTCCCGGCCACCATCTGTGTGCAGATTACCTTTTATTTATTGCTCCATGCCTGTCAAATTCCCTGGGGTTTGGACTTGCTTTACTCATTCATAATTGCATGAAATATCAACCAAATTCAGTTATTTTGACATGTATGGATAGCTTAGATCTGGCGCTACATGTTGCAATTATCGGCGGCTTCTTAGAGTTAAAACTTGTGGAGAAAATTCAAACCTCGCAAAGTTTATTTTCTTTCTGGCCAACATCTGTGTACATGTTACCGTCTATTTATTGCTCCATGCCTGTCAAATTCCCTGGGGTATGACTTGCTTTACTCATTCATAATTTCATGAAATATCAACCAAATTCAGTCATTTTGACATGTATGGATAGCTTAGATCTGGCGCTACATGTTGCAATCATCGGCGGCTTCTTAGAGTTAAAACTTGTGGAGAAAATTCAAACCTCGCAATGTTTATTTTCTTTCCGGCCAACATCTGTGTACATGTTACCGTCTATTTATTGCTCCATGCATGTCAAATTCCCTGGGGTATGGACTTGCTTTACTCATTCATAATTGCATGAAATATCAACCAAATGCAGTAATTTTGACATGTATGGAGAGCTTAGATTTGGCGCTACATGTTGCAATTATCGGCGGCTTCTTAGAGTTAAAACTTGTGGAGAAAATTCAAACCTCGCAATGTTTATTTTCTTTCCGGCCAACATTTGTGTGCATATTACCTTCTATTTATTGCTCCATGCCTGTCAAATTCCCTGGGGTATGACTTGCTTTACTCATTCATAATTTCATGAAATATCAACCAAATTCAGTAATTTTGACATGTATGGATAGCTTAGATCTGGCGCTACATGTTGCAATTATCGGCGGCTTCTTAGAGTTAAAACTTGTTTAGAAAATTCAAACCTCGCAATGTTTATTTTCTTTCCGGCCAACATCTGTGTGCATATTACCTTCTATTTATTGCTCCATGCCTGTCAAATTCCCTGGGGTATGACTTGCTTTACTCATTCATAATTTCATGAAATATCAACCAAATTCAGTAATTTTGACATGTATGGATAGCTTAGATCTGGCGCTACATGTTGCAATCATCGGCGGCTTCTTAGAGTTAAAACTTGTGGAGAAAATTCAAACCTCGCAATGTTTATTTTCTTCCCGGCCACCATCTGTGTGCAGATTACCTTTTATTTATTGCTCCATGCCTGTCAAATTCCCTGGGGTTTGGACTTGCTTTACTCATTCATAATTGCATGAAATATCAACCAAATTCAGTAATTTTGACATGTATGGGTAGCTTAGATCTGGCGCTACATGTTGCAATCATCGGCGGCTTCTTAGAGTTAAAACTTGTGGAGAAAATTCAAACCTCGCAATGTTTATTTTCTTTCCGGCCAACATCTGTGTACATGTTACCGTCTATTTATTGCTCCATGCCTGTCAAATTCCCTGGGGTATGACTTGCTTTACTCATTCATAATTTCATGAAATATCAACCAAATTCAGTAATTTTGACATGTATGGATAGCTTAGATCTGGCGCTACATGTTGCAATCATCGGCGGCTTCTTAGAGTTAAAACTTGTGGAGAAAATTCAAACCTCGCAATGTTTATTTTCTTTCCGGCCAACATCTGTGTGCATATTACCTTCTATTTATTGCTCCATGCCTGTCAAATTCCCTGGGGTATGACTTGCTTTACTCATTCATAATTTCATGAAATATCAACCAAATTCAGTAATTTTGACATGTATGGATAGCTTAGATCTGGCGCTACATGTTGCAATCATCGGCGGCTTCTTAGAGTTAAAACTTGTGGAGAAAATTCAAACCTCGCAATGTTTATTTTCTTTCCGGCCAACATCTGTGTACATGTTACCGTCCATTTATTGCTCCATGCATGTCAAATTCCCTGGGGTATGGACTTGCTTTACTCATTCATAATTGCATGAAATATCAACCAAATTCAGTAATTTTGACATGTATGGATAGCTTAGATCTGGCGCTACATGTTGCAATTATCGGCGGCTTCTTAGAGTTAAAACTTGTTTAGAAAATTCAAACCTCGCAATGTTTATTTTCTTTCCGGCCAACATCTGTGTGCATATTACCTTCTATTTATTGCTCCATGCCTGTCAAATTCCCTGGGGTATGACTTGCTTTACTCATTCATAATTTCATGAAATATCAACCAAATTCAGTAATTTTGACATGTATGGATAGCTTAGATCTGGCGCTACATGTTGCAATCATCGGCGGCTTCTTAGAGTTAAAACTTGTGGAGAAAATTCAAACCTCGCAATGTTTATTTTCTTCCCGAGTAGTATGCAAATTGCCGGTTCTATGTCATTTCTTGTTTTTTCACTTTTCTCTCTAATTTTGCTGGGGGTACATACGTCAAATTTTTTTGAAACAAAATAGCCCCAAAAATCGCCCAAAATTTTGCTGGGGTACTACACACCAAAATTATAGAGAAATCATGAAAATAAAAAGTTTTTTCCATATCCCACAACCATACGAAATATCCGGGGCGCCCGGGCAGAAAAGGATATTGCTCCTAAAATAACATATGGCAAAAAAAATTAATTTTTTTTTATTTTTTTTAAAAATATTATCTTATGTTACTATAAAGATGGAGACACAACCTACGATTCGAGGATACAATAGATGGAACAAAATATCTTTAAAAAGATATATCGATAAGTATAAATTATCTTTAGGATCTCCAACAGGACGCCGTAATACGTATATCAGGCGAGATTATATTCTAGCTATAAAAAGAGAAGAAGGGAAGTATAAAAATTTGAGAATACGATCTAAAGCTTCGTTAGCGCAACTCGTGCGCGATAAAAATTTACGAGTCGTATCAACGGGTAGAAATGGTCGAGCGATAAAAAAGGATTACATCGAAGCTATACTAGGATTTAAGGAGAAAAATACTTTTCGAGAAGCAGACTTTCGAGAGACTAGAAGATTTGAAAACAGTTATCTAAATTTGGAATTGATTCCGAATCTGTTTATCGACGATCCGGAGCAATTTTACAACACCCATACGTCGATGATAAAAAACAAAATCGTAGCTGAATTAATAAAAATAAAAACGATGAAACTACAGATCGCTATTAAAATAAAGTATGTAAAAAAATCAGGTGTTGAGACTAAAACACAAACCGCTGTTCATTTTAGTTACCAAAATAGAGTATTAAACAAGAGCGAGATAGCTACAACCATCGGGAAACAATATGAAACGATATTATCTCAGATAGATAAATTTACGAATAAAGGAAGTGGTTGGACTATAGATAAAATAGTCGCGTTTTACATAAACATAAACAGAGTTAAACCTCTGGTAGGCGCTTCTTACGTAAAACTACCCGAGTATGTAGCTAACAAACACGCAACTGTCAACATCAAAAATGAAGATCAAGAGTGTATAAGATGGTGTTTAAGAGCCGCCCTAGGTATATATACCGATAGAGTTAAAAACCAATTAGCAACAAATCCAAAGTACCAATTTCGCGGAAATAATCCATCTACTTATAAAACCGATGATGGATTAAATTTTAAGGACATAGACTTCCCCACACCTATAAATCAGATAACGAGAATAGAAAGACAAAACGATATAAGTATAAACGTGTTAGGATACGACGAAGATAACAAAAATAAAACCCATCTACAAGATAAAAGGGGCTTGATATATCCGCTATATTTATCTAAAAGACCATACGATAGAGAAACTATCAGTTTGCTATTATATGACGGTCATTATTGTTGGATAAGTGACTTACCTAGATTCTTATATGGGGTTACCAATAGTCAACATCGTAAACTGTTTTGCTTAAGATGTTTAACGCATTTTAGTTCGAAAGAGAAATTAGACAGGCACATACAAGATTGCGAAGGAATAGACTCTGCTTTATCTACCGTTAAAATGCCGTATGAAAATGCGAACAAATACTTGGACAAAAGCAAATTAATGTTTAAAAACTTTAAGAATTTACAAGATGCACCATACGTCATATACGCCGATTTTGAATCTATCTTGGTGCCCCAAGTACCCCAAGAAAAAACATCGAATAAAACTCACGAACATAGAGCCTGCGGTTATTCTTACGTTGTAGTTAGATGCGATGGCAAGCAGATCAAGCGAAAGACTTATAGAGGTGAACGCGCTATAGACAATTTTATAACCTCATTGCAAGAACTCGAACCTAAGATTAATGAATTACTAGCTCGCATTAAGCCGATAATATATACGCTAAAAGAAGAAAAAATTCACCTAAACTCTAACGAGTGCTGGATTTGCGAAAAACCAATTTTTCCAAATTACTCGAGTAATTGCCTGTGCTGTAATCCTGTAGAACCCAAAAGCAAAGAAGAACTTGAAGAATACACATACAAAAACGAAAAAGGATACATCGACCAAAAATGTATGTTCTGTCAAAAGAAAATTAACAAATTTCGAAAAGTAAGAGATCATTGTCACACTACCGGCAAGTACAGAGGAGCCGCACACGCTTACTGTAATCTTAAATTACGAGTAAAACCCAACGAAACGAAAATACCGGTCGTCTTTCACAACTTAGAAAATTACGACGCGCACTTGATCATGCAGGGTATTTCCAAGTATCAACGAGATATCTGGTGTATACCCAAAAATTCAGAAAAATACATTTCATTTTCGATCGGTCAATAT